>JARVGV010000002.1:15781703-15800373 GCA_031762435.1 Hypsolebias longignatus
GGTGTGAAGGAATATAATTTGTGTGCAGACATCATACTTCATATGCCAAAATGTACTATTACTGAACATGACAGCATGCATAGCAGTGCATTTATTTATTTTGGGGGCTTTTATGACAACAGTGTTGTCTAGCTCAATTATACTAACATGTTTTTATATCTGCTTCTTTCATTTGTGTCATCTAGCAATACAAATACAGAGATTTGACTGTTCGAGAATTAACTAATGTCATCTCCCAATACAAGGATCTGAAGCCTGTTATGGATGCTTATGGTAAACTGAATCACACCAGCTCTTGTGCTTTTGAACATTTTTTTATACTTTGTTTACCCATTAATGGTCATCTGTGCTTTTTGTGTTACAGTCTTTAACGATGGCTCTTCAAGAGACTTGATGAGTTTGACAGGGACTGTCCCTGTGAGCTACAGAGGTAATAATGTATTTAAATAATAATAATAGCTATTCATAAGTACTGCCACTGGTACCTCTTCAGTTTTTGTATACCGGTACCTCCATCTCTTCAGCAAATGATTAGTGTATACATAATGTTACAGTTAGACTTAGGACAACAAAAAGGCAATCCAATGAAGTCCTAAAACTAATAACAAAAATTTTAACTACCATCATTGCAATAGCAACTCATGTTCCCTGGATTACTTGCCTTGGCATGGTGCTCATCTCATTTTTTTTAATCTACGACTGGGGGAGATGGAGACACGTCTGTGTTGCGCGCTTGTCCACGCATGCATGGAGAGAACATGCAATCCACATCCGGAAAGGTCCTGGGCCAGGATTTGCTCCAGCAACCTTCTTGCTGAGAGGCGACAGTTCTACCAACAGTGTCACCCACAACTTAATAATTTAAATAGGGTTACTTTTAATATTAAGTTGGCATTGGATTTTTTTAATTAACTTGTTAGGAATATTAGTATGATGCAACATGACTATTGTAAAGATAAATTAAGATCCTAATACAGTAATTACTGATCCAGCTTGGACAGGAAATAAGCAAAGTGTGTTGTTCCCCTCAAAGCTAAAAAAAAAAAAAAAAAAAAGAGTTATTGCTCATTTGTCTTTTGAGCCTGTCACCAAGGCAGTGGTTTAGATAACTGGTTTCATTTGATTTAGAGACAAAACACTATTATACCATGTGGTTTGTTAAACATTGTTGCTTTTTTTTTTTTTTGGTTATTTTTAATAAATAACCCATTTGTTCTGCATTTATCAAAATGCTTCTTGTGCATTTAAACAACTCCTAAAAATTTCTGAATATAACATACCACTTTTCAAGTGTCAAGTGAGAAGATTAAAAAAAGTCATACAGGGCTGTATTAGTGTATGTTTTGTAGGTAATGTGTACAACATCCCAGTGTGTTTGTGGCTGCTGGACACATACCCTACAACCCTCCTATATGTTTTGTTAAAGTCATACAGGGCTGTATTTGTGTATGTTTTGTAGGTAATGTGTACAACATCCCAGTGTGTTTGTGGCTGCTGGACACATACCCCTACAACCCTCCTATATGTTTTGTTAAACCAACGAGTACCATGATGATTAAAACTGGCAAGCACATTGATGCTAATGGCAAAATTTATTTGCCTTACCTACATGAGTGGAAACATGTAAGTATGATATTATATATTTGGCCAATACAAATAAAGATCTATTTGTTTCAGGTATTTTCATAGTTTATTATTATTTTTGAGATATGTGCATAGATCACAATTGACACTTGGTAGTATCATATAACTGTGAGGATTTTATTCTGAAATAATTTTGTCACTGAAAACCTGTTTCTAATTTGGTAATTTCTGCTGCAGTTTATTCATAGCCTTATTTGTTTAGAGCCTAATTGTGCATTTCTATTTGTCAAAGCAGGTGTTTCAGGTGTGGCATATAAGAACACACGCATCCCATAGATGTATTAAAAGTATTAAACTTTTTAAAATATTGAGCATGTCAAGTTTTATTTTATCTTTTTAACTTTCATTCACAACACTATTAGCATTAAAAAAATGCACAGAGCTTAAAGACTTGAGTTTGCTCGTACCTCTTCTACCACACAGTTTGCATATTGTCTAAATAATTTGTGTTTAATTCTGGGTAACCAAGACAAACATTTAACATGCAAGTATGTTGAGCTGTACTAATAATTGTCCAGGGTATTTATTTGTTTGCTTTTGTACTAGATGTATTCTGTGGAACGGAGATAAGTGGTTCCTTGAGGTTGTGTTGTTCAGTGCACGTGTTAATATCAGATGTAAATTAACACTATGTCATCTTTAAAAGAGAGAGGGCACCATTCTGTGAGCAGACACTGACTCAGCTCTGGACCCAGTCATCTTACATGCACATAATATTTTTCTGACTACTAATGGGGACAAAACGAAGCTTTGATAATAATTGTGGTATACTGTATTTGTGATTCTTATTGTTGTTATTATGTTTGATCTTTTCTTGATCAGTTTAGTATAATTTGGCCGTTACTGTTTTCTTTACAGCCTCAGTCGGACCTGTATGGCCTGATTCAGGTGATGATTGTTGTGTTTGGAGAGGAGCCCCCGGTGTTTTCCCGCCCAACCACTCAAGGCTCCTTTCCCAGCTATCAAGCAGCTGGACCCCCTAATTGTGAGTGAGCTGCATTTATTTCTGTAAATATGTGATTTTAGCGACCAGTGCTTTAATTATAAACTTCAAGATACAGAGTGCAGGTATTTAACATATACCAAGACAAAGTATATACTGTACTGTATATTACTACAGTAGAGTGAGACTTGACCAGTTCAGGTCTGTGTTTTGAAAGGTCAAAGATCATTTTTCACCAAAGTTGTAGAACTCCAGTTGGCTTTCTTCTGTTGTTGTATTATGAAAAGTTTAGTTTACTGTTCTGCTACACATAAACTTTATATTTTAAGTGAAGCATTTATTTTTTTCAGCACTAGGTGGAGCTGGCCTATTAAACTAACAAAGCACCAAATCAACAATAAACTTGTGTGTTAGACCACTGACAAAAATCAAATGTATTTTAGTCAAATATCCGTAAAGATGATGCTTCTTTTTTTTTTTTTTTAATCTCTCTCCTAAGCCTCTTATATGCCTGGCATGCCTGCAGTCTCACCCTACGGTCCAAATCCTAACCCTGGGTAAGAGATGTGCTTCACAGTTCTCCACCCTCTCCCTCATCACACACACACACACAAACACACAAATCATTAATAATTTGATAATATACTGTTTAAAGATTAGAGAAAAGATATTCCCAGTGCTCCCTGTTCAAGGAATAAGGAACATTATGGATATCCTCTTTGCATTTCACAAGTATATCAGTACAGCATTTAGTAAATATCCAGAATTAATGTATTTTACACCTTTTTTTTTATTTTTATTTTTTTTTATTTTATTTATTTTATTTTTTTTATTTTTTTTTTTTAGAAAATGTTTTTCAGAAGTCGGGCAATTTTTTTCACATTTTTATTTTCAGAGGTTACCCAGCTTACCAGTACCCAGGAGGAAACACTTACCCCACCACTACTGGACCTGGACACTACCCCGCCCAGCCTCCTGTCTCCACCGCAGGTTTGCATTAAATTTTTTTTTTTTCTTTAATTTCTCTCTCATTTGTTCATCTTCCAAGGATTGCACTGACCTAGATAAAATCAAATCACAATGTTTGTTTGAAAAAGGATTGATGGAACTTTACAAGGTTATGTTTTAAAATACGAGGTTAAGTCTTAGATACATTTTTTTTCCAGATGAATGTAAAAGTCTTCATGATCTTTATTTATCCTGACTGTGAAGACTCTTTGACCTTTTTACTTTAACTCTTTCACCCTCCGAGTGGCTTCAGTGGCACGCTGGGCTACCAGTCGAAGGCCAGTACTGTAACTGGAGTGGGGCATATCAAAGGCCAAAGGATAGGATACTCTCCCCTCCCCCCACAAGCCATGCGTTTGTCCACAAAGACCTGCAGCAGTGAAAAGCTACTTCTTGACCAGCATGCTGGAGGAATTTTAGTTGACTTCTATATTTAGTAAAGAGAAGAAGTAGGTTTATCTCTCTGGGCTGGATCAACTCTGACATTTGTGGTGCAGATTTCAGACATAAGGTTGCCCTCAGTGCATTTACTCTTACTTAAACTGTGAAGTTGTAGTTTTTAAGTTTTGTGCAAATGGAAATGAATAAAATATTAAAAACCTACACTATTCTGTCATATTTTAAATACCGACACAGTCAGTAAAATTCCTACAACTAGAATTACTTATAGGAAATGCAGTCAGTTTATTTAAAGCTTTGTATATTGCAGAAGACAGTGAAGCACTACTATAATTTAAGATGTGAAATAAGATTATTTGGTGAGTTGTTCCTTTGAATTCTATGTGACATTTTTTTTTATATTTTAACTTGTGAAAAATGAGTGTTAGCCTTTCAATTTTTTCCACATCTTGTTCAACTGAAGCATGCATGTAGATTTACTTACAGGTTAGTGATAAATTCATGAAAAAAAATGTTTATATAAGAAGCATATGTGAATATGAGGTATTGTCATAAACATGAGATTAATATGCATTTCTTTATCACCCCACTCAGCAGCAAAAGCTGATTTTTGACTTAGGTTTTTGTTTTTCCAAACTCCTGTCTTGTTTTACATGCGTTCCTAATCTTTCCCTGCTAAGGTCCAAGCAGAGACGGCACCATTGGTGAGGACACCATCCGTGCATCTCTGATTTCAGCTGTGAGCGACAAACTTCGCTGGAGAATGAAGGAAGAGATGGACAGAGCTCAGGCAGAGTTGGATGCGCTTAAGCGGACTGAGGAGGACCTGAAGAAAGGTCACCAAAAGCTGGAGGAGATGATCTCAAGACTTGACCAGGAAGTGGTGCGATATTGTCCTTTACCGTGTTAGATCTTTGCTCCCACTTCCTGTTCTTTACTGTTAGTCACCATGACACCTCACTGTTTGTTTCAGGCTGAAGTTGACCGGAACATTGACCTGCTGAAGAAAAAGGATGAAGAATTAAGTGAAGCTTTGGAGAAAATGGAGAACCAGTCAGAGAACAATGATATAGATGATGTCATTGTGCCCACAGCTCCTCTGTACAAACAGATCTTGAACCTGTACGCTGAAGAGAATGCAATCGAGGATACGATCTTCTACCTGGGAGAAGCTCTTCGCAGAGGTGTCATCGATCTGGAAGTTTTCCTCAAGGTAGCCTTCTGAACAACTGCTGGCAGCCACACGAGATTAACATTTGCATTGTTTACCGTCACACTCTGAGGCTGTTGTTATTGACTTGTATATGTTTTTTGTTCCAGCACGTACGCCTTCTGTCCAGAAAGCAGTTCCAGCTTCGTGCTCTCATGCAGAAAGCCCGCAAGACTGCTGGCCTCAGTGACCTTTACTGACCCACGCTGACAACATGGAAACCTGCATATCTTCTCACACTCTTACTCTTCTTCCAGCTGTTTATTCTCTTTTTACTGTCGTCATGTAAATCAACCAGCTGGCTTTTTTGTAAAACCAAGCAAAGACAAGAAGCGTTTTTAAAGAATTGTGACCCGTTTGGGTGTCACCTCTGTTGTGGTTGGCACTATCTAGCGTCACAAACACAGTCCAGATGTGGAAATAATTACTTTTGTGCCCTAATATTGTATAGAAGCTCCACCACCTTTGTGAGTCAGGTAGTGTGGTTAACGAACTGTGTGTCACACATGCCAAATTGGTAAAAAATTTAAGTGCGAGTCCAATGTGTGTATACAGTGTATGCAAAACTTTTTGAGTGTTTAGGCTGTAGTTGTTGTTCACACTGGGTTTGTGTGTTGATCTGTAAACAACATCCTTCCCTGATCAGTTTTACTTTACTGGACAAACGCATTTGGCCAGTAGGCACAAATAGCAAAGATGGAGATATAAGGGGCTTTGAATGGGACTGTTCAAGTTAGCCAACTTCAAATGTTTGAAGTAAATACCCACACAAACTGACGGGTCCAACCTCAGGATTTGTGAATTCTTGTTCAGTCGTCTTGGAGTCAAAGGGATTATTTCTTGTGGTTGAGGTGATGACAAATATGGGCCCCTACCTGTTTAATTTGGGTACAACTACCCCCAGACTACACATTATATGCCCAGTGTGCTCCTGTTGGATGATCTGAGTCAGTGGTTTTTGTTTCTGTCAGCTGCTCAGGCTAATTTTTCTGTCTTGATTGTTTTAATCAGTAAAGTAAAATAGCTGTTTCACTCTGTACAGTCTTGGCATATTTAATTCTAAGATATAACAAAGGATCTCTAATTGTATTTTGTTTTACATTTTGTGCTATCCACTCCTGCTCAGTCCTGCTGAGAACGTTGGCTTGTCATTTAATGTAGGGGGAAGTTTGTGATTAAAGCTGCGGGCTAGAGGGTACAAAAAAACTACCAAACTAATATGTTAACTTATGTATTTTGTCTGTTATAGTAGCCTTTTTTACTAAATGCACTTTGAATTGTATGATAGAATATCAGGTTCTTTTCCTCGTTTTCGATTCAGCCACAGATCACCTGTTCTTTTTGTATCTATAGATTTATGTGAAGTAAAAACAAAGCAATCTGGTTTTATGAGTCATTTGATCATTTTAACATGTTTTTGTGGCTGGTTATGCATTAAAGGAGAACAAGTATGAACTCTTCCATAAATTCTTGACTAATTCGTCACCCTCAGGTCTCATCAAGAGTCCGTCCAGTCGTGGGTTCAACATACCAGTCAGCTGTAGTATTCTGACAGTTTGTCAAGGCAGGATTTTATCTCCAAATGCCCCAGAAACAAACACAAGGACACTCTGAGATCTGCGTTGTTCAAAAACTGACTGGTCCGTGTTCTTGCTACAGTGTAGCTGTGTGCCAAGCTGCTCAATCCACCGCTCTCCAAACCTTTGACATGGAGAACAACAGGAGACACACTACAGTCATAACTCTGGCAGGTTTATTTGATGCAACGAAAAAAATACTCTGCCATGACAATTATAGTTTCTCTTAAGCGACACAGTACCGTAGATTATTGTGTTGTAAAATACTGTAATTACATTTGCTGTCTCTGCATTACTATTCATAAATGACTATAGTTTATCTGTTGGGTGACAAAGAAAATACTAGGGGACTCTGATGCACAATCTTAGGACAGTTCACTTAAAACTTGACTCTTGGTAAAGACATTAGTCTCCACCGGCTCCTGGCTAGTTAATGACAGGATGTAGTTGGGTATCACAGGACTTTTGCCAGTAATACCCAACACGTGGCAGTGTTCTTGTGACTGGCTCTTCCTTGTAGGGAATGGAATGTCTCTGTCATGCTTCTTTTGAACAGAGATTGCAAGATAAATAGTAAAATCCACACATGTATATTGCACACTAAGTGTGCAAGGACAACAGCAACAGTACACGATGACAATAAAGTACATGGATCCAAACTGCAAAGATCTTTGAGAACGTTCAACAGAGGGTACATGTGCGCTCCAAAACAGGCTGACCTTAAAGACGAATGGTAAGAGTCTAAATATTCACTCACAGATGGACGAGGACAGGTGGGGAGGTGGAAAATGAAAATGATCTGAGTGAACATCAGCGTGTAACACCTAGCTTCGATCGGTTTAGCTACATGCACTTTGGCTCTTTGTGATATTCCGAAGTCTCTTTCACCCGCGGCTGCAAGGGACACAGAAGGTGGGGGTGGGGATCGACCTGGAGAATTCAAAGCTGAGCTCTTCACAGGGTGAGCTCCTTCTGCACGCCCCACAGGGTCTCGGCACTCTTCACCAGCTGCTTCTCCTCTTCAGGCTTCAGGGTCATGTGGACGACATCTGTCAGGCCGCTGTTTCCCAGAACACAGGGGATGCTCAAGAAGACCTCGTCGTGCACACCGTGCATGCCCTGTCCCACAGAGGACGAAGAAGAGGAAGAGCTGTCAGGGGACGGAGTCATTTCATCAGACAGTGCATGCTTGCTTCGTTTTCCCCACCTGGACGAGTGTAGAGACCGGGTGAACTTTGTGCAAGTTCTTGATGATGCTCTCCACAAGGTCCGCCACAGACATGCCGATCGCCCAGGAAGTGTAGCCCTTCAGCTTGATAACCTCGTAGGCCCTGAAGTGTTCAGATCATTAAACGTGAATTGAGCAACATCTGAAAAATTGCCAAACTTGCAAAAAAATTTAATAATAAAAAAAAAAAAAAGACTGATTATCATGAAAGTTTCTTAGAGAGAGCACCTAAAACTAAACCATTTCCAAATCCAAAGACCGTTTAAGTTCACCGTTCCTGATTTCAACTTTTTCTCAAGACACCCTTTGTGTACATTTGGAACTTGTCTGAAAAAGTGTGGAAATGTCTTTTTATTGTGCACCTGATACCTTAACATGTACAACAAGTCACCCTTTTGTGTTCCACATGGCTAACCTCCTTCAACACCCAGCTGCTGCAAGATAAGTCACGCTGCGTGGCTGACAAAATGGTGGTGCAACGTCAGACACAACAGAGAACATTTTTTTTAAATTTTGCTACATCCAGTGCAGAACAAAATGCAGCGCAGACAACAGGTAGACCACATGAACTCATTTTACCATGGTCTATGAATTGCCCGTCATTTAACAGCAGCGCTGTTGGTTTTAGAGATCGGATGTGTGAGAGGAACATTAGTTGGGCCGGTGGTTTGAGCTCCCAGCTGGAATACTGGTGAATACACCAAACTCACCCATCAACCACCTTCTTGTGCACGTCCTTCCAGTTCTCGCCGTCATCATCAGCACCCATTTTTGGGTTGAGGCTCTGAAGACTAACTCCAGCGATATTCACGCCACTCCACACGGCCACTGAGAGAACATACAAGTGACAGCTGATGACGTCTAAGCTAAATGTGCAAAAAGACACAGCAGAAGTAACACAGCTATTCTGCATTTTAAAGACTAGCCCTGGAATAGAAACTCTAAAGAGAGGGGGGTAAGGTGGGGGGAGATTTATTTTTAGAAAGACCAACATACCACTGGAGTCTCCGTGCTCTCCGATGATCCAGCCGTGGCAGCTTGAAGGGTGAAGGTGGAACTTCTCTCCCATTAGGTGGCGGAAACGGGCGCTGTCCAGGTTGGTGCCAGAACCGATGACACGGTGGCGAGGGAATCCACTCAGTTTCCACGCCACGTAGGTCAGGATGTCCACTACGAGAGCAAAAAAACATTTATATTATCAGCCATTATTCTGCACTGAGCAAGTGTTAATATCACATACTCAGGCCTGTCACGATAACAGATTTTACTGGGCGATTAATTGTCTCAGAAATTATTGCGATAAACGATAACATTGTTTGAAATTTGACAATTAGTAATTATTGTCAAATTTGACAATAATTTGTAATTATGGTCAAATTTAAGAAGCAATGTTTTTGTTTTGTGCAATAACTTTTTTCAACCACCGGATGGCAGTATAAGACTGAATTGAAGGACAGATAGTGAGGGAGCGAGCAGCTTGCCTCTTTAAGAAAAATGGGAGGGAGGCCCCTTGACGTGACATGGGCTGTCTCTCCTTCCCCTTTTCGGTTCTCAAAATGGTGGACGCTTTGTGTGGTTTCAGCTCTTTAGTATAGCATTTTTTTTCACACAAAGCTTTTAATTGAAAAACTCATTAAACAAGTTCTCAGCTTCTTTTTGCAGAGAAAAACAACTTTTTACACAAAGGCACGGGTTTCAACCGTGAATTTTAGAGCTTCGACAAGACAGAGGTTTATTCCTCCGAGGTCGGCCTGTTAGCTTAGCTCGTAGCTAATTCTCAGCTTAGCTGTTTTTAACGATCCAAAAATTTGATTTTGGACGGTTAAAACAAATTTTAAAGAGAAAACATGTTTTAAAGAGAAAAGAGAAAGGGAGGGGTCAGTGAAGACACCGGAGTTGATCTTTTTGTCATCCAGTGTCTTCAGTAGAAAGAGACACAAAGAAACAATAAATCCGCTAAATGAAAATGAGGTCGATAATTTTAATTTATCATGAGAATAATTGATTTATTGTTTATCATGACAGGCCTAGTTAATAATAAATCAAATTTAAATGGATGCACACTTACAAAGAATTCCACTTTTGTCTCATCAGTCAATTGAAATTTTCCCCAAAATCTTGATCATGAAGATGAACTGTCTTTAGTGAAATGTGAGACGGGCTTAATGTGTTCTCTTGGGTCAGCGGTGGTTTTGGTCCTGGAGGTCTTTCATGGAGGTCATCTGTTTCCTTCGTATTGTTAAATTAATTAATTCAGCCTTTATTTATACAGATAAATCACATTGAGCCTCAAGAGTCATTTACAAGTGAGACCTGTTTGGAGTCAATCAGTAAATCATGAACTTTAATTAATTTGCAGATTCCTGCAGTGATTTAAAGGATGTCCTAGATTTTGGGGGACCTCCTGGATGAGTGCACTCTTGAAATCATTTTGGTTTGCCAGCCAATGGCGAGGTTCACCACCGTTCCAAGTTTTCTCCATTCATGGATAATGGCCCTGATTCTACAGGTCTGAGCGGGTCGGGTCTACTGATATTGAACTCAGCTTTAAAGAACAAAATGAGAGCAAACTGTAAAAGAACAAGTTCAATGAAACAGAGACGTTCAGCAAAAATGGTCACTTTTCCTAACACTGAAGCTCAATTAAAGACCGAGCTCTTCTTCCAGCCATGCTTCTCAGTCGCAGCTTTCATGCCAGTTTTAAACTAAAAATGATTTTGAGCTGCAAAGAAATGAAGGTCAAACCTTGAAAACAATATGTGCATGATGCAATGTTGTGTAATTTGTTGAGGTGGACTTTCAACCAACACCACAACAATTTAGCTCAATTATCTTTAAATATGATCATTTTCTGAGCGTTTCATTCAGATCCATCCAGTGGGTCATGAGATATTTTGCTTACACTACAAACAAACAAACAAACAAACAAACACAACATCAGGCGATAATTAACACCTTTTTAGCAGAAAATGCAACAATTTTACATCTTAACATTTGTACCTTTCACTCCACGTTCTCATTTTGATAAAAGGAGTTTCTATTAAAAAAGTCTGAGACAAAACAACAGCTCTTTTAAATACATCTCCACTCTCCTGACGTGGCAGATGTTCCTGCCTCCGTTGTCTAAACGTTTCACAGTTTTGTGCTTTGTTTCATCAATTCCGTGAAATCAGCTACGTGTGAGCAAACATGTTGTGTTGTAGCTGTACAGCCAATAGCTCCAATTATAACTGGAGAATTTTAAAGCTGAGCCATGCAGATGCCTGAATAGCATGTAACATTATGTGGATCTGTTCATACGTGCACTGAAGATGTGTCAGCTCAAAGAGCACATATTAAACCATTACTGCAGCGCACGCCCTCACCCGCCCTCCAAATAACCTAATTAGTCTTCAAATGAGATGTTGGCTGGTCTCTTATATTGTCTCATTTCACAGAGATCAGGGAACTCCACTGAGGCAGGACAGATACCACAGCTGTCGTAAGAAGTGCTTAACTAGACCTCATGATCTGAGGGACTCACACGCACAAAGAGAACTTGGAGCCAAGATCTGGATTTAAAATTACTTTTTTTTTTAATCAACTGTAAGAAAAATGCACTTCATGAGACATGCACTGTCTGTAGGTTTAAAATGCACCAGTGAGATGCTACAAGTGCATAAACTTCGAACCCCCTGGTTTAGTTAGAGCGGCAGCTCTGCTGGGATTTGACATGAAGAATAAACTAAACTAGAATTTAATTTGTACAAACTGTTTTAAAAATTAAATTAAAATTGACAGAATGTGGGGACAGTTGTGGATAATGAATAGAAAAAAAAAAAAGTCCCCCTCTTACAATGCTGTTATTGCTAGCATCACTCTGAATAGCAAGCGGCCACCAGGGCACTAACGATCCATCGTTAGGCTGATGGTCCATCACGTGAACAGCTTTCACTCTGTTTTACAGCATCTTGATTTATTGTTTTATACTACTCTTATTTTAACTGCACTTTTTTGTGATTTATTGTCATTATTTGCTGTTTTGTTGTCTAAGTTTCAGTGTTTGTGTTGGGCACGACACCAAGAGTCTACAATACCAGATTTTAGATAAATACCTAAAATATATATATATATTTTTGGCCATCATTGTGTTTGATAAGTTTGCTTAGGTGTAGTGGCCATCTTGAATGGAGCTGTCATAGATGCACATGCTAAGAATTATGAAAGTTTAAATAAAATCTATTCTCTGGTTCATGAGATATTTTGCTAACACTGCAGAGAAACCAGCACACACACACCTTTAGATGTGGACAAACAAAATTCATTATCACTCTTGAAAAAGTTTAAAACAACAAACACACATTGCGCTGACAGCGGTTTGTAAACCTTTAGCTCCTGCAGAAAAAGACATGTTTGTTTTCAGAGAATCAAAAAGTTTAACTGCTGGACGACTGAATATTTCAGAAACCATCAGTATCACTCCTGATCAGCCGTTGCTGCGACTGAGCATGTGTGTCAGCAACACCAGGAGACCCTCAGGGTCACCTCCACCCACCTCTCGTCTTCACCACAGAGCTCTGGATGTTGTGACAGCCTCGCTGCCATGGGAGCATCTATTTCAGCTCAGGTCTTGATCTTGGGCGACTTCAGTCTCTAATCAGATGTGCAACACATAAACCCCCGGACAGATCAGCCGCTCGATGGAGGGACCGCAGCAGGACGGGGCCCCTAATGGGTAGCGCTGTGAGCTTCAGGTGAACCACAGAGGTTCTCTGAAGGATCGTGCTGGCAGGATGTAAGAATGGTGCACGTGCTGCCAACATGCAGACTGAACATCAGCACATCAGTGACGACGCATGACGACGACCTCGGACATGACAGAATCAAAAAGCTCCACCCAAATTACTTTCCCCAACACTGACCCTTGTTTGCAGAGACTCACCCTCGTCTTCCGCACACTCAAATGATCAAACCTTATTGTTATTGCAGATGTCCCACCCCCTGCAGGCGGATAATTACAGCGTTAGTGATGGGTGAGGTGGAGGGTGGTGCACCGGGAGGAGAGAGGGGAGCAGCACAATGATTCATCACCACCAAGTGCTCAACGCACACTCCTCCTCGGCAACATGCCCGCTCCCACCCCCCGCCAGCAGTTTGGCGGCGTGCCTGAGAGTGACAAGGTGACACCAGCTCTTTTTTCATGTGCTGCAACTCCACGCCATTCCAATCAAAGTGCGAGAAGCACCTCTGCTTCTCCACCACACGCCAGCCGCTGACTGGCAGGAAGACGGCTGAAACAGAGCTTCGATCGGACATAAATCATTCACTGGGTGACAAGTGCTGCCAAATGCTGATTGCTTTCTGGTTATCTTTAAACCCCTTGTTTCATTGTCTCCGTTAGTGGCAACATATGTTGGGTGCAGAACGGAAACTAACGTCTAAATATAAAACTGCAGCAGTGTGTTGTTAAAAAAAAAAAAAAAAAAAAAAGAAGTCAGGGTTGATTTAATGCCGTCTTGTGCCTCAAATCTGTGATTAAAAGCAGATTGTAAGAATTTCCATTTGCCAAAATAGATTTGCTAAACAGTTTCCTAGTAACTGAAACTACAACCCCCACTCCCATTTTTTAAAATAAATCAAAAACGTCAAAATACACAGTTTTTATTTTCAAGAGTTCAAAATTAAAGCACATCTTTACTAAAAGGAAAACTGGCTGATTTCCTGGAACTCAAGCTGGAAGCATGAAGCAGATGGGCATTCATCATCACTCCACAAATTTACTCTTCGTGTGTTTCTGGGTCTGGATGACATCACACACTGTTTAAAACGATGCACCCTTTGTCAGAGGATTTTGACTTGTCTGATCCAACGTACGCATCAAGATATTTGTGGGTGCATCAGCTTTCAGTCAACCTTTTTACTACGGTAGTCCCTCGCTACTTCACAGGTCGACTTTCACAGACGCTCTTTTGCAGTTTTTGAAGAACTGTCAACTTTAATATTGCTCACGTGATTGGGCCGGTACGGAATAAAAAGTTAATGAAAAAAAATACTTCGAACAGGCGCTGCCATTTTGTAGTTTTCTTTCAATAAGCCTAAACTGTAAAGCCAGTCAAAGGACTACACTACCCAGAAGCCAACAGTGTATGGCTGCTGCTTTCTGCAGAAATGGAGGGAACGTTTTGACCAGATTCAAAACTGACTAAAATGTTCAGTCCTTATTCAAAGTGACACCGACTGCAGAGCTGATTAGAACCGGACCAGAACTGGACCATGGGTGGTGAGTCCACTTATAAAATTTAGTACATATATGTACTGTAAATATATGTACTGTATGTTAAACTTATGTAAGTTTAACATACAGTACATATATGTACTGCATGTTAAAATTATGCAAGTTTAATGTACTGTATGTTAAAATTATGCAAGTTTAATGAACTGTATGTTAAAATTATGCAAGTTTAAGTTTTTCCACTTGTGGGGGTGTCTGGAACGTAACCCCCGCAGTAATGGAGAGACTACTGCATTCTGTTTAAAATGTTTGTCCTGCATCTCCCTCAGTGTTGATACGAAATGTGTACGTTTCACACCAAAACGTGCTTCTTGATTAGAAATTTTGTGCCACAACGTTTTGGAGCGGTGGATGGATGCAGTAAAAATTAATAGAATTTTGCAACTACAGAAACTACAATTTCCTCTCAAATTTCCAACTGGACTTCCATAGAGTTCAATTCTAATTTCTCTCCAAACCCTGAAGTGTAGACTTCTATGTCCTACACAAAATACTGTGGAAATTTAAAAAGGTGACATAGGTATCTTAAGAATGTTCATGATCTGGCATCGCTGTTTTTGTCTCCCTCTCTTTGACTAAGTTGGCAGTCAAAAAGTGAAATGCAAGTGTGTTGTTACCATGGTGACCATAAAGAGACTGGTGCAGCAACTTTAACATTTCTCATGATCATTCCCTTTTTACACGTTTCATACATCCAAATGAAGGATTTGTTTGTTTGGATTGTTCTGTTGGTATTTTGGGCAGTAGCTGAATTGGCACCCTGCAAAAATCCTTCATAATTATTTTTTAGCACATTTTAAAAATGTCTTTAGCATAACACGGTGGAACTACAAGGAGTGATAAAAGAACAACAAAGAGCATCAACATCAGCAATAAATTTGTAATGCAAGCATCACTAATATGACTTTCACCATGACTTTGTAATGATTCTAGCTAATGCCTCGCTGAAACGCCGCTCCTAATGACAGCGCTGTCACTTTACAATGAGTTGTTTCAAGGCTGGCCTCCATTTGGCCTTTTGACAGCTGTATCTTTTGCCATGCGTAGCACAATAACAGTCAAGCAGCAGAGACCACGTCCAAAATAAAGAATGGCTGCACGTGCTTGGAGGTTCTCTACAATTTTCATAACCCAATGTGCCAGAGTTATTAAACTGAATTACAATTAGCTCTTGCTGGTATAGTGCTCATCAGTATTTGTCGGATTTGGACTAAAAAAGGCAAACATCACATATTTAAAGTTAAATCAAAGCCAAAAAAAGAGTAGAATTAAAAATGATTATGTCCAGTTCATCTAGCCAACCACAATACCTCAAAGTTGGGCGTAAATCCACAGATTCTGTGGTTGAAAGGGTCAAAACATCTGGATACAGATGCTACCAAATGACATACAAATCAACTAGTGGCTCATGAAAAGGAATAAAGTCAAGATACTTCAACACAAACAATCTGGATTTTAAAAGTAGAGGCAGATTTTTGTATTACAATTTAAAATAAATGAAAAGCTTATTTTTGATCATTAAACTTGTCTTTTCAAGATATCTCACAAACAACTGGACAAGGTTTTAATTAATTCAGAAAGTCATCATTGGATACAAATCTACATCTGATTAACTTCTGGAGTAAACCCCATTCAACATGGTTGCCACAGTTTTAAACAAACAAATTTTAAAAATGCCTGATAACTCAGTAAATTTTACAGATATTGGAGTACTGTACGTCTTTCTGTTAAGAAATGCAAAACCTTTACTGCTCTTCACAGTTCCAGAATTTACTGGAGCAAACAGTTTTGTTCTTTGCTGCAAGAAATCTAAAAATCTACAAAAGCACAAGGTTTGAATGATGTAAAGTTGTGCATTAACATTTGAAGGCATCATTTTACCAACTTTGAACACACAACCTGCTCATGTTGAATTTACTCAAACTTTTTTCTCTCTCGCTCGATGAAGACGGACGCTCTCTTTCCCTCTCCTGCCTCCGCTCCCCTGCTTTGCTCTTTGTCTTGTGAAACCTCCTCAGAGCCTCTTTTTGCACAACTTCCAAATTGTAAACTAGGGATGTGTTCAGCTGGTCTCTCAACGCAAGTGATCAAACTTTCTCAACAAGAAGACTGGGTGAAGGAGAGCCCTCTTACCTCAAGAACATAACTGGATTATGGTTTTTGGAGTGGGTAGAAATCTGGATTGTAGAGAAATTCGGAAACATCAGCAGCAGTTTACGCTGTCTGGAATGTATGTGCCGAGCTTGGAAACACTCAGACTGTGCGAACTATCTGTGGACCTGTATCAGAGCTGAGCAGGTAGGACTGTGGAACTTTGTGGCAGTGTCCACGGACGGTTGGAAGGAAGAGATGTTGGAGACATTTGTAAGCGTGACTTGGGTGTAAGTAATCACATGTCGGCTGTTTGGAGTCACCATGAGATGTACGGTACTGCAGAGACTGTAAAGAGGCAGACGCAGAAATTGAAGAGCTCAGCCTGACCCAAAACAATGTTGAAATCTGAATCTGGTCTCGAAAGACTGATTATCTCAGTTTTCTCCTGGGATGTTATGGAAAAAAAGACGCCCTGCCCCACTCCTGTCCTCCCCCACCCCCACCCCCCACCCCCGAGAATACCTGTGGACCCTAATCAGAGTGGACCAGCTGAGAGACACTGTACCATCTTTATCAGGACCATGGACACGTTCATGGACAATCTCATTCTCTTGTCGTCCTCCTCCAACCCCTGCAAAATGTTTCTATGTTGCTCGCTGAGGTAGATTTTTGGGCTACCTTACACCATGCCCTGTGTCAAGGACACAGATATTTTTTAATATACCTTCTCTCCTCATGATTTCTTTCCCTTTTCTTGTCTAAGTGACAAAGGCAGTGCTTCATAGAAAGCCACTGCTGTATGGAATGAAATTTCGCTGAACTCAACTGTTTTTCTTTTACATTTTATTGTTGGATGTAACTGGGACCCTGTGCACGTAATCTCGTTTCATCACATGTGCCACATGTGGTGTGAATGACAAAGAATCTCTGACTCTGCAATGACAAAGTTGATTCTGAGTGTTTTAAAATGTGAAACCCTAATCACTACTTAGTTTCCTGCTGAACCCCAGAATTCACCACACGTCCTTATTTACTGGACGGTGAAACTGCTGCTCCAGTTGTCTTCCAACATGTGAGCTTTTGTGCATCTAATCTGTTGCTATGGTGGACAAGATTGCAGAAAGAACCGTCTTTGTCCTGGGGTTTGAAATACCTGAATTGATGGTTAAATTCTGAGAAGTGTTGTCCATCTTTTATCATGTTTGACAAGAGCCATGACCTTCTGATCCAACCTTCAGCTCCTTTATTACATTACAGGCCTCGCAGGATTTTAGTTATTTAGCGACCAGCTATATATAGCCTTCAGAAACTTTAGAGGGGAAAAAAATTAAATTAAAAACAGGAAAAACACAATGAGATGTTTAAGCACCATTTCTTTTATGTCTCTGTTGAGAACTTCGAACCGAAGCAGGAAAAAAAAAGTATTTCCCTCGATGAAATGCTCTGAAATGCTCAAGGACAGAGCACATCTATGGGGGTAACTGCGCCTGAGTGCATGTCTGAAAACTCTTTTTTCACTCACTGATAAACAGTATCAAAGGGGTCAAAGCCTTCCAAAGCAATTGGATGCTTCAGCATAATTGAGCACTGCAGTGCTTCAGGACGGACTCTTTTGTAAATATTAAACTTTTTTTTTTATTATTATCTTGTGTGAGGCAATGCTTAGTTTTCTCTTTTAAATGGATGTGGATTATGAAGTGTAAAAACAAGAGGGGATCAATGTTTCTCTACCAAACTCAAAGTACCATATTTTCCAGACTATATTGGCTCCGGAGTATAGATCGCATCAGTCAAAAAATGCTTATTGACAAGGAAAAAACAATATGTCACTTCAGAGTATAAGTCACATTTATTTAGGAGTGTATTTTGCAAAATTCAAGGACAGACATTAATATGAAATAATAACACACAGAACATACCTTGGATCCTGAACAGGTTTAAATTGAACAGGCCTCCTGGACGCCTCCCTGGTGAGGTGTTCTGGGCATGTCCCACAGGGAGGAGACCCAGAGGAAGACCCAGGACGCGCTGGAGGGACTATGTTTCTCGGCTGGCCTGGGAACACCTTGGGATTCTCCTGGAGGAGCTGGTCCATGTGGCTGAGGAGAGGGAAGTCTGGGCCTCCTTACTTAGGCTGCTACCCCCACGACCCGACCCCGGATAAGCGGAAGAAAATGGATGGATGGATGGTCATCAGCTAATTTTCATTCAACCTTTATGTTAATCTCATTGAGCCTCGAGGACTCATTTACAAGAGAGACCTGGCTACAAACTAAGGATGATGACAACAGCAACA
>JARVGV010000002.1:15855132-15870629 GCA_031762435.1 Hypsolebias longignatus
TATATACAGTATATCATTATTATTTTTTACTAAACTTGCAAACAACATCTGTTTCAAGCTATTCAGTCTATAAAATAAAGCTATTCTAAATGTCATTAAAAATCCTTTTGGTTGAACACTGAATCAAATATTTTACTAGAATAATAACTTTGGTGTAGTTTGAAATTCCTCTAAGAAATCTGTTTGACCTCTGGAGTAAATCTACTAACAATGGACTGCAAATAATCACTTTTTAACACATTTACAAAACACAAAACTACAAAGTTATTAACTGAAGAGATAAAAAAAAAAAGTAAATCTTTGTATGATGTAAATGAATGTGTCCAGCATGTACCTCGCCTCACCTACTGACTGATGGAGATGTACATGAGCTCTCCACGACCTAGAAAAGAACAGAAAAGCAGGCTAAAATGTGGAAGGAAGGAAGAATGGATGGTTGGTTGGTTGGTTGGATGGATGTAGGTTATAGTAGTTGGGGTTACAGATGTATTGATAAATGCTTTTGTGCCACATCACGAGAAGTTAATTTTTTTGGAGGTACAGATATTTCTGTGTGGAGTTTGCATGTTTTTCTTGCATATGAATGGAGCAATATAGTTGGCCTTGTTGTAAACTATCAAATATCTTGAATGTCCATCACCTTTTTCCAGCTGACAGACAGAATAATTTTTAAATTTGCAAACTAGATGACAGAAAAAAAATGCTTTTAGTTCCAAATAGTTTGCTTCTTTCTAGGTCCAAACAACTCGAACATCTGTAATTTATTCAGAACCTCCTATAGGTTTTCTGCAACATTTTCCAACGTCAGACTAACAAGGCTGGAGTTAAGAACACTGGAACTAAAAGCCCTTTAAACAAGTGATGTGCTGCAGTCGTAATGTACAGAAACGCACATTTGCAGAGATCGTATATGATCAGCTGTTCAGAGGGAGCTCATAATATTAACTAAATAAAACGGGCACTCTCCAAACACTCTTTCCTGTATAGCTGGATTAAAATACTGTAATTAGCTGCAACTCCTTGTAATTTGTTTATTTTCTCAGTCAATGACTGAGTCATTCAAGAAAAACATGAAAATATATTTTTTTATGGATTTACTTTTTATGGAGCTTCTTTCTGTTTAATCATATATAAATGTTGTCAGAGAGTGGAGAGGTTTTGATCCACTGAAGTAAAAGCTTTTAAATTAAAAAAGTAAAATAACTTTTTATGTTCTAATTTGATGACAGTACACTGTTAATCTGTAGCATCACAAATAGGATGACACCCATAGACTTTGTTTTTATTATTATTGTTTTTAAATACTGTACTTAGATTTACTCTGTTCTTTAAATGCAGTAAAGTATCCTTGGGTCTTTCCAGTTTGCTCTCAGATGGATTCCTCAACTGTCAATCTCTTTAACATTTATACACACACTTATCTGCTTGTGCATCATTAAAACTTCACTATTTGATAACTTCTAGAGCAAAATATTGTCCCAGTCTAAGGTATCTGATATGTCATGTTACGTTATTCACAAAGCTTTCTGTCAGGTTTGGAGATATTCTTTCTTGCTGTCACTTTGCTTTTTTTGTGAATACCTCATTATTAACAGCAGGCAGGGTCGTCCCTGTACTCTTCTCCCTGAATGACGAGACTTCAGACAACACATGAATCTAATTAGCCACAGTGATTCACTGGTTTTCATTTACGTGTTATAGAAGCTGACAGTTGGTGGGGTTATCTAACCAGGCCCAGTGGGTTTGGATGACACCATACTGATTTATACAGAAACAAACATTAAACCAAGGAGCTAAAACCTGCTCCTGGTCAGTTTACATAAGTCAGTTGCTTATTATTTCTCAAAACCTGGAGTACTTTGAAGACACCATGTTTAAACATTTACATGTATTTCTTAATGAACTTAAATTGAAGAATAAATGGTGGAAATATTGGGATAAAACCTGCTGATAAATTAGTATTTGTTTTGCTGAAGCATAAAAGGGATGTGATTGGGGGGCAGCATGGTGGTGCATTTGGTAGAGCTGCTGCCTCTCAGCGATCAGGTTATCTTGGTTCAAATCCTGGTCCGGGGGCCTTCCTGGGTGGAGTTTGCACGTTCTCTCCATGCTTGCATGGGTTTTCTCCGGGTACTCTGGTTTCCACAGACCAAAAACATGCATGTTAGGCTGATTGGTAACACTAGTCTCTAGGTGTGAATGAGAGAGGAAATGGTTGTCTCGTTTGTCTCTATGTCCCTGTGAGGGACTGGAGACCTGTCCATGATGTCCCCGTCTCTCGCACAGTGACCGCTGGACATGGGCACCAGTGACCCACGTGATCTGGAAAAGAAGAATCGGATAAAGATAATTGATGGATGTACGCATCCTTTATGACTGTCTATTATTGTCGTCGTTGTCCACTGATGTCATCACTCTTTATTAAAGAAATCAGGTCTCTCTTGTAAATGAGTCACCGAGGCTCAATGGGATTAACCTGTATAAATAAAGATTGAATGAAAATATAACTTTTGAAGTGAGCACAATTAAAGATGACCACTGTAGCTAACTGAACTGAGTGTAGCTTAAATGGCATCCACTTGGTGAATATCACAAATATTGAGCTAAAATCTGGTGTGATAGTTGCTGAGAGTCATTCAAAACTCATTTGAACCAGTAGTTCTTTAATTGTCCCGTCACAGAGCAAAAAAGAGGAATTGGAAAAGCCGACAGTCCGTCTATCTGTCCATCCATCTGTGCATGTTGTGAGCATGATAACATGGAAAATAAGTGAGATACCAACTTCCATTTTTGTGCGTTTCTGCATATAAGCTTAAGAAAGGTTCTTTTTCAAAATTGGGTTGTGTCAAAATCCAAGATGGCTACCACCATATACTGGTATGTATATAAGTAAACCTTGTGAGCTGAAAAACTTTAAAAATAAACAATGTGCCAATTTCCACTTTGGTGTGTAGCTGCATCTAGGTTTAACAAAACTCATCACCAACAAAAATAACCCCCCCCCCCCCCACACACACACACACACACACATATGTGTGTGTGTCTGTGTAAACAACCATCATTAGCCTCCTCTGGCTTTGCCATTGCCCCTGGTCGTGGATGAAATTGCTCCTTTCAGTCACTAGGATCCATCACTCTGCGCTACCTCGGACAAGCAAAAAAACAACCAACAAACAAAAACCATCTCTATTCTTTTACACAACGTAACTATATTTTACTAAAAACATTAAGGTTCACTTTCGTTTCCTGTTCTATTCCCATCCAGAAAATGCACTTACCTCAAAAAACTACAACCGTTCACCTTTCAAATCCCTCAGTGATGGAGGTCGTCAGTGTTCTGCTTGTTTTAGTTTAGTTTTTGGACAGAAAATATTTTGTGTGTTTATATACATTCTTTTTTATATAGAACAAAATGAAGCTGATGTCACTCTTATCATTGAAGGAGTAGAGGATGCTTTAAGACTAGCCTTGTCCAAGTGTTTTGGGAATATGTAGTTATTTTGCTCTCTAAATCTGACTTATCCTGACTATTAGTTTCCAGTTTTATGTAATTTCTTATTCATATGTACATCATATCCATACATGCATCCATATTCAAGCCTTAGCCAGCAGTCATGCTGCTTACTGTGGAGAGATGGAGAGAAGGCAGTGTAGCCCACAACCTCTGCAAGAAATGTGAGTAGAGCCAGACTGAAATGTGGGTAACACAGTCACACAAACACCGTCTTTGCACATATACTTGCATACAGACACGAGCACGCTCAAGCCCCCTTGCAGACATGGCCATAATAATAGTGTATCATCCGTTAGTTTTCTGTGAGAGCAGTCATTACTGTCATCACTGTTTCTCCCTGAATCACTTACTGTCACACGCTCACATACGCATGCACACCCTCATTTTTTAAAATTTTTCCATATTCACAACCTGTGCTTCTAAATTTCTATTTTTCCTCCACCTCCGCTGATTCCCCTGGTGAATCTCTGACATGACATATTCCCCCACCTGGTCCGGCTCCCCCATGATGCCCTGTCAGCCTGGAGACTGAGGACATTTGCCTTTACAGAGCTTCATTTCTTTTCCTCCATCTTCCTTCTCACATTTCATCGACTGTGATAACTCATTAAGATGTCACAGACCCGTGTGTCTGTTCCTGAGTGTCTTACAGGAAGCCTGAGTTTAAACACAAGAGTGGACTACGGTAAAGACTAACCATACTCATTTTTATTATGGAATTCACTGTGGCGGTCGCAGCAAATCACAAGGAAAGGTCAAAAATAGATTGAACTTGCACAGACATGCTGTGGTATTTTGTTGTTCTGATAAAGTTCAGTCTTTGTGACATTGTGTTTGTATTGTAATGAAAGAACTGCCTTCCTGAATTTGATGAAACTTAATGGAATTTTTTTTTTAAAATGCGGAGTACATCTCTTATTTTAAAATGACAAATGATTATAGTCTCTCACAATGACACGCTGAGCAGGACATATGGTGCTGTGGCTATTAATTAAACAAAGGCTGAAAATGGCAAGAGTTGGTGCTTTTTCACCTTCTTTTTTTTTTTTTTTAACTCATTTTTTAAATCTTCCAACTTAAAATACCAAACATGTTGAGTTTGTACAGTTTTTTTTCTAGACAGATTAATATGGATTATTTTTAGTATGTATTTTGTTGTTGTTTTGATTGAAACAGATATAAAATAATTAAAGATGGGACGAAACAAAGAGACAGACACATGGAGATCTTCCAGCATCAGCACCCCCGCCCTTCCCCCTGAGATTTATGTTTAAAACATCACCGACAGAGTCAGGTTCAGCTCCAGTTAAATGCTTTGATCAGCATGCTGATTGCACCACGTGCATGTGTGTGTGTGTGTGTGTGTGTGTGTGTGAACCAAGAATGGATGCAGCTCCACTCAGAGACTCTGCTGTCGTGCAAATTTTAGCTTTGCGCCTCTTTAGGCTGGCCAGTGTGCATGTGCACGCCTGTGTGTGTGTGCGTGTGCCTTGGGCACTTCATCTTGAGTGGTCCCTCAGTGCTGCTCAAACTGACATTAGAATCATGTGCAGGCACACACTGAAGCAGTTTGACAGACACACCTGGAAACTGACACATTCATGCTCTTGCATTACATGCATCTTTATGCCTACAACTGTAATGTGGAAAAAAATGCACACACACACAGCCATGCCCAGTATGGCCCCAGGCAGTTGGGATCATGGCGGTGCTTAGGAAGGCTGAGATAAGGGTGAAGACTGGGTGAATACAACTTTAGTACTACAGAGTATCAGTTCAGGTCATGGCTCAAAATACTCTGAACTCATCACAGTGGATTACTGGTTCACATGGGCGCTCAGTAATCACCATGGATATCTCAGATGTCCCATTATTCAGCAGTTTAGATCTACTGTGTACAATTTTTCCAACAAAAGTGACTTTTTTTTGGGTCAGTGTGAAAAATTAGCACAGTGCCCAAACCAGTTTGCATACAAGCTCTTTCCTTTTCCCCACATCAGGGCCCGCTCTGCAGAGGGGGAGGGGATGGGCGCCGGTGGTGGCGTTTTGTGTGTGCTGCTGAACTGTAGAGCACCAGTGGAGTTGATTCCTGTCAGGCCCGTAGCACCATACTCAGACAGGGTTTGACCAAGCGTTTAAACGCTGCTGCAGGATTTCCCGCTGGTATGGGCTGAGTGGAGGTGTCACTCTGAGAGATGTATGTGTTTGTGTGTGTGTGTGTGTGTGTGTGGGAGTGAGTCAGTGGCAGAATGGAGAAGTGCTGGCACTTTAGAGGTCAAAAGCATTTGAAAGGTTAGCTGATGAAAGAATGAAAGGAAAAAAAAATCTGGGGTTTGATTAAAATACGCAGGTCAATTTTAACAGGGTAGAGTGTGAAGTGTCTCAAGTCTTGTTGTTCTCAAATCACATTGCAAACTGAAAGAGAAGTGTTTTTTTTTAATTCCTGAATATAAAAACTAATAAGCATTTCTTGAAACATTTATTTATAGATTCAAGAATATCTTTATACGTTAATTATCACACAGCTTAAACACAGTAATTCTTTAGATTAGTCGTCAGTGCTGTTGTTTCAAGTTGCGCTTCAGTCCTTAAAAGCAACCACAGCAGATCTGAATTCCCATCACTGCTCTTTTTTTTTTTTAAATAAACTTAAGTGGCTCACCTTAGCAGCATTTACCAATTTGTTGATAAGTAAAACAAATTTGCATTTTTCTGCATGTACTTGTGTATTTCTGCTGCAGACCGTGCAAAGAGCAGGGCAAAAACATGCATTTTAAATCAGGCAGCTCATACTGTATGTCCACCTTGAAGCTGACCCGAGATCAAAAGTGAGAGGCGGTAATGAAAGTCTGAAGAGCTGATGCAATAAAGATGACGGGGATTGTGAGGTGGTGAGGCGGTGGTCAGCCTGGGAGATGCGGTGTTGCTAGGGGTGATGGACAGACCAGGAAAGCTGTAGCAGCACAAGCAGTGTGCAGGAATGGCTGTGCGTGCGATTGGAGGTTAGGTGGAGCTCGTAGCTGGTCAGCCCGTCAGAGACTTTAAGCGTCTTTGTGTCTGTGCCATTGAAGTCCCAGTGAAACAGACGAGAGGGGATGGGGGTGGTCTGACTTGCCGCTTCAGAGGGGCAGCTGTGTTGCGGTGCAGGAAAGTGGGGGGTGAAGGGGATTGCTGGGGGGCTGCCTGTTTGAGTTGGCCTTGAGGAGGCTCAATCCTTTTAGAATGTTACTTATTTGCTTCGACAAGAGAGCACTTTGTGTTGTAAGGGACCACATTTTTAGTCAAAACACATGTTTTTTTATTTATTTCAGAGCTTCTATTTGTGAATGTTGTACTTATTTTTAAAATTAGAGTGCCGCTGGCAAATTTAAATGATAATAGACCCATTGACCCTGAGAAATGCTGCATTTGGGAGTGTGTGGTTGTGACTGCACTATTGTGGGCGGCAGCTTGTGAATGCATGTGTGTGTGCGCGTTTCTGTGCCGACCTGCTTTGTCCCCTCTAACAGTTGAGATAGACTGAATGAGAAGGTGGTAGTTTTGATGGTGGTGGTTTGTGTATTTTTTTTTAATTTTATTTCTGTCAGCCCACAGACGCCTGTTTTTTTTTAAAATTTTGTTGAACTGTGTTTTCCTTTTTCGATTGTGCGAAGATTAAAAAACACAAAAGACACTCTCACACACTCACTCGGCTTTTATTGGAGCAGACAAAACACTGAATCAACCAGCTGGCGGACAACAGCCACACTAACATTAATAAAACCTTATTAGAAGACATTTGGAAAAACTGCTTTTGATTGTGTGTGTTTCTGTTTTTATAATTTAAGTGTGTATATTTAGTAACAGAGTCCTAAAGGTCAAAGTCGACGTTTTTTTTTCTGTTTTTCCTCTGGCAATTTGACTGTCATACTATTCATCTTTTTCTTTTATGTTTCCTTTTCTTTCACCTTCTCTCGTTTCCTTTTAAATAAACGCTCCAACCTTCATTTCAGGATGAAGGATCACCTTTTCCTCCAGTTCCCTCTTTTTGTCCGTCGCCTTTTTTGTCTTTCATGTTTTTTGTCACCCTCTTCTATTGTTCTGGTTAATCTGGCCTGCACCCCATCAGACACATTAATCCAGGTTAAACCAGCTGTTGTTTAAGCTGTATACCACTCACGGTGCACACACATTTATGTGCAGACTCACAAAAGCCTCCTTTGTGTCGCCGAAGCGCTCACACTCAACAATAGCCTGATGTTGCTTGTGACGTTGCTGGATGTAATCACAGATCCTTTTACGCGAGCCTTCCCAGACAATAACCAAGGCCATTGCTCCAGTTTGCTGTTAACTGCATTGCTGTGATAAATTCACACACTGGATTTATGGGATTTATCACTCTGGACGTGCGTCTTGGTGACCTGCAACCCATGTGTTGCTCAGTGCATACATCTGCGCGTTATCACACTGAAATATTCAACATCTTCAAGCTGTTTCTGTTTATGTCTCCTGTATTAATGTGGTCACCTTCAATGGGAATGAGCATCAGTTTCATCACATGTTTTTGTGGATTGTGTGAGGAACCTTGGTAAAGCTTGAAAGATCATTGTTTTCATGTTTGATCAATCACTCACTCGCAAATTCTCCCTTTTCTTTTGTTTTATTATGTATTTCCAGGAACATTTACTTACCTTGTATTATTTGCAACAGCGATTAAGTTTTCTTAGAGGAACATCCAAGACTGTGGATGCTAGTAGACACCTTGTCCTTGAACTTGCGTATTGCTTCGCTCTCTCTCACACACACACACATGCAAATAAATATTCCTCATCCCCGCCCCTTGACAGTCGCTCCTAGTCTTATTTCCCTTATCCTACATTTTCCCAGCTTTGTAAAAGATGGCTTCTGGAGTGTCTCGTAATTTAAACAGAATATCTAATCTAGTAGCACGCGTATACGTTTATGGTCACTGCCTTTCCACGTTATATATGAAGGAATACAGTGGCAGATATGGCCATACATATAAATCACTGATAAAAGTGTCTTCCTTTAAACATGTTGCTTTAAATCAATACATAAACCAGAAATATCAGCAGCTTGAATGTGAGGATGTTTTTCCTTTTTTTTAAATTTTGCTCTTCATGTCAATCAGATTTCTCTTAATAACCCAAAAGTACTGTGTGCAAATGCACAGTACATTATGTGCATTTGCACATGTGTTTTTATGTTTGTGTATCTGTTGGTTAAACGTCTCCTGATTCACAGAACAGTTTTTAATAAAACTTTCAGAAAGTCATCATTGGCTGGACATCAACAACTGATTCACTTTTGGAATCAGTTCATTTCAATTGGGCTGCCACTGCTGATCAGTCGTTGCAAACCAACATGGCTATAGCTCAATCAGATTTACACATATTGAGCTAAAATCGAGGCATTCATAGCACATACTCTGAGTGTGACATCTTGCAATATTGCATGTAAATATGCAAAACATTATTTTCAAACTTTGACCAAACCTGCAACAGCTACATAAGTTTTAAACGTAAAATGATATAAGTTCAAAACTTTGACATCACATTTAACAGGTTATGTTCATTCATTCAAGCCATGCCAGATCTTTAATCTTTATATGATGCCCCTGCAAACTATTTGGGAAATAAAAGTTCATGCTCAATAATCCAGGTAAAATATTCAACAAAGTGTAGTCAGGTCATTTGGATAGTTTCTTTCTTTCTTTTTTTATATTGTTGTTGTTGAGACGTTTCATCCTTCATACAAAGGATTGGACTAACCAAGGACTATCCAAGGTCATTCATCCTTTGGACAAAGGACGAAATGTCTCAACAAAAACAAATAAACAAACAAACAAAAAAGTCTAGATGGCCTGACTGAACTTTGTTGTATTTTCTACCTGGATTACTGAGCATGAACTTTGATGTTTTGAACCACTTTGGCTTTGGCCGCCTCAGAGGAGTCAATGGGGGAGAGGGTGGGCCCCAGAAACCATCTTATCACCAGCAAATTGGTTAGTCCACTATGGGAGTGTGCTGCTTGTGGGACTGAGTTTGTTTGTGGCTCCTCGGACTGAGGAAGTCCTTTGAATGAAGAACGATACATCTCAACAACAACAACAACAACAAAAAAGAAACTGTGACTGAACTTAGTTGAATTTGGGAAATTTGTCTTTAATAGTTGATTATATAATTTATACTTTTGGCCGTTGTTTGTTTTTCCTTTTTCTGTTTTGTTCTTCTGGTTCTTGCCTGGTAAAGTTCACAGGAACTTGGGGCTTGTGGAACATTGTTCCTAATCTGTTTTTTATTTTATTTTATTCTTCCTTACCCAGTCAGACACGCAGACACATACGTTCAAGCACAGAACACACTCCCTTCCTCCAGGTCCCCTTTGCTTTTTAGCTTCAGGTCAATCCTTGTGAAATGCAGTGAAATAATTTCTGAACTCTATCCTCTTTTACCATCAGTGCATAGATTAATAATTCAGAAGCGTGTGACCCACTGAGGGAAGTTTTAGAAAATTGAGTTGAGTAACATTTCTTTATTTGATTATCACAGTCATGCCGGTGTGACTGTCTGTTCTGCCGTCACATTTGTTGTTTTATGTCCACCTGACATGAAGGTTATTAGGAAAGTGATGGGACTCCGAAACATATTCTCAACATGAGATGCTCCACAGAGCACCTGGCGCTGCAGAACAGCATGTCCAATCATTTAATTTCACAGTGTTCTAACATTTTGTGCACGCTGCGGCACATTTTTTTTGTCCCCTTTCTTTCCTGTAAGCATAAGATGTTCCTATGATTCCGTTTCACAAGCAAATCATGTCACGGGTGTCGCTACAAGTTGGGGTTTTCTTGCTTGAGCGGTGATATTGAAAAGTCTTTCTTTACATCAATTTGTGAATTATTGTCTAATCTGTTTCAGTCTTGTTCTCCTGCCTTGCTCTGTCTCTTGACACCTTTCCTATACTTCTGCTATTACCGTCTCAGCTCTGTGTACCTTAACAACTCCCTCGCTTCATTAGCTTTACACGTCGTGAGGAACACCCTTTTTATTTACACCTCAGAGAAGATGAAATCCCAAGTGACAAAAGGAAAGGTAAAGTGTTCACGGCCTCATCTGCTAAAAGCAGTTTGATGGCTAATACTGTAATTGTTTATCTCCTTACAGTTATTCTTTAGAAATTGTGTTCTCAGTCTAGATTGGCTGAGCTCAGTAGGGGATGTGGGGGTGGGGAGCAAAATCATAACTCGAAAGCCATCATAGATCTCTGGTTTCGCTTTATCCTTGATGGGATGGTATGGCTTTTTCAAGTTTTGGAGACTGAGACACTAGTGCAGTTTAGCAACTGAAGCATTTTAAAAGTAAGACATGGTTATTTCTGTTTCAGCTTCTCTGAAAAATCAATAAAAATATCCCTAAATAAATCTACGGTACGTCCTTGAGTAGCTCCCTAACCCTCTACACCCCGAACTATTCTTATCTGCCGTTCCCAGATGGGTGTGCAAGTGTGCTTTAAGGCTTTTGGGCATGCACTCTGAGTGTGTGTGTGTTCAAACAGTGAATGTGTAGCTGCAAATATTTCAGTTTTTGTGGAACATCCTATGTGTGTTGCTATCTACGTGTGTGTCTACTCTGTATGTGTGGTCATAAACACATCAGTGGGTTTCAGATTTTGAGGGTGTGATAATCTAGCCCAGCTACTTGTGTGGCAGCTGTCAAAGTCTCTTTCTCACCCACCCCACACACACACATATACACCGCCCCCACCCCCACACACTGTTTCTGGAGCAGGATGCATCAGGTTAGAGCCGTGCATTCGTTGACAGTTCAGAAGCATGGCTGGAGAGGGACAATTTGTCACAGAGAAATACTGGATTTTTACTGGAGCCTAGTGGCTGTTGTGGAAGAAGGTCTCATTCTTTTTTCCCACCCCCCGCTCGCCATTTTTCCCCCTTCTCTTCCATCTACCTCCCAAATGAAATAGCTTGATGTTTGTGCCTGCAAAGTGGGTTTCAAATGGATCTCTTCAAGAAAATTGACAGAGGAAAAAATCCACACTTAAACACCTTGCAGCATAAATCACAGGTACGATTATGGAAAAAAGAAAAAGAAAAGTTTTTTTTTTTTCCTCCAGTGTTTTACTAAGTAGGTTTTTCAAGTAGGGAAACATCTCTGGTTTACACAAAGCCTTGCCAGTTTTTGTGAGGCTGAAGAACTTCTTTGATTATTACTTACAAGAGAGACAAATGACCTTCACTCTGTTTTACTTTCTTCCGGTTTTAGCTGGGCCTGGAAGCTGGAGATCATACAGAGAGGTAGAGAAGAAAGAAAACGCTGAACCCTCAAAATTTGGTCTAAAGAAAAGGTGTCCACAAAGGGCGTTAAATCATACTGTTGATTTTACCTGTCCACTGTTAATACAATATTTAGAATTAAACATATAAAGTTTAGTTCGAAGCTGTCAAAATCAATTCAATCCAAACATGAGACATCCAGTTAAGTTTGACCTTGAAAATTTGTGTTTCATTTATTTTAACGCTTTAGAAAATCCCTGTCCTTGACTGTTTCAAGCTCCGTCTCTTTTGCAAGCACCGAGAACGGAAAGCGCTGGAAACGACATCCAGGTCAACATGAGTCATTCCCAACTGTGGACTGAGAATACATAGAGAGCATGAAAGGAGGAAAACCCTCGCCATTCCAATGAAACAGAATATTATTTAAAGTCAAATAACAACTTTGGGTTTGTTCATTCCCACAGTGGCATTTCAGTTGTGGAAATAGAGTGGATGTAGGATGGATGCACAAGTCGGTGGTAGCTTTAAGATTGTGGTGCACAGGTGACAAAAAGGTCAGGTGATACGATTATACTGCCCCAGGTTGCAAAGCAAGGCTTATTTCCACTTTAACATGGGTTGTTGTCATTTCAAAGGAGTTGACCTTTGCGTTCACTCTATAGATTCTCATTTTCAATAGAAGTGAAAGCAAGAACACTGCATTTGATAACATATTTAAAAAAAAAAAAATAAAATCAATGTTTTAATGCTTTTGTGCAAGAACAAATACATTTCCTTTACTCCTAATATCAGAAGATTCACATTTTGCACACTTAGTTGAAACTTGGGTATTTTTCAACATTTGAAATGCTTTCCTTTTTAAACCTAAGAATAGGATAATATCATTTTTCTGCAATTCTGCTCAATATTTTGTCTGTTTATGCATAAATGAGAAAGAAGGCTATAATGGCCTGGAATGATTATACTTATGTATGTGGGTGAAAGAAGCTGTTTATGTAAAAAAAAGAAAAGAAAAGAGAAACAACATTTAAACAGAGGGGGAGGTCTCAGATTTCAACTTTCAAAAAACTATAATGCAGCTTTAGGCCTGATACCCAGCCATTTTCACACCAATCAGGAATTTCAACCATGTGACCAACGTGGCCCCTCTGTGGGTCAGACCCTAACGATCCTCTATTACAGGGTGTCAAACTCACTTACAAAAGGGGGTCAAAATTAAAACCTTTTTCAAGCTAAGGGCCGATTTCTGAATCTAAATTAAATCAAGTTTGATACCCAGCATCTTTTCTTGGTCACAGGTTCGTCAAAAATAGTTTGATTGGTCTCATTTGACGTTCTCTGTTGCACTTTGGACATCATAATCAAAGATTACTGGAAAAAAAATTTAAAGCGATAAAAGTAATTTACATTTAAAATAATCATCTTGGGGGCCAGATAAGATGTCAACAAGGGCCACATTTGGCTCCCGGGCCTTGAGTTGGACAAAATGGGGGCCAAGATGGTGTAGAGGCAGGGCAGATGGCTTGGGACCCAAAGGACCCAGGTTCGATCCCCGGTCACTGCATCCCTTGTGGTGTCTTTGGGCAGCACACCTTATCCCCAAATTGTCCCCCGGGCGCTTTCAATAGCTGCCCACTGCACCACCTGGTGGTGGATGGGTTAAATGCAGAGAGTAATTTCGTTCTTGTGTGGCAACATACATTGATGACATTGTGGGACATTATATGCTCTATTGTGAGGAGTGAGAGGTCAGTCTGCAATATGCAAGCTTACCGCTCACCTCAGCTTTATAACTTGAATCCCATACTCCTTGTTTCTCTGAAATGAGAAAGCTCCTCGGATGAGAAATGAAACATCTTCAACTACAGAGCAGAAGTCCAGTTGATTTTTGTTTTAATCTTGTTTGGATTCACCATGTCCTGAATGACTGAGAGTCTTCACTAGCATAATACTTGTGTGTTCATGGAAACAGTGTAAAAGCACTAATACACCGTACATCGTACCGTAATATGAGGCACATTTGAAAAACTAAACTAAACAACTTACTTTATGAAGTTAGATTAGGGCTTCTCACTGGTCTTGGGGAATAGTTTTGCAAATAGTAGGGGATTTTATTTAGTTTTAATCACACAGTAATGACTGGGTTTTAACATTGAACAATTTCTTCTCAATTTCCTTTACTGACTACATCAAGACATGCAGAATGAAGTTTTTCTGTCATGCTCATCGCAACCATCAATTAAAATCTGTTGGGGAAACTTCAGAAAACGTTAGAGAAAAAATATGTCTGCACCAAGGATGATTGCTGAAAAAACATCCATCCATCCATCCGTCCGTCCGTCCGTCCGTCCGTCCGTCCGTCCATCCATTTTCTTTACTCGCTTCTTCATTTTGTGTGTGTGTGTGCATTATGAAAATAAAACTGGCTTCTAGATCATTAGCCCTGATGTGTTCCTCACTCCATCCATGACCAAATGTCTCTTGCTCACAAACCTTGAACAAGAAACGTTGCAGCAAAATTTCAAATGAACTTGGAACATCTCTTCCTCTGTCCTCATTCCTGTACATTTGTCTGTGATTTGTAGATGTTAATCACTAGCCCACATTGTTTCACTGCCATGAGAGGAGGAGGGAATCTGTCAGAAAAGACACATGAAAAAAGGGTGCTTGTAGTGTCTAGATCAGGAGTCTGCAACTTTTAGGATCAAAAGAGCCATGTCTGTCCCTTCGATCACTAAACTAAATGTGTCCAGAGCTGCAAAACCTGCTACAATTTTCATTATCAACTGGTGGCTCATGGGCCACTTTGTTTGTTGGAAGGGGCTTTTCTGGCCAGTAGGCATAAAATTATAAAATTAAAAACATCCAGGCTTGTGAAGGGAAAAAAGAGTATTTTTCAGATAAAAAAAAAAAAAAAAAACTAAAACAGAGAAATTGAGTGTCCTACTTTGAAGAAATAAAGCATAAAGTTAAAGGGAGTATAATGTATTAGTACTGTATTCACATATTTGCAAAGGAAATGACTGGAAAACTGCTTAAACTAATAATTTTTTGTTGTGGGTATAACAACCTATGAAATTCAATTTAATTATAGCTTCAAAGCTTGAAAGAGCCACTATGGCGTGTTCAAAGAGCCGCATGTGGCTCCAGAGCTGCAGGTTGCAGACCCCTGGTCTAGATCATAAACAGTTTGTTCTTGTCGTTACTATAACTTGTTTTCTTTTCAACGTGTACAGGTAAAAACGATTTTATCAAAACAACTGAAGACAGATGTGTGGTTTGAGATGTTGAAGTTGTACACATGCAAACCAACGTAAACAGTTAAAGTAAAAAAGAAATTGACCTGACATCATATGTACTGAGACCATCTTTGAGTCACGTGTGATGTGACAGTAGTTGTTGCTCTTACACGGGCTCTAATCAAGCACTTAATTTGTGCTGAAGATGTAAATTTCTTCATAAATCGTGGTCTAGTATTGTCCATGTTGTGTCAGTTGGATGATCTCATTTTCAAAGTAATTTTCACCTTAATTCACCTGCAGGTAAAAGGTCACTCTGACCCTGTGTTGTACATGTAGTTATCACTTTGTGCTACATACACACACACTGTCTTTACAAGGTCATGCCCCCCCCTCCCATCCTCCTCTTCGTTTGTTCCCATTTGTCCCATGCTTAATAGAACATGCTGAC
>JARVGV010000002.1:15893587-15903658 GCA_031762435.1 Hypsolebias longignatus
TGTTGTCGGTACCGGGGTTTGAACCGGCGATCTTCCGATCACAAGCCCACCGTCTAACCACTGCACCACCACTCCCCCTATGCACTCTGCACTGCAGTCTGTTACTCAGATGGTCAAATCAGCTGCATTTTCAAAAGCCGATTCAGCCAAAAATTGGTTTATAAATACAAGGAAAAAAAATCCATAAATATGTTGTTTTGGTTTATAAGTTGCAGGGAATGCAAGTTATGGAAAAAACAAAACAAGCTTGCAACTTATAGACCGAAAAAAATTGGTAATGTTGCTTTTAAAGGGTGTTCATCTCACACCTCGGTGATGCATATCACCCTGACAACTGGCTGGCGATGCAACGACCTCAACCTCCATGTGCTTGAGTGTGTGTTGATACCTGTGTTTACATGTGAACAAATATGAAGACAAAGACAGTAAAAATGTGAGCGAGTGAACAAGCTCACCTGTGCACACTGCCTCAAGCGCAAACATTTCTGTCTTACAGGGTTTCATATCCATTAAAATTCTTTTACGCTCCGAGATGGAGGTAAGTGGCAAAATAGTGATAAGAGGTATTTTAAAGGGAAGTAATCTAAACTTGCCTTCGGTCATACATTTTTTTGTGCATATCATCTCATTTTGAATTGTCTGTGACATTTTGCAAATTATAAATGGTCCTGCGCTATTTGTGTGCAGTAGATGCATTCACATTTGTGTGATGTTTATACAGTCCCTGTTTCCCAAAACACCTCTTTTATACTAAAAAACGGAGGTTTATGCATACCTTTTTCCTCTGGGAGAGGAGACTGAAATCATATGAAATACATACATCCCTACATCCCATGTGGGGGAAGAAAGGAGACTGCTAGAGGAGGAAAGGTGTGTTAAATATTGTTTGCTGAGCATCTCTCATTGTGTATTCTTCAAAGAGTAGAGAGATAGGAATCAGGGAGCATTTCTGTTCTGACATGGACGAAAAAAGCCGCAGAGCACAGACCAGAGCACAGATAGAGGGGAAAGAAGGGGAATCATGAGACGAGAGGAGAAGAGGGAGTTAGAGAGATACAAATCAGGACCTGGAAGCAGTACTCCCAAGTCCTGTCATAGATGAGAGGCGAGGTGATAAGGAAAAATAGGAAAAGGCCGGAGCAAGGAGGACATGAAAATGGAAGGGTGAAGAAAGGGCAGCACGAGGCATTTTACTGCTTGTACTCATATGGAGCAGAGGGTGAAAGGATCAGAGCAGAAAAGAAATGTCAAGAGTCGCTGCAGTCACTACATAACAGAGAACAAGAAAGTTCAAACACACTCTCTTTGGTTGTTCTTTTTCTGCATTGTGCAACTGCCAGGTGCTTTTATTTTTATTTTTTATAACTGTAGCTGTTTCAAATCAATGCAAATGTGAGTGCATGAAGAAAACACCCACCTCTAAATGCAAACACCTTTTACTGTACTACCACTGTAGCTTATTCTGTGTGCATGTGCTGTATGTCTTATTGTCTAATGCATTACAAGATGAGTTTAGTTAATCCATCTATTCTGCTTTCTTCCATGCTCATAGGTACTTAGTCTGTCAGCATTTCCATTGATTTGTTTAATCATGACAATTAATGTCAGATTTAAAAGAACTCGTTCAGCACACATGCATGCTGAAAGCCCATACATTAAGTTTTACATACAAGTACATGTACTGGTACACTCCTACTATTGTAAAAAAATAAAATAATAATAATAATAATAATAATAATAATACAGTACTGTACATTGAAGAGATTATTTACAGAATAAGTAAATTTTAGAGATTCTTGAAGTAGCCACTGTTTTGATGGAAATCCATGCAGATTACACGACTTTCTAAGAAGTCTCTGCGAAAAATGCCTGGCTCGTCTCAAAACTAAAGCCTGCTTTAATAGCAGACGAAAATAGAAATATTCCCATTATTTAAATCACTCTCAGCAAGAAATTAAATACCCATGTTTCCCCCAAAATATCTAGCTTTTTTTGAGGAGTGCATCTCTGGAGTAATAATTTCTGTTCAGACACCTGTGGTGCTGTGTTCAAATAAAGCTTTAGCTCTCTTTTAAAGGCAAAACGGTGAAGTGCAGACAGTGGAGTTTAATTTAGATGGGTAAACAAAAAGCTTTTTTTTTTATTTTTATAAATAATAAAATAAAACATCACAGTTCCTCAATGTAACTGTGTGTTTACAGTGTGTGCATATATAAAGCTCTATTAATTTGAGAGCACAAACTATGTAAATATTACGTTTATTTGCTCCGACCCTTGCAGGAAGAATCAGCAGTGGTGGGTATCACCCTGACATCTCATTGCTGTTATTCCCATCCTGTTGCCCAGGAGACCAGTAGCATGTAGCTACAGGTGGGTGTTGATGCCTTCATGATTCCCATCACGGCTAAAGCATGCACGCTGACATCAAACAAAAGGTTTACCCACGTATATATTACACAGATTTGTCAAACAGAATATGACTCCTCCTCACTTCATTGTCTGTTTGCATTTCCGTTGTCTTACTCATCATGTCCATTTTTTTTTTTTTTTTACAGTATCTCATTTCACTCTCTGCCTCTGCCTGTTAGTCACTCCTCGCTCTTTTTCTCTGTCTAAGCCTGCGTCTCTGTCTCTCCCCTGTGCGTTAAGTGTGATTATGTTACTAAGCAGAAGTCTCCGATCAGAATGTTCATTGGTTGAGCTCATCTTCGAGCTGGTGTTGCATAACCGCTCCCTTCTCATCTCTGCGCTGACTTAGTAGGATCGTCAGATAAACACCAGTTAGAGGGAAAGCGGAAAACTTTTCCTGAGTTCACCACTCTGGATTTCCTCACATGTCAGCTTGCTGCTTGAAAAAGGGCAGCAGATAGGAGTGAGGAAAAAAGACATGCAAATGTATTTCCTGCTTCAAGCAGATTTTTTTTTTTCAAAGATGAGTTCAGAGCTGTCAAAAGCATTCGCAGAGTGTTGACTGAAAGCTGGAACACACCCCACCACCACCACCACCACCACCACTTTCAAATCCAGTGTCCTTTTTTGCTCAACAATTGGATTAGAATGTTTTGAGAGGTGGATCTTACAGAAATTCTCCAATAAAGATAAAATAAACTTGGTTTCTTTCTGTGTTGTGTCTGTTACTGTACATACTTAGACTTGTGCAGCTTCACAAGGTCTTACATTCTTCTGATCAAGTTCAAGGTTCTTTATTATCATTCACATTACATGAGGTACATGAGGTGGAACAAAACTGTGTTACATCCAATATTCTTCAATTCAATTCAGTTTATTCATATAGCGCCAAGCCACAACAGAAGTCATCTCAGGGCACTGAACAGGAACATTCGTATATAAAAATAATCATTTCACATTATTGATCTGAGGAGCAGACTGCTTTGAGTTTAACTCCATCGCAGAATTCTCATCTTGAGGAAGCATGAAGGTGACAGTGGAAAGGAAAAACTCCCTCATGAGGAAGAAACCTTTAGCAGAACCAGGCTCAGTACATGCAGCCATCTGCTTTGACCAGCTGGGTTTGAGAGGAACAGATACACAATGGCAGGTCAAGAATCACATGTTAAGATAATAGTATCAAATAAAAACTTTTAAATTTTAGCAAATCATTTAAGGAAATTAGGTCAGTTTGTCCTCTAGTAGTCTAAGCCTGTATCAGCATAAGTCAACCCCCTCTATAAGATTAGTCAAAAAGGAAAATCTTAAGCCCAGTCTTAAAACTGGACAATGTGTCAGCCTCACAGACAGAAACTGGAAGTGGGTTCCACAAGAGAGGAGCCTGAAATCTGTGAGATCTTCCTCCCATTCTCCTTTTGGAAACTCTATGGACCACAAGTAAGCCTATACAGTTTGAGAGCAAAGTGTTCTGTTAGGAAAATATGGAACAATAAGATCTCAAATTTAAGATAGAGCTAATTTGTTGAGAGCTTTGTAGGTTAGAATTAAGATTTTGATTGGTGATGAAAGCACATAAGCTCTGGATCATTTTACAAACCTTTGCCATTATAAATGTTTGCATCAAGCATGTGGGAACTTTTTGAGTCTGCCCAATTAAAGATGGCCACCAGAGCCATTCAGCATTAGCCAACACAAAAAGGGGCTATGTAAATTTAACTGCTACAGTATTTGGATCATATTTGATGTTGTAGTAGTTGAGAGTCATTGACAACACACATTTTGTGTTATAAGATTACACATTTAGTCACATAATATAAAAGCACCTCTGTTATAGCAATAGCAAAGAAAACATTTAAGAGAATTACAGAACAGAGAACCAAATAGGAACATTTGTTAAAACAGCATCCTAAACAGGTAATCTGGTTTGTGCTCAGAAAAACTGAAACAGGTACCCTGTTGGGATTGAGTCGTGCTGAAGAATGTGTAAAAACTTTATTGGTCACACAACTTTGCATTCTCAATTTTCTTTTTAAAATGATTTAAACTTGTCGGCTCCAAAATCATTGCGTTATCCATTTTCAGCATGTAAAACAGTTATGAGTCCAAAAGCTCATTGTAAGAAATAACGAAAGGATGGCTGGTAGCATTTATCTGCACACTCACACACAAAATATCTGATTCACTTTGAACCTATATGCAACACAACCTGCTCTAAGGTTTTGCCTCTTTATAGTAGTTATGCGGGGTGGCTGTGGCCGAGTGGTTAAAGCAGTCTCCTCTAATGCAAGAGCTGGGGGTTCGATTCCACCAGCAATCGCATGCAGATAAGACATCGAACCCCTCATTGTCTCTGATGTTTGTCCCATCAGTGTATGGATGTGATAAAGCACTGATTATCCTTTGTAGAGCTTTACTAGAGTGCTGGATAAATGGGTCAATGAGGGCACAGATTGTCGTGTAAAGTACTTTGAGTATCTTAATAAAATAGAAAGGTGCTATATAAGTACAGTCCGGTTACCATTTATGCATGAGTTATGTGCATGCTTGCTGTCAAAATATTTTTCGAAGATTGTTAGGGTCTATAATAAAATGTGTGTGGTTCAAGTTGGGCTGATATGTTACCAAATCTCCCAAAATTAACTTTTAATGTGATAAATCTAGAGCAGCACCGTGGTGCAAGAGCTGTTGCCTCTCAATGAGAAGATCGCCAGTTCAAATCCCAGCTGGTGACCTTTCTGGGTGGAATTTTCATATTCTCTCTCTGTATTTATGCTACATATATACAGAGAGAAAGTTGCATATAGAGAATAGAATAGATCCTTATTCATACAAATTCATCCTACGTGTACCGTTATACTCTACCATGTTGCTGTTTACTATTTTTCTTTGGACGTTCTAAATATTATATTTCTTTTTTACTTTTTTGGCATTTTATTTGTTACCCTTATTGCATGCTTTAGTATTTATTGTTTGTTTGTTTTTTCCAATGAGTGAAATTGGTTCTTCTCATCCTGAACATTTCTTTACACTGTTGACATTGTGTTAACCTGCATATGACAAATGCACAACGTAACCATAACCTCCATGCATGTTAGGCTGATGTAGTTTGTCTCATTTGTCTCTATGTGTCCCTCCCTGTGATGGACTGGAGACCTGTCCAGTGTGTACCCCGCCTCGCACAGTGAAAGCTGGATAGAGGCACCAATGACCATCCCCAACCCAAAAAGCGTAAAGATAATGGATGGATGGATGTAACTACATTTTCAAGTTGTAAATAAATGTGATTGTGTGACATCCTGAAGCGATAATGTGCTGTGTGTTTGATTGTGACACTGAGTGGAGTTGTGCAGAAAAGCACAAGGAAGATGTCCATTAGAAGTGTTGATTGGAGTTGCCAGCTTTGCTACAACTGTTCTGACCTATGAACCCAAAGTCAACAGCTTTTTAATAGTTTTATGTTTTGCTCTACCTTAAAGGTCAAAAATCATCTTGATTGTTTAACTTTTTTTTTTAATGTCTGATACATTTTTTACTTGCAAATAAATCTGGCCTGTGTTGAGTTTTTCTTTGAACTACAAAAGATGCATACATTCCTGTGAACCTTCCTGCACCCCCTCCCTTTCCCATTTTCTTTGTCTGAGCCTTTAGAAAAATATTACTGTAGATGTCCTTTGGGAGGGCTATTGATTTGGTTGTACCACGCTCAGGTAAGTGAACTATATCTTCTCCAAAATAAAGACCAAATAAGAAAAGGCTATTTTTAGGATGGTATTTTGAGAGCAATTCATATTTGTGTTTTATTTTTTCTGCCCATTTTTGTTCTTTTGTCTACTTGTCCTCTTTTGTCCATCTCTGTTTTTTCTCTTGGCTTCTTTTTAACGGTTAAATTGTATTTGTTGTTTTTCTCTCAGTGCATGCTCCCTGCAGAAACACTGACCGTCCCTGCGTGTTTTGTGTGATCGTGCCTTTCACTCTGTGCTACAGCAGAGGTTTACTTGAAATGTCTAGTTTACATGTTAGACATGAGGTAGTGCCCAGCATTTCCTTACATGCCCCCACATCCACTGCAGCTGTCCCCCTGACCCAAACCTCAGTGGAACCTGAATGTCTGGGTGTGAATGCACAGGAAGACGAGCACAGACAAACGCACGCAGCAGCAGGCTGGTGCTAGCGAATGCGAGATAGCTGTGTGTTGTGCGCCTTGGGCACTTTTATAAGCTACTGATGTCAGTTTGAACCAAGCGGCTGCGCTTTCATGTTACTCCGAGTGTGACCACCCATGTCAAATGTTTGCAGACACGAGGATTGGATGCACATTCAGGTGGAAATGGAACGAATAAACTAACAAGTGTTCATGAATATTTACTTAATGAATCTTAAATGAGGAGATACTTCCAAAAAAACATCATTTTCCATGGTTATTCCATTATGTATGCTTGATTGATAAGATGATATTGGTAGATATTCTAATCCAGCCTTTAGGTATCAAGTTAGTCTTGAAGAGTTTCTTCCTGTTCTGTAAGCCTCCACCAGCGTCATCACTTTGATTAAATTGCGTAACAGAACATTTGGCCTCATTTGCATCCCCCGGGGACAGAAACTCTGCAGAAATAGGGACCGGGAAAAGATTGGGGGGGGCAGAAAACTCACAACAAGGTGTCCTTGTGAGCACATTGGAGTGCCGGTACTTTAAAGGTGTTTGCAATTTCATTTTTTTTCAAGACGTAATGAAAGATTTGAGGGCGTATTTAAAAAGAATGAAGGACAGAGAAGAGGAGGAGGTTGGAGAAACAGAGGTTCTATAAATAGTTTGTTCCCTGCAGCCTCATTGTGGCAACACTATCTGCAGATTTCAGTTTATGCAGAAATATTCTAACCTGTAGCATTACCTCAGGCTGCAGCTTGCTAAGGTGTTTTTGCAGGTGTTTATGCTTTTACCTGTACATTTAATTACATTACCTTTAATTAGGGACTGGTGGACATTTTATTTTGTGCGCACAGATATAACTCACTCACACATCTGTTCAGTTCATAAAGCAATACACAAAGCAAAGTATAAAATTATATGCAACAAAGAACGACTTTCAGACCTTTAATAGGGTGAAAAACAGTCTCTTTGCTGGTGTTGTTTTTGCCCCCCCCACACACACACACACACACATGTAGTTTTACAGAGACATGTGTGAGCCTGTATTTTGTTCCTGAAGGGCTTTGGCACTCTTGGTGTCATTGGAGCTGCTTCCTTTCAACCATTCACACAGAGCCAATAATAATAATAATAATAATAAAAGAGAAACACACTTTTTATTATATTTTATTTTAGCAAATTTGGTTTACACGTGCAGCACTTTATATCAGTTAAAGGTGTGAAAGGTTAAAATTCACAGTAGAATTTTTGTCTACTTTAAAAAGTTTAGCAAGAAGCTAATGTTCTCCAATATTATTATTTTTTACACAGCATGTCTTCTGCATAATGAACGTAACAAAACGTTAAATGTTTTTCCTCTGATTCCGGAGTATAATTTTTATATCAGTGTCAAAACCTTCATGCTCTATCTTTGTTGAATTTTGAGTTCATATTTAATCAGATAACCTGCTTTCTATACTGGGTCATGAAGTTTGAGATAACTTTTTGGATGGTTTGAGCGACTTTCATTATTTCCAGATCCAAGTTTCTCACCTTAAGGGGGTCTCATTTGATGAAAGAAAAGTAGCGTGACAGAAATCCAGAGTAACCAGCAAAAAAACACGAGTATGGCATATAATGAAATGGGATATATTGTATTATCACTGGATTGCTAACAGCTCTTTTCTATTCTCGTGCCATGAGCATGATAAGGATGCATCTTCTTCCTTGAAAAGCTTCATATTCATAAACTTCAGTCCACAGAGGGCTTCGCTCACATCTGCAGCTTAAATACCATTATGGCTAAATGGAATTCAATAGTGAACTCTCTTTCTAATGAGGTGATAATGGAAGCTGATGGTGACGGATATGAGAGCAAGAAATTGCAGTTGCAAATATTTTAGGAAAATGTGTGACTTGGCGTACAGTACCGCACAATTTGATGCCCCTGCTTTGATTAAGAATTGATGAATACCTTTTTACCGTTCTCTTTTCTCTCTTTTTGACACGCTTAATCTCAACCTGCATGTTTTCTTAGGGAATGTAGCATAGAGATGGAAGAAAAAAAGAAACAGAATCAGGGATTGCAGAATGTGGAAACATGAGGGCAAAGATGGATAGCGTGACAGGTGAGTGGCAGGAAAGATTGGAGCAGGATTGTTGATAAAATATAAAAAGTGAACTGGTCCAGTTTTTGCTTCGATATGCATGTTTGAATTTCAAAGGTACCACAGTGATGTGCTGCACACTACACCCCCATCCAGCTCCTTCCCTTAGCCAATCATCATGGCATGTTGCTGTATTTGGGTCACTGCAACGTGTTGCTGCTGTCTCCACTGGCAGACTCATTGTGCTCTAATCTCCTCCCCACCAAAATAAAACATTTTAAAAAAATAACAGAGACAAGGATACAAATGAGGAAGCTGAAATCAAGAAAACATCTTTAAAACAAATGAATATACTTTTGTGTAATGTTCTTACAAACAGTATTTTCTCAGCTTTTATTCTTCTTTTCCTGCATCCTCTCCATCCATATTTCCTTCTCTGTAAACAGTTTGTACGTCCAGTCGCAATCAACCTCTGTCCTCTCCAACTTTTATTCATGAAATAATTCACACTGTGCCCATGTCATCAATAAAATCCTCTTAAAACTCACATGCTTAAATTGGATCTGAAAATCACTGGTGTTTAAAGGGAATGTCTGAGCCATTGATTTTTCTTACCGTTCAGGAACCATGCTGGTAGTTAATGGATGATCCATGGCGAGAGGGAATGATGGAGGGAGAGGTGCTGAGATAAAGATCAAGCAGAGGGGGAAAGAGGCAGATGCACAGCAGCTGAGATGAAACAATTTTTGGGGGGAGTATTTAAAGGTAGAAAGAAACGTATTAGTGAGACAGAAACAGCCTTCCAGTTGAATCCAACAATATGAAAAAACACTGACATCTATTAGAGCGATAGAATCTGGTTAGATTGAGAACTACTGACTCAACTTTGAACTAACTTATATTTTATAGCGACGTAGCTTTGGAAGAAAGAGACAAACATTCTATTGGACAACTACAGTATTTTTCAAAGTACAAATTGCCAAAGTTTTATACAAACCTGAAATGTTGCAAAAAATAGTGATTTAGTCTCTTCTTGTAATTTGGTGACTAATTTATTGTGATTGAGTATGTCTGCGAGTAGTCTCTGGAATGTGATTTTTTATTGTGTCATAAACTAAGTCCACTTTTCTGGGACCCAACAAAAAGGACCATAATGGTATGATCTCTATCTGACCCATAACGTCTGATCTACTCTAGATCATTTAATGAAACTTGATACATAATGTACAAGTATATTCATCATCAGGTAGAGTGACATATACTTTTCATCTCTCCAGCTTCAAGGTCAAGGTCACAAGTCAAGCTTGAAAATATACAAGGTCTTTTCTTGTCTGGATCATTGCTGTAAATAGTAAATGGAGCTTACTTATACAGTATAGCGCTTTCCAGCCCCCTATGAGGGGCCCCAAAGCGCTTCACAGTACCAGC
>JARVGV010000002.1:15922218-15938563 GCA_031762435.1 Hypsolebias longignatus
GTTTGTAGCCAAGTCTCTCTTGTAAATGAGTCCTCGAGGCTCAATGGGATTAACCTGCCTAAATAAAGGTTGAATGAATGAATAACAAATGTCCAAAAGTAAAAAAATAAATGTTTCAGTAAAAATCCTTCCAGTTGCACAGTATCTTACACTAGAGGCAACAATCATCCAAAAAAAAAAAAAAAAAAGTGATTTGCACCCAGAAAAAGACCAATTAAAGTTTCCAACAGCAAAATCTCAGTATCAATGTAACAGAGCTACTCCAACATGCAGCCACCCCAAGAGGCGCAATTCTAGAAAACATTATATTACATATTATTGATTGTGTCCTATTGCATATTCAAAAGTGAAACTCCTAGAGTTGATGTACACATTTTAACTATGACTACAGATCTTTTAAGTTATTGCATTATCGATCTCTTAAGTGGATAAAATAACATTAAGCAGAACTACAAATGTGCTTTTTAAATTCTTACATGCAATGTGATGGACTTATGACCATCACATGGGTGTCTGCCGCCTCTCACTCATTGATAGCTGGATATGGGCACCACTGACCCCCGTAACCCGAAAAGGAAGAAGAAGGTAAAGGTAATGGATGGATGGAAATTATTTTATGTACTTTTAATCAGATTCCAACAGGAGGTTGGCTTGAAACACAGGCTACATATGGGACAGATCTGGTTGGCAGGCTGCAGACTGATGAAGTTTTCCGGATGGGGGATGAAATGTTTCTCACTTAAAGAAACTGGTCCAGATGATGATTTAACATTTTTTTGTTGTTATCTACCTGGATGATTGAGCTTACAAACCTTTTTTTTTTAAAACCTTTTAATTAGGTTTTACATTTTACTAACTCAAATGATACCACTTGAGTCAATTCCAAAGCTTTTACAGTGTTTCCAGTAACATTAAAAGTCTTCCCCCCACCCCCACCCCCAGTCATGCTATGATATATTTGTTGGTCACGTTTGATGCTTCAGGTGAGATGTGAAACACTTAAATTTTAGTTAGCCTTTTAGATGGTTATCACTGCTGATAAACGTTTAAGGCACTAACGAACACTTGGAGTTGCGAACATGCTTAAAACTGTGTAAATTGGTTTCAAAAGACAATCAATCATCAGTTTTAGAGTAAAGCTGCTCTCTGTGTTTTAACATTTATCAGAACTGAAAACAGTTTCTACTAAGTGAAGTCCTCAGAGACATGATCAAGTTGAAGGTTGGACCCATCTTCATTGTGTAAGATTCTCAGGTAAAAGTACTGAGACTGCAGCAAGAAACTTTTTTTTCCCCCTGAAAGATAAACATAGAATGAGTCTCAGTAGACCACATGAATGGGTCTGTGCCTGTCTGGGTCGCTAATGGCCCCAGTTGGAGGCAGATTCGAGCAGGATGGAGGAGGTGTTGCATGCTATCATTAAGTATGAGCTTGTTAAGTCTTTGCAGGTCCAAGACAAATTGCAAATTCCTTTTCAATCTAACTGCTCATCTCTACAAGAAACATTCTTTAAGGTGTCTTTGGAGAGAGTGGGGCAGGAAATATTTTTTCAAGAATTAAGAAAGTAATGCTTTTTGTGCAGAGTATAATGTGTCCAAACAAGACAGCAAATACCTAAAAGTTAATAGAAAATTATAATATCTGGGAGTCTTGTTCACAAGTGATGGTAGAACATTGGGGGAGATGGATTGATGGATAAGGGCCTCAGCTGTAGTAATAGGAGCATTGCTCCTGTTTACTGTGGAAAGAATGAGCAGAGTCAAAAGGCAAAGTCCTCTGTTTACTTTTTTGTCTACGTTCCAACATTCAACTATGGTCATATCATGACTTAAGAAATTAGGTCCTGATGCAAGCAACTGAAATGAACTCTGTAGGGTCAAAATGCTAGTTCTCTGCATTGAAAGGAGTCAGTTGAGGCACATAGGGGAATCCTAATCAGATGCCTCCTGGGTACCTCCCTGTGAAGGTGGTTCAGATATGTCTCACCAAGAGTGTGTGGCAGACCCAGAACACAGTCTATCCTTGGCATCGCCCAGGAGGAGCTGAAGAGTGTTATCTCTCTTCTGGACCTGTTGCCTCTGTGATTCAACCACAGATAAGAGGCAGAAAATGGATGGATTAATGGTTGGATGGTTTAATATCATTACTGTGATTAAAAAAACATGGCTGTTGTCAGTTTTATGGCTCTTCTGAAGGCTATATATAGTTGCACTTAGAAAAGTATTATTTTTATTATTCAGACATATGTTTTATTATTTGATTAAAGTAAGAAAATAAAACCAGTGTCCCTCTGGAGTCATCTCAGATTAAGGTGAATAAAAAGTGAAGAAGGACGCCATATTTGTTTTTGTGCAAAGTCAGAAAGTTTTCAAAAAGTAAAATTTTTTTTGGTCTCCTTTCCTAGTATGGTAAACAACTTAAATTGACTAGTGTAAAATGTATTCTGTGTGTGTTTGTGTGTTCTCAGAAGTTGGGATGCTAATTAAACATCTGCCTCTCAGGTTCAACATCTGATTCCCTCTCTGCTTCGGTCTTCTGAGACCATCCCAGCAACTTTTTGAAAGATCCTGTTCTGCCATCTCAAACTTTCTCTCTGTGATCACAGAGACGGAGGGCTGGGGGGAAAGCATGAGGGAAAACTCAGTGTCACTGCGCTAAGCAAGGTGATAGAAAAAAAAAAAGCAATGGAGGATCTCTTACATAAAATAAAAAACAGGAAGACATCAGCATCTGTGTGGGAACTTCAAACACACTTTGAAAAGCAAAATGTGATTCAGTTTGGGAATTTCTGGGTTGGTAAACACATTTTTTCCTTCTTAGTTAGTGTGTGTTTGTGTGTGCTGAGAAAGCTGTCAAAGCCGGGATCCGACAGGGAGACAAGGACACACTGAGAGGAGATGAGGGCTCCAGCTGCTGGAGCAGACAAATGATTGGCATGGATGTAATACAGAGTAAATCCTCACTAAGCATGGCTCGTATGCTTTCTTAATCACTTTGTTGTCAACTGTAATGCCATGAAACTTGCTTAGTCATAAATGTGAGAATATGTGTCTATGAAACTTACTTTTTTCTATATCTGTCTGTTTTTTTATTGCTAACCCTAATTATTTTTTCCTTCTTATTTTTCCTGCCTTTCCTGGATGAATGGAACCAAAACACTACCTCTCAACGCCTTCCCTTTTCTCACCTATCAGGTAAGTTACAGCTTAGTGAAAAAAGTTAGAAAAAATATTTACATAACAAAACTAAGAAGTGCTTGTTTTAGGGATGCACAATATTATCTGCATGGTATCGGTATCGGCTGATATTAGCGATAACGTTAAATATCAGATATTGGCCATTTCATCAAAATAACTCATGGATATAAAAGGCTTCTGGTTTAAGTTAAATTTTAATTTAAGAAACTGTCAAGTATATCTATTAATTCATTACTACTCATGCACTTTTCTAGAGATGTACGATATTGGATTTTTGGCCGGTATGCCAATATGTTAAAACTTATTTGACCGATAACCAATATTGATACTGATATTTTAAATACATTCCTTTGTCAGAACATAGCCTTATTATTTAGGCTTATTTCCTACAAAAATTGTGCAACAGCTGTAAGAGCTGGTGACATATATTCAGTAACAGCCATACAATATGCAACTGTATATTAAATGGAAAGTGTTAAATATTATGTATTAGCATTAGTCACCTGCAATTCTGTGTCACTTGTGGAGGCTTGTTCCGGGTTCCTAGCTGCAGTGTGGAATTCCTCTGGAATATTGTGCATCCCTACACGTTTCACTTGTCATTTGTGAGCAGGTTGAGTTTAGATTTGTGAATGTTTACAAATTTGCACTGTTCGAGTGTTGTCATTGTGTTAGAGAAAGTAAATGTCATGAATAATTTTGACATTAAACATAATCCAAGTTGAAGTGTTACATCATTTGCAGCCCCCTTTTTGGCATCTGCATTTGGTAGCAGATCAAACTGACAAAGACCATGCAGAATAATGTAGTATTTTAATTCCACAGGATGTAGTCTCTGTAAGTAGGTCTAGGGAAAAAAAAATATATAGGTATTGGTATTGGTTGTTGGCTAAATAATTAACTTATCGGATATCAGCCAAAAATCCAATATCGTGCATCCCTAGCTCATTTGTGTTGTATTTTACGCAAAACATTTTCTCATATAGGTCTTCTACATTGTGTCAGGAATCAAGTTTTGGAATTCCTCATGAATTATTTTTAAGTTTATAGAAGTCCTTTAATAAAATCTAACTACAAAGGCACATAGAAAATGTATAGGATCCATGAGAGACAGCATACTCAAAAAAAGCTGTTTTTGAGAATGAAAATTATCAGAAATGATTTTTAGAAATATGAATTAGCTGACATTTGTGACTCTGCTTGGATAATTTAAAACAGATTGATCTGTTTTTATTGAGACATTACCATTCTATTGGGATAAAACAGTAAATCTGAGGAAAACACAGTACATTTCTAAAGACAAATAAATTATTTCAAGAGAGAATACGTCAATTATGCCATTATGCTGTTTTTTTTAAACACTATTGATGATTTACACTGAACGGAACAACAGCATTGTGCTTTTTTTGGTGTGACGACTATGTGTCTGCATCTACCTCCAGCTCTGAGACACAACAGCAAAATCTTCAGCACATTCAAAACAGCGAGGCACAACGACGACAGGAAGACAGGCTTAAACAGACCATGTGAAAGAAGCTCATGTCTACTCATCTTTAAACTGGAACAGTGTTGAATAGTAACACAGATTCAATGGCGAATAAATTCAATTAAATTTATTAATATAGTGCAAGTCACAGCAGAAGTCATCTCAGGGCACTGAACAAAACATTCATATATACAATATAAAAGTAAGTTAATAACAATAATCATCTAAGAAGCAGACTGTTTTGAGTTTAATTTCATCACAGACTTGAGCAAGCCTGAAGGCAACAGTGGAAAGGAAAAACTCCCTCATGAGAAAGAAACCTTTAGCAGAACCAGGCTCAGGACAAGTGGCCATCTGCTTAGACTGGCTGGGTTTGAGAGGAACAGGAAGGAGGAACAGATACACAATGGCAGGTCAAGAGTCACATGTTAAAATAGACCCTAACTGTAGGATTGCTCAAAAAGGAAAGTCTCAAGCTCAGTCTTAAAACTGGACAATGTGTCATCCTCACAGACAGAAACTGGAAGTTGGTTCCACAAGAGAGGAACCTGATAACTGAAAGATCTTTCTCCCATTCTGCTCCTGGAAACTCTAAGAACTGCAAGTAAGCCTGCAGTCTGAGAGTGAAGTGCTCTGTTAGGAAAACATGGGACAATAAGATCTCAAATATAAGATGGAGCTTGGTTGTTGAGGGCTGTGTAGGTTAGAAGTAAGATTTTGAATTATATTCTGAATTCGACAGGGAGCCAATGGAGAAAGCTAAAACTGGAGAGATATGATCTCTCCTGCCAACTCCCAAAACTCCCAATACTAAATACTAAAGGGTCAAAGGTGGGACCTATAACGATATAGTCTCCATTCATCCATCTGTGCATACTAAAACTTTATTTTTTCCAGCCCATCACTTCTGATTCACTCAAAATAAGTTAATGAAACTTTGTATACATATGTAACATAACTAGACAGAGTGTCACACATACTTTTCATCACCCCACCTCCAACGTCAAGGTCACAAATAAAGGTAAAATGTAATACTAGGTCTTAGCCTGACAGGGCCATGACTTCTGATCCACTCAAGAAAATTTAATAAAACTTGATACACAATTGTACCACCAATACACATTGCATCTCATAATCTTTTCATTAACTCAACTTGAAGATCAAAGTCGCAGATCAAGGTCAAATATTATACACAGCTTTTGCTTGTCTGGGTCATTGCTATAGATTATTGTATTCCTGTATGAGTTCATCGATGGGCGTATAATGTGCCTTGTGTAATACTCTTGTTGTGAACACATTGGACCTATCTATCGTTGATGCTTTAAGAAGATTTTGTCATGGCATCCAGACTTGCCATCACACTCAAATGAACTTATTATAGGAAAAGCTACAATGTGCAAAACTTGTTGACAGAAAATCTAGTGTATCTTGTCTCACAAGCAGGTTCTCTATTGTAATCTAATTTTACAAGTGTTTTTAATCTGTGCAGTTTCTGCCATCCTTCTTTGGTTAGCTCATCATTTTTGTTTTTTTTTACATTTCATTCTCTCTTTTTGCTCTTTTTCATTGGAAATGGCAGCCATTTGTGTTTGTGTGTGCGGATAAGTGTTTGTGCACTCGAGTGGAGAAAAGGTTTGCACTGAGGTGATGTTATGTGAAATCACTGACATTACAAGAGGGGGGGAGGTGTTGACATTCCCCACTACAACGCTGTCCTTTAAGCAACAGGAGCACTGTTTCTGCATGTCTAACCTCCACCTCCTGTCCAGCCGTCTGCCCGTTCGATCTTCGTCTCACTCCACTCCTTATTCTTTTCCTCTTTTTTTATTCTCTGTGTTTTCTCCTCCCACTCCACTCTCTCCTGGCAACAAAAATGTAGCCTTCTGATGATTATCAAGATCCCTGACTCTGTAAATCAGTTGCTTTTTGAAATATTTGCGTGTAACTGCTTATAGGTCAGCACAGTCCAGTTTTCTCCTAAAACAAATGTTTGCTCTCTTCCAGCATTTAGAACATGTTTAATACCTGTCTTTTACATTCTTCTTGTTTTGCTTTGTTTTGTCCCCCCCCCCCCCCCAAAAATTTTCTCTAGTTTATGATTTTATTCTGTCTGACTTGTTCTGCTGGATACTCGTATTTTCTGTGCATGTCTGCAGTAAACCCACAGTGTCTGGACAGGATTGCAGTGCCTGCAAAAAGAGAGCATCATAAAGAGAGAAAGACAGAATGAGGGTGAGATTGAAAGGAGGGTAGGGAGGTATCAAAACAAGAAGAGGGAGTAAAATAGTAGTTGAAAGGCATCAAATACAAATACAACTACAAGAGACATATTAAAGATCCCTTTGGCTGAATTCTGAAGAGAATGTGAATGAAAACAATAGGAGCGAAAGAAGTGGGTTCCACATCATGCACTTCAAAGTGCACATGAAAGGGAGCCCTCATCTGGCTGGAGCTGGAAAAGATTAATGTTCGGTGTTACTCCGTGCATCTCTTTGCTTCTTTTTCTCTTGTTTCCTCAGTCTGACCTTTGTTTTGCAAATGAAAAAAAATATATACTGTATATTACAGGATTGTAAGCGATGTTCTCTTGCAGATTAGTAGTAATCTTACAAGTACTTTCTGTTTGGCTTTAGCCGCTAGGTCTGTGTACACATGCACGAAGGACAATGTGAATTCCACTTTTAAGAGCAGCCACCATTCTTCAGACAGTAATCAACACTTCTTCCTTCTCTGTTTGTTCTCTCTTTTCTCTCTTTTACCTCCTACTGTCTCTCCCTTTCTGCACTTGAACGCTGCACCAAGCCAGTTATAAGACTATTTGCGTCATCAGCTCCAGGCAGAGTGTGAGTTGTGTGTGTGTGTGTGTTTTACCTGAGCTGTCCACACACACGTTTGAATGTTAAGTGCAGGCTGCTGTGTGCACTTCCTGTTACTGTAGCCCCTGCAGAATCCAGGAATGCACACAGAACCGAGAGCAGCAGAAGTGATGTGTCATCTTTGCTTGAACGCTAATTCCAAGGTGCACCGTCAAGTAAACACAAACACGTCCTTCTTTACTACTTCGTCTCAGTGTGGACCATCCATCAGTGATCAGTGTTCATCATAAACTACTTCTCCACTTTGCCGTGTCTCCATGGCAACACTATAGTACTCCCCCACCCCACCCCCCTCTTACACCCCCGTGACCTATCCAGCTGCACCGAGCCCTTGACATGAACCCACCCTTCTCAGACCTCTCCATCTGCTGTCAGAGACTAAAGAGGATTGTCCGTCACTCGTTCGAACACCTTGACTGGCAGTTTCTGCTCAGACGTTGTGAGTCTCTCCAAAAGAGCCTCTAAAGAACAAGTGCTGGAACATATTTACTCGCACTTCAATTTATCCATCAAGAGAAGACGTTTCCGGCAGAAAATCTTTTTGCCATTGATGGATGAATAAATGGGTGTTTTTAAGGGTCCTCAGTTAAATTTCTGTTTTTTTTATTTTATTTTATTTTTTTATGGTGACAGGATGTTTCATGTCCACACTGCCTCACAGGTATCTATTTCTAAACTCAACGTGTCACACCACTGTAACTCATTCACAGATGTTTTGACAGGCCCTGTCACTCTTGTCCAGTGATGCACAACATGCACTTATGCAAGTCATGAATACCCCCAATGTCCGCAATGCTACTGTGACAGGTTTGTGAGCAGTGAAATGATGTATTCACACCAACACTGGCTCTGCAACCATAACTTACTTCTCTGTCTGTCATATGAAATTGGGTTTGATGCTGTTTCTGTCTGCAATTTGATCACAGATTACCCATGTTGAAGGCATTCTTGCATCCTTACGTGCAGCAGGAAAAAAGCTCTTGTATTGATATTGCACACAAACACAGATCACGTTGGATGTACGAGCACCGGCAGACAAACACGCCAGTGGAGTCTTCCTCATTAGATGGCTGTATGTCAGTGTGAGGCAGCGGAGATGCAAGAGGCAAAGTGCCTGATCAATACATCTTTAGTCTCTCTGACTGTATCATTATCATTTTAATGACTGCAGTATTTTACCCGCTGATGGCCTTCGAAATGAACAATGCCAGAGGTCTCTAAAAGTTCACTGCTGCTATTGTCTGCCAGGGACTTCATTCAGGTGTTAAGTGATGGCTGGTGACATTTTGAAAACGCCAAATCGCTAGTGAAGACAATGCACACCTTACTGATTTATGTTATGGTAAAATATATTTTTATTTTAGTATGTTTATAGTCTTGTCACTACAACAGGATCTGCTGAAATATGGCCTTTTGTTAAACTGCTATGATACAGTGATATTGGCACAATAGAAACTCAATGAGATTAATAGTGAGCTGCCATCATTATGAGTCTAAATGTAACATTCAGGCATGCTCAATCGTTTCCTGTCAGTATAAATTAGAGCTGCTGCTAAGTAATGTTTCCACATTTATTCAGATATTTTAGCTGTAAAATTATAGAACAGGTAATATCTTTTTAATATTAAAAACTAATTGTGTGCATAAAGTCATTAAACAGACGTAAAATATCACATTATTGTCTGAAATTAGGAATAATTTACATCTTTACGTTCTAAAAAGTTGAATTAATTCAATTAGTGTTCAATAGATTGTCGTTTAGGCAGTAGTTTAAGTGATTAACGCAGCTGTTTCACTTACTGTATATGGGAATTCTGCGAGGAAAATCAAAACAAGAACTACATGAAAACTCACACAATGCATGTTGAAACAAATACATTATTCTTGTTTCATCATAGTTTATAACTTACTTTGAAATGAGCACTTGGCAGACATTTTAAGAACGTTGGCACATTGGCAACAAAGAATGAAAATTTAGTTTAAATATTTAATGCTTCAAACAATAAAGGAAAATAAAAATAGACAGCATTTTGCATCTGTTTTAGCAACAGTTCAGTGGTTTAATAAAGAAGGAAAAAGAAGCATCAGAACAGGTGATTCATTCAAAATTAAAGTTCAGGAGGACTAATGCTATGAAAGATTATGTGCAATTTTGCAAATACGGATTGTAATACCTGTTGTACACTATAACTTTAAAAAGTAAATCAATTTTGGAGAAAAATCTGATTAAATGAAGCAAAGTCCATGGTTATGTTTTAGTTATGATGTAAGCCAGCAATCAATACTCAAATGTGTCTGTAGTAATTTAACGTTCAGGAGCTTTTAAAAAGAACAACAGTACTTGTGCAACTTTCATATTCTATAGATAGGAAAAATATAAGGAAGATCCAGAAATATTTTACCTTTGAGATAAGAAAAGTCTGTCCTGTGATTTAACAAATTTCCATTTTGTTTTATAAAATACAAAAACCTCACATTTAAGTAAAGGATCCTTCGACATGTAATAAAAGTTTGGTTCAAACACCAACATTTGTTATAGTGTGGTAATGCATTTATTTATATGAACAGCATGCACAACTTTGAAGGCAACAATCAATGTTGATTAATAATTTAGGATTTTTTAAAAAAACCAAACCACATTCTGCAGACGTTCCACCAGCGTGGCACCGTCAACCTGCAGCTGAGATGTTCTGCTTTATGAAACAAGAAACGCAACAAAGAAGGACTAGGATGCATGATCAAGTAAAATTTCAAACAAAATTAAAGAAACCTTTTATTTTCCAAGTACAACAGCTTGTCTCAGTTCCCCAAAGCTTTGTTTTATTTAAAGGGGAGGTGGTGTGACACAAGAAAGGGGCTCCTTAGAAAGCTTTGTTTTCCTGGCATTGAATTCAAAATGAACACACATAAATATATTTTAGGTCAATACTTAATATGTTGTGCTTGCACTGTTTTCAACTCATTCAAGGTTTGATTTGATTATTTCTAAAATATTTTTGGCTCACAAGTGGTAAAATTAAAGTATCTTAGGAGATAAAAATGATTGTTTGATTATTTAAATAACATTAGGTCCTTATTAAACAAACCAATACTGCCTGATTTGAAAAGCCTAAACAGACTGAATGTGAAGCTGAGAGGATAAAGCTTTATGATTATGATCCGTGAGCTCCCTCTCAATTTCAGTATACTGTATAATTAAAATTCTCACTTCTAACCTACAAAGCCCTCAACAACCTAGCTCCATCTTTTATTCGAGATCTTACTGTTCCATATTTTCCTAACAGAGCACTTCACTCTCAGACTGCAGGCTTACTTGCTGCTCCTAGTTTCCAAAAGCAGAATGGGAGGAAGATCTTTCATTTATCAGGCTCCTCTCATGTGTAACCAACTTCCAGTTTCTGTCTGTGAGGTTGACACTTTGTCCAGTTTTAAGACTGGGCTGAAGATTTTCCTTTTTGATAAATCCTATAGTTAGGGTTGGCTTATCATGTTGCTATAGGCTTAGACTACTGGAGGACAAATTGACCTCATTTCTTAAAATGAATTGTTACATTTAAATAGTTTTCATTTTATACTTTTACTATCTTAACGTAATTTTCAACCTGCCATTGTGTATCTGTTCCTCCTTCATGTTCCTCTCAAACCCAGCCGGTCAAAGCAGATGGCTGCTTGTCCTGAGGCTGGTTCTGCTAAAGGTTTCCTCATGAGGGAGGTTTTCCTTTCCACTGTCGCCTTCATGCTTGTTCAAGATGAGAGTCTATGATGATTCAAAGCAGTCTGCTCCTCAGATAATTAATGTTATTAACTTAGTTTTTATGTATATGATTGTTTCTGTTCAGTGCCCTGAGATGACCTCTGCTGCAACTTGGCGCTTTATAAACAAACTGAACTGAATCAAATTGAATGATCTGACTCTTTTTGCAAAAGGTTGGTTTTAACTGTGTATTTTAGACAAACTAAAAAGAGAAATAAAGTGCATGTGTGTGTTAACTTCTGGTTTTCTGCCTTTGTCACCTGATGCAGTCCAGTATGTGGTGACATTAGAGTACAAACCCCCTGAAGTTGTCTTGAACAAATGTGTCTCTTTCCTCACGCTTTGCTGGAACACATCAACTTGGCACTCTGCCTGCTCTACCTCCTCTCTCTTTCTGTCCGTTTGTTCCTCTGTATTTTCAGTTTCCTTTGCTTTTCAGCCAACTTTCTTTTTTGTGTTTCCCATTTTATCTCACTCTTTTTTTTTTTCTATTTTTTTTTTTTTTTTTTTTGCCATCAGGGCAGAAGTTTCCCCCTGGCTTTGTAAGACATCTCACTCTCAGATCAGTCTTTGTTCTGTAAAAGGCCAGGTGAAATGGACCCTTGGTAAATGCCTCTGATATTCTGCTGTATGTGCGTGCCTTCATTTGGTCCGCCACTGTGTGTGTGCATGTGTGTGTGTGTTGGCTCTGTGTGTAGCTACACGGTTTGTGCTAGGCAATGTTCCAGGCTCTGTGACGTAACCCTGTCTCTGAGAAAGGAGGCAATCTGGGCATTGGATTGCGGCCAGAATTGCTTTCATTTTCATTCAACAGTGAGATGTTACACGCTGATACACATGTGTACACTGCTCATACATGCTCAGACATTTATATAACCATGCAGAACCATACATAATTACTTAAGTTGTAGACCATTCAAACTGGGTATATTACTTGCTTTAGCCATTTTTACAAGGTCTTCGTGTATTTGGATTTACTGGTACTTAATTCCGACCTGCCACTTATGTATGCACAAGCACACAAACAGAAACATAGGAAAGCATGATGCAAAGACTGAGACATATTTTTTAAATGTCTTTTTGTATTTTAAGGCTTGAGTTTGCCAAAAGGAATGAGCCTTAATTGGCAGGAATTGAGAGAAATACAGGGAAGAGAGAAGAAAAAGAGAAATCAGTTAGCTGGTTAAAAGGAAGTGTTACATGGTCTAACTTAAAGAATGCATTAAAATGAGAGAAGGTAAAATAGCCAGAGTAGGTTTATATTGTTGGTTGAGTAGAAATTTCCCTGTTGTCCTGTTGAGATGCAGAGGTGGCCCAGACAACTGAGCTAGTTGCTGTTGAGCCATTGATTGAGCCTGAAGAGTGGCTCAATTTGTCCTACTCCCTGACAGATGTCAACATCACTGCTGGCTGCTGGGGTGATTACCAGTGCTTACACCCAGCACCATTCATAATGTATATTGTTCTACGTACTTTTGGCAAAGAAGTGCTGTTTTGCACCGAACAAATACGAATTGCATGAAGGAAATGATTTGATGGCTCCAGGTCTCTCTTGTAAATGAGTCCTCACGGCTCAATGAGATTAACCTGCCTAAATAAAGGTTGAATGAAAAAAAAAAAGTTAGTTTATTTGCTACTAGAGAGTACAGTATAAGGCAAAGATTTATGATTGCAGATTATCAAACTACAGGAAAAACAGCAGCAAAGTGTGAATTGTTTGTATTGCTTTAGTTACTTTTGAATGTAAAATGTACAGCTCCCTGCACACAAACCATCAAATCAGGCTTAAGAGCATCCTTCCTGCATTGGCATCATGTATAAAATGAGTTGATGCCTCACTGTTACACCTAACCCCCAACTCTTGCATTGGAGGATGACTGCTGTAACCATTCAGCCACAGCTGCCCAAAGAAATCAACCAAAGTCTACAAAAATATGTCCAGGCTTTTTGGAAGCAAAATAAAAGTGTTTTTTTAATTATTATTATTATTTTTTTTTTTTTTAAATAGATGGATAAAGCATGTTGTGTGTGTATTTGCTGTTAACTTCAGGGATAATTACATGCTGATTCACTGGCACCAATTTGTCCAAAATAACTGATGTAGGGAATCAGAGAATTAGTGTTGCAGATTAGCAAATGTTGTCAAAATATGCTGCAGTTTGCAGTCTGAAGCACAGGACTTTATTTCTTTATTTTGTTTTTTTTTATGAATAAGCTGTAAGTGTTAAACTTCACTGTACAGTTATGGTAGCTTGGACTTTTTTTTAAATTAATATTACTCTAAAAGAAAGTAACGTCTCCGCAGAGACTTGTGATTGAAGATAAAAAGCAGAGAACATTCTGTTTACCTAGTTTTATTGAACCTTTTGACTTTTGGTCAGTGAAAGTGTGTATCGTTGTTACACACCAGGAGGTAGCCCTCTCAAACACAAATACAGTACACTAAAATATTAATGCTCAGTTTTGTATCGATTCACTCCCTGAAAAAAAAAAAAAAAAAACACAACAACTTGTTGACCATAATATTGCTTGCCCACTTTTGACAATCATCTCTGCTCTTATTTCTACTTCTCCTGCTTAATGAAAAAAATCCACATAAAATTGTTTTCTAAAGCCAAATCAAGGTTAAGGTCTATATACCAAGTGCAAAAGTTTTCTTGTGAAACACATTTTACTGGATGTTTGCTGTCTTCTGTGTGTATTTTCAGTACTTGTGGGTCCACCTACCTTCTTCCCAGCCCCTAAAGTGGGAACACAGCCCCTCATTGGCAATTAAACTTCAGTCAGCAAGTGAAGATGCAGGGAGGCATCAAATTACATCCAATATCCTCTCTCATGCCCAAGCCTATCTGTGCCAGCCACAAATTAGTTTACAAATTAAGGCACGGAAGAGCGGAGAATTTGAGTTGCCAGATAACCAAATAACATCCTGCTTTTGTCTTGAAGTCCCATTCCAACTCGGATCCAGCTTCCTGCCTTTACTTGATGTCAAGAGAGAATTTATTTGGTTTTTCTTTCTGGTGATGCTTCAACCATCCATTTCAATTTTCATTCCAGAGAGGGGTGATTATTAGGACAGGTTGATTAGGACTCATCTCACCGAGGTCTATTCCGGTTTGATCCAAGGTTGATAATCAAGATGTTACACAGTCAACCCAAACACTATTAATTAATGAAATGACTCAAGCTGAATTGTAGACGTGGAACGTTTGATTAATTGCCTTTCCACTTTTTTATTCACTAACCCACACAACTGGCCTGATTGCAAACTATGCCTGCAGAAATGACTTTCTACCTTTATGTCAGTGTGCAAAACTCTACAGCAAGATCCCACTTGTGCAGGCAGCATAACAATTTCAGAGAATGCTTGTAACATTATCCAGTCAAGTTTTTAATAATTCATATTTTCTTATTGTGAGTTATCTAACACATGACAAGCAGTGTGCAACTCTGAGTGGTGTCTAGAGGCTCCTTTTACTGTAAAGTCTATCAGAAAGTTGTTGCCAAGACATCTCGTTTGACTCGTGTCTCTCAGGAGGAGTGTGTCACCACATTCTCAGCAAACAGCAAAAATAGCATGCCCGTTCAAACCTGGATTTTTCGTTTCATCTTTTGTGGTCATCCTATTCATTAGTAAGAACGTGTATTTACCGATTTGTGCTGTTCGCACATGTGTTTGTGCACGTGTTTGTCCCATCCTTTGCTGCCATAATGGAGCCTGGTGTGGCTAATTAAAAGAATCCTGCTTACATTATTCATGAGGCTGTAATTATACATTCCTTTTGCTGATCCAGATCCAGAGGCATTAAAAATAGATTTGAGTCTCCGTGCCCCACCCTCCCAGGCCCCACTTTCTTTCCGTGTTTTGACTAGTCTCTCCCAGCTCTTCTATATTTATCTGTCCTTATCAGCATGTCTCCATCTCCCTGTCACAGGCCTCTTTTTGTTCTTTCCATCTTTCTTCTCATCTCCTCTGCTGCGTCTTCATCCGTGCTTGCACTGATGTTCCTGTTTGGGATTCAGGCAGAACATGCACTTGACAGCGTCTCTTTCGTGTGGCTCCGTCGCCTGACCTCCAGTCACATCAGGCCCTCAATGCAAACTTGAATAGTTTTGAATCTTCAAACACTTCTGCAAAGGGATTTAGAAAGGAATGGACTTCATCGTTCATTATTGTTATTATTATTATTATTATTAATATTGTTAAAAAGTTATACTAGCCTTTTTTAGTTTCTTTAAATTTGCTTGATCTGTTAAAATTCCTTCCAGGAAAAACAAACAAACATTTAGTTCAAGTTCAAGTTTATTGTCATTCGCATCACATGTGGTACATGAGGTGGAATGGAATTATGTACTCTGGGTCCCAGTTACACCCAAAAATAGCAAAAATATAAAGAATAAAAAGAAACAGTATATAAGGATCTAAGCTATACACTAAGATACATGCTAAACACTAATAATTTAAACCAATAGCAGCAACCTGAACATGAGTCTGTGGTGAGCAGATGGGTATGAATGACTACAGCAGTATGAGATAATCAGCAGCAAGAGATCAGCAGACTGGATAATCAGCAGCGCATAATTAAAGTGACATTATAGTGAATTTTTTTTTCCGTACAGTGATTATCCTGGTTAGGGATTTATGAGGATTTATTTAAAGATAAGATATAAGATATAACTTTATTGATCCCACAGGAAATTGTTCTTGTGACAAAAACTAACCTGTGGAATATATCCTGATTCATGCTCAATAATCCAGGTAGAAAAATCCAACAAAGTTAAGTTGATTCCTCTGGACGGTTTATTAGGCCCGAGCAGGGAAGCCCTGCAAGGGACTATTGTAATCATAGTGTTTATTATTTTTTTTTATTTTTTTTTTTTTATTTTTATTCTTCCGCCAAATGAATTGGCTTTTTGGGGGCTTTATCATATCCAAAAACTCACCAAATTTGGCGGTTGCATCAGGTCTGGTGAAAATTTACGTATTTTGGGGGCGTGGCAAAAATCGCAACAGAAACGGCTCAAGAGCGCC
>JARVGV010000002.1:15997010-16012763 GCA_031762435.1 Hypsolebias longignatus
TGGATTATACAGGGGGCGTTCCAGCTGAGGTCCATCTTCATACGTCACAGACCTCTACGCTGAAATAGTCAGATTTTTACGTGCAAAAACACTGCGTCAAATTTCTAATGACTTTGGATGAAATTTTTATATATTTATGTTTGTTTGCAAAAACGAACATACTTCAATGATACAAGATAAATATGTTGTGCCATTTTATGCAAAGTTCAAACATCATGTCAGTGGACCTTTAAATTCAAAGCAGTCTGCTCCTAAGATAAATAATATTATTAACGCAGTTTAAATATATATATGAATGTTTCTGTTCAGTGCTGTGAGATGACTTCTGTTGTGAGCTATATACAATAAATAAACTGAATTGAATTGCTCTAATGAAGATAAACAACACCATCGTTAGATCATATTATAAACTAGATGTTTATTTGAAAATAAGAAGAATAATCCAGTATTACTGCAAACAGGTGTCTTTTAGAAGCTTTTTGTAACTGAACCATCCTACAGCTTTTTTCCTCCATCAGGAGAAAGAAAATAGATTTTGGGCTTCACTGACTTCCATCCACAGAAACCTGAGCAGGGACAGAGAAGCTCTTCGCAGGCTCCTTCCTGTGTGTGTCTGCCATGAGATACCGACATTTTGATGAATAGACTCCTCGTTCAGTGAATGTGATACAGTCAATACAGTGACCATTAGTTCAAAGTCTGGAAGGAAGCCATTACTTATTCTCTATTAGTTGGAATGTCAATGTGATCAGTGCTAAACATCATTCAAGCTCTCGCAGTTGTCCACACGATGCTCTGAACTGCTCAATATGTAGAAACATACGCAGTGACACAGATGTGTCAGGTGTTTTGTGTTTATTCCGAATCGACCTGTTTGTTTTTGACACAGACCCACCGAAGAAGCGGGTGGATTCTCCCATGTTGAACCGTCATGGAAAGAGGAGACCTGAGAGGAAGTCTATGGAGGTCCTCAGTGTCACAGACGGAGGCTCGCCGGTTCCAGCTAGGAGGGCTATTGACATGACGCAACATGGACAAAGGTATGCACGGAGGAGGAAAATAAAATAAATCAATGTCTGACTGAACAAATAAAGATGGATCTGCGTGGGTGTTTGAAGGTTCTTGCAGTTCAGTTATGTTTCAGCTGGTCTGACAGTGAGTTTGGATCCAGTGCCAGCGAGCTGCATTACAGACAAACAGAAACAGACTCTGACGATATGCTCACTTTGTCTTCTGTCTCACTGTAGTAAATCAGTGTACAGTAAAAGCTTGGATATTCCTGACGGCAGAACAAAACGCAGCAAAGAAGAAAGGTATCACTTTGACATTCACTCCAAATGCTTTAACCTCCTTCGCTTTCTGTCCCACCCATGCACAGGAAAAAGATGCAGCCATGCTTTCTGCTCAGGGAATTATTATAAATGTCTGTTAAATATTCACAAGATACTATTTTAACCATCGATGCCTCATCAAAATAGTTTGGGATGGCGTTTCTCAAAATTAAACCGCTCTTAATTAATTTAATTCATAAACTGAAGAGGAGAGCACATTTGAAATTCAGAGCCTTAGTATCAACAGCCCCACTTGTTCCGGCATTAACGTAATTATCACTTCTTCTCATAATCAGTCAGCATTGGTAATCAGTTCTACCAAACTGTGCCCCACTTTCTCCAGATGCTGAACATTTCTCCGGTTTACCATTTTAGAAACGCTCGGATCACGCCAAAAACCACACTCCCCTCAGGCTCAGCACACTGATTTTAAATCATTTTCTTCATCTTATTTTAACAACCAACATATCATCACAGTGCACATTTTTTGCTCAGAGGCGGTGACATTTGTACCAGCAGGGAAGATTGAATCTGAGTGAGTGATAACCTGATCTGCTTAATGTAGGCAGATGTGCAGACATGTTGGAAAAGGCTGTAGAATGTGAATAAATGCAAAGGTACACAGTGCATTTAACATAAAAACGTGTAGTTATGAGGGAAAATATTTATCCTGAAATGTTAGATGCATTTTTTTTCCCCAGATAACGTTCTTTTTAGAAGGTTTAAATACTTGTCAAAAACTCACAACATTAAATACAGTCAGGGTTTTCTGTCCTCTGGTGCCCCTTGAATTAATGTGAAGGATTCATCATCCTGTTTCCTCCATGTTTTTATTCCCTTCAGGCCATCCAAGAATAATCTCGCTTTTATTTTAAGATTGCATTAGTTTTAAAAAAAAAAAAAAAGTTTTGCTCTGCTTTCCGTGCCAACGCAACAGTTTTAGTCACTTACAAAATCCAAAAACAGTTCGCTCTGCAACGACTGTTAATATCACCAGATAACGTATCGCTGCAAACTGTACAGAAAAATGGAACCTGCACACAAATCATTCTGCAGAGCTTTTAGTGAAAGAGAGTGTGTAGGCTGAGTCATGTGTTTCTGAATAAAATCACCTTTTTTATTTTCTGCCTTTAAATGGTATCTCTGGGCTGTGACTGCTGGAGAATAGTTGGTCATTTAAACAAAACAAAAAAGGCTCATTTTTCACGTCAGTCTTTCTGAATTCTGAGTGTTGTGCAAACAAATGACCAGTGAGCAGTGCGGCGGCACTTTTAACGACCAGTTTATGATAATCACAGCCTATTTATTTGTGCATGGCTTGCAAAACTGCTTTCTTGCCTGTGCACATTATTTTGTTTCCCACCTTCACCCATATCATAAATAACTCAACTTGATTTGTTGTCACCTTGGCTGCCACCCCCACATTTATCATGTAATCTGCTGAAGTACACTTTGAAAATGAAAATAGGCAGATTGTGACTAGTTCTTAATCTAAAAAAAAAAATAAAAAGTACTCGCCCATTGAAAGGTGGATGTATTATGGTATAGTCTCTGTGCGTCCATACGTCCCTAAACTTTCTCTTGTCCTGCCCATAACTTCTTGTACACTTGTATCTTTGCTAGACGGTATATCACATACACCTTTCACCACCCCAGTGCCAAGGTCATAGTCACAAATCAAGGTCAAAGTTAAAACATAGCCTTTGGTTGTCTTGGCTACAACTTCTGATCCACTCAGGATAATTTAACAAAACTTGATACACATTTGTACTACTTGACAGCATGTTGCATAAACTCTAAGGTCACAAATGAAGACAAAAGGTTATTAGAGTTGCATTTGGGCCTAGAAAATCCGACTTGGCACGACCTGAACCCGTATCCTTTTTTTCTGAGCCCGACCCGAAACTGACCAATTAACTGTGATTACAGGCCCTAACCCGAAAATAAATAAATAAATAAATAACACCTTTTTTTTGTTGTTGTTTAGCTTTTACTGCTTTTGTAAGCAAATCAGTTTGACATGATTTAAAAACATATTTAGAAAGGAATACATAAGATTTCTTGTTTATTAACAAGAGTCAGCGGATTATTATTGTTATAATATAGTCATTAACAGTCAGCAGACATGCGTAACTGATGATCCAAATTGGATTGTCAAACCGCTGTGCACGTCCACTGACACTATCAAAGCCTGACCCAACCCACCCAACCAGCACATTATTTTGGCCCGGCTCTTATTTATTTATTTAGTTGTTTGTTAGTTTATTTATTTATTTATTTATTTATTTATTTATTTATTTATTTATTTATTTATTTATTTATTTATAAGATGAACATGACTAAAATCAAATGTGTTTGAGACATCAGCTGTGTCTGTGACTGTTTTGAGAGCAGACCCGCTGCACAATCTTTGAACAGGTACAAATCTCCTGCAACTGGATGAGCCTCTGCTCCCCACACAAGTAAAACTGCGAATCATGGAAAACTTAGCAAGAAGTTCTGAAGACTCCCTCACAAATGTCCTCTGCCATTTATACAGTAGTTGCAGCCCAGTGAGGTACTACCTTCATATTACAGGCCAGAATATGTTTGTGTCAAAACCCCACAGTTTGTCTGCATCTTTCTTCTACACAACTCTAGACGTGTGCGTTAGCTTTGACAACAATGACTTTCTCCAGAAGTTCATCCCTTTTAAAATGCGGTTCTTTTTTATTTTTCTTGTGGTCCCTTGTGTACGGCTATACTTCACTTCCAACCTCCCCAAACCCCACATGCACTGTTAGAATATGATTGTTCTGTTAACATAGGAATGCTGTTAGATTTACTTGATCTGACCTCCTATTAGCATTTAACTGTGGGACGTGGAAAAGCTTCTAATGCCCAGCTGCCTCAAAAGTAAATGTTTTTTTCTGGAAAAAAAATAAAATAAAAATCCTCTTTTCTGTCTTTCATCTCATAAAATGTCTAAATTGTCTGTAGTGTGTGCGTGCTGGTGTCTGCGGCAGAACACATAGAGCATCATAATGTCCAAAGATTTGACTGACTTCTCCTGAACCTAACCTTATCTCTCCTCGACAGCAAACTTTTGTTGACAGCAGAGAAGATTTGTGGAACTTCAGATCAGAGGCCGTCAGAGAGAAGACTGACTTTGAAACCTGTTTTGACAGGATACATTTCCACCAGAATAAAAGTGAAGGAGAGGGGAAAACAGTCTTATTTTGAATTACTGTACATAAAAAAAACATTCAAACCTCAGTCCTTATTGAGTATTTTTACCTCACATTTTTATAGAGGCTCTTAAAAAAATTGTGACTCACAATTTCGCAGCTCCTGTAAAATACAGTATAATTGACTAGATTGGGGATAAATGCAGCTGTGACCATGGTGCATGGTAATAAATTAAGCAAATCTCACATGAAAACGTATTGCATTCTTTATATACCCTAGTGAATCTTAGAAATATTTTTAAAACCAAAACTCAAAGCACAAGAAATCCAACTGATTTAATTTGAAGCCCTAACAACACACCAGGAGGAATGAAGGGAGGTTAATGATATGTAAATGAAAAAGTGAAAGTGCTGTAGTCTAAGGAAGAGAATATCAATGGATTTTTTTTTTCTTGTACAGATGTGCTCTAATTCTCAAACAGTTCAAATATGAAATAGTCCAAAAGTCTTAAGTTAGGGTTCCCTGGTGATTATTGACACACGATTTATTAAAGAAGCTACAATGAGCACAAACACTGCTGCAGAAACTGGGAGGGGGGGGGTCTCCGTTGTGGAGTTAAGCTGTGAATATTAATGCTCGCGTCCTCGCGGGGGCTTCCAGGGCTCAAAGAAGGAAATGAATTTAAAGCGATGTTGATTTACATGAATATTTACTCGTGTAGTGAAACTCCATTGGTGGGACAAAACTGAACTTTGTTCCTCCAACTCTGAATCCTGCAGTGAAAATTGGAGTTGCATCGACTGCTTCGTTTTGCTTTAGTTTTGTTTTATTCGTTTGGCAATTGATTACTACCAAAAGATTACCAAACTTGAGTTGGAAACACAATGATTCATGTTTTCTAGATGGTTTTATTTAAATCTGTCAAGATTTTGAGATCAACTAATGTATCTGTGATGTTTAGCAATGATATTTATCGATCAATCCAATTAAAAGTGTCCGTATTCATGCTTAAAGGTAAAATAAAGCTATCCAAAATTAAATTGAAGTGTTCGTAAGACCTCTTCTCATCGCTTCATTTACAGTAGATCCTGGGCCTGAGAAGGGAAGTCAACAAACGGGCCCCTCGTGTAAACTTAGACTGAATTCTGTGTTCATTTCAGCTGCTGTTTTACTTTTTTTTATGTTGAGTTTACTTTTAAGCTACAGTATGTCAAGAATCCCCTGAACTCTTTGTCCAGGACATCCTTGTAAAAGAGATTAATAATCTCAATGGATTTCTTCCTGGTAAAATAAAGGTTTAAATAAAAATTTATGATGCCGTTTTTAAACTAATTATTTTTAGCCTTACACTTTGAACCAGTTGCTTAATTTTTATTCATATTAGAACTATTAGAATTTATCAAACTTTTAATACCTTTGCTTTTGGGTAATTGGTGTTGTTATAAAGTAGCCATCCATATGAACATACTGGCCTTTGTTTAGTTTGGTAGAAATATTATAACAGAATATGTATCACAGAGTCTGTTAACCTAAGGTCAGACATAATAATAATAATAATAAATTTTATTTATAATGCACTTTACATACTCAACGGATCTCAAAGTGCTACAGTGTATTAACATTAAACAACATCAAGATAAAAATCAACCATAAATGCAACCAAGAGAACAACCAGAGGAAAGTGTCTCACAGATGATCGCATCAAAATCTTAAAATTCACAAAATGCAGATAAAATACTCAAATAAAAACTGTGGGTGCAATAAAAACAAAAGCACAATTCAATTAATTAAAAAACTGGATAAAAAGAAAGGTTTTAAGATCCTTTTTAAAACATGTCACTGTCTGAGGGGCCCTCAGATATGAAGGCAGACCACTTTTTTACACACTTTTTTACACATGGTCTAATTGGAAAAACCTCATAATTTTACAAAAAACAAACATACAAACAAACAAACAAAACAAAAAAGGAATCCATTAAGTTAAAGCTAGTGAAAAATGGGAAAAAGCAGCCTGAGAAGGGAAGTCAACAAATCGACCCCTCTTGTAAATTTAGACTGAATTTTGCATTCATTTCAGCTGCTGTTTTACATTTTTATTGATGTGGAGTTTATGTTTTGTTTGTTTGTGTCGTTTATGTTTACCTAAACTCTAACCATCTTATCAGCAGGATCATCAATCCATGCGGCAGCTCTGGAGAGAGAACATGTTCAGTGTCTGTGTGCAACCTTATTTCAGTACTCGTCTGAATTTTCACCCATGTGCATGATGGATCAAACCATCAGGATACAGCCCTATACGTATAGATTTTTGACACCCAGGCATTACACTGTACCCAGAACACCCTTAACCTGCTGGTAGGCCCCAGGGCTATAGGCCCTCCACCAACCTTGAGTCATACAAATATACTTCTTTTATTGTTAATGTTTAATTTTGAGAACTAAATCAGCTTTTAAAAAATAAATAAATAAATTTTAAAAAATGGTCAAACTGAGACAGACATTAAAAAGGTTGTGCACTCCCGCAGCTGCTGATCAGTTTTTGGCACACCTGCTCTATTTTCTCAGAGTACGGTACGCACCTGTAGGCTGATGTTTTGCCCCACTGGTCCAGGTCGCTGTTATAAACGTCTCAGGCTTCTCTCTCTCTCTCTGCCTGGTCCTCCTGGGCTCCTCTTTTCTCCTCTGCTCCTGTCTGCACCTCCCCAGCTAACAGCATCCACCCGGGCAGGCTGCGCCTCGGCCTCCTCTCCCTCAGGAGGTGAAGGAGCTCCTTCTCTGAAAGCTGGTTTAAAAGATTCTGCCAACACTCTGAAATGTTTTCCTTGGACATGTTGGCCATTGTCAGTCACGCCCCAAAACTAACAATACACTTTCTGATTGGTTAGTTCTTGAACAAGTGAAACAGGAAGGTCACTTTTAATTTGGGATAATCAGCAGCAACAAAACATACATCTGAAGTGATGGACAGAAAACCTGACAAGTTACTAAACGATGTATTTTTTAGCTCATCGTGTGACCTCAACATGATAGGCCAATGCTGTAGGCCCCTGGGCTTCAGCCCAGGTAAACCCATGCATTAAGGCTGCCCAGATTATACCAGTGGTGTTGAATCCTTCCATGTTTTTGTTATGTTCCTGCTTTTCAGCAGGTCTTCGTGTTCTACAGAAGCCTCATTTATTTAAATCAGCTGTGTCAAAACAGAGAAACATTTAAAACATGCAGGATACTGATGCTTGATGACAAGGACTGGGCACCAGTGCATTATACCAAGACACTTTAAAACACCATTTATTCTGTAAATCTTATACTAGCACGTATGTAATCCCAGTGAGTTGGCAGTCCAACTTTGACATAATGTGAAAACGTAAAGAATAACTGTTGATCTAACATTTCCTACAGTGTGACTTAATGACACGGTGCTTTGGTTTTCTTGTACATGATAAACGATTCCTAAACCGTGTGTGCTGTTTATTGTAAATTAAGCCCTCAACAACAATAATTCATCTTCACTCCGAAACAGCGGTGAGTCTCTGACAGCCCATTACTGTACAACACAACCATCTGTAGCATTAGCTTTATAGACCTGCTGGTCCAACACGAACAGATGCAGAGAGACTTGAAACAATATGCTCACAATGGCCGGAGCTTTTGGCCATGTTTAGATTAGGTTTACAAGCGCTGCAGTGAGCAAGTGTGGGCACATCTCAGCAGACCATGGGACTCAAATGTAAATTATAGCAACTGTCTGGTCGGCTGCTCGATGAAATGAGAAATCCCAGCCAACGTTGTCTCAGCATCGCCTACTCATGTGACTGAATGTGTGCAAAAGATGCACTCATAAATTGGCAGTTAGGGAGTTACAAAAATAACTCAGCAGTGGGTGTTTCTAAATTTTCCTGCTCTTCTGTTATGACTGTTTGTTGCTAAGTGTAAAAATTAAGTTCTCGTTTAACATTTTTCTTTTGGGATTGATTAAGGAGCCTCTGTAGTGGCACTAATAAATGACATAATAGGTAGTATGAGTTTTTATTTCTTTGTTTTTTCCCCCCGATGGTCCCAACTCCGCACTTTTACTTAACATTTCTCCATGAAATCTAAGAAATCTTCAAAAACAAAAAAAATCTTCAGTTTCATTATTTCATTGTTTAAAAGAGGGGGAAATAAATCCATCAGTGCTGAGAATTAGAGAGAATAAGATGGAGAAAAGGAGGAGGGGGGGAATTATTGGATTGAATGACAAAAGGGACAATGTTGTGACATTGAGCAGCTGGTGTTTCCAAGTGCTGACAGGCTCTGTGTCTGTGCGTCTGTGTGTTTGTGTGCGTACACGCATGGGCTTGATGGAGACAGATTGTGCCATGATTGTTCATTTCTGAGCAGGACTCTGCTCATTGGGGTTATTGACGGCATCTGTGAAGAAAATGACAAACATGACAAATGGCACTCAACCAAATGTTCCTCTTTATCCTCCTGCTCTAGATATTTTCCACGCCTAAAGGCACGAAGAAAACCTGAACATGTTGGGCTTTGCAACAGGAAGGAAGTTAGTTTGAGTAGTAGTCGGCATGAAGTTGCCTATGGATTTGACAGATCAATATATTTGAACCGCAGCTTAAGCAGTGTGGGACTAATTGCTGGGAGTCAATATTAGTAATGTGGATTGTCAAGTCAGTACTGCTGTTACTGTGTTGTAGTGCATTTATCTTCTTTGTGTGAACAGATGTTGTGCTTGCAGGAAGCTAGATAGCAACCTATGTGTATCTGCTACGTCTGATGTGCGTCTGTGCTTTTTAAACAATGTGCAACATGTGAGCCAATCTCTCACCGCCACTTGTGTCAAATGAACACACATATCAGATACAAATGACCTCTCTTCTGTTATTTGTTTGTGCTACAGGTCGCGATCTATCAGTGGAGCCTCTTCTGGCCTCTCCACCAGCCCCATCAGCAGCCCACGGGTAACTCATAAGATCTCACAATCACTCACATTTTACACCTCACTCATGCTCACTGCTTAACACACACCCTGTAAAGTTCTAGTATAATAACCAGAAAGTACATGATCGAAAAGAATCAACTCCAAGATCAGAGAAAAGTTCAGTTTTTATTTACAATAAGTGAATGAACCGATGACGTGAAGACTCAGCAGGGAGGGACTGGAATCCTGCAGAGCAAAGCGTAGATTTGAGTCTATGAGATATTGTACAGTTAGTTTCTTACAGTTAGAAACTGTGGTTGTCAGAGATCTAAGGTCCGAATGGTTCCAGAGACAAGGTGTAAGGTGGTTCCAGAAAATTTGATGAGGCAAGCGGTGAAAGGTAAGGAGTGGTGGAGATCACGAGGAAGCTTTAGAGGGAAAACCAGGTGATCCAAGGCACAAGTGGAGCACGGGAGTCAGTGCAACACGTAGAAAAAAGATTAGGTTTTACAAATCACAAAGTATAGCTATCAGGCCAGGAGCATACTACTGTAAGGCAGGCAACGCAACAGTGTCTGGTTGAAGTCATCTGCTGTTATTTATACTCCCGAAGGTCAATAGTCCCAATGGATCTCAGGTGTGTTAATGTTGAAGCCTTCTGGTGTAAGAAAGCTGAGGAAGGAAAACACGGGGATTCCTTCACATTCAGCTACTACAAATCCCATTGTATTGCTGTTTGTTGTCCATCCAAGAAAACTGCATTCCAGACTTACACAATCAAACTTTAACTCATTTTGTGAAATTATGATTTATTACTAAACATTTTCACTTTCTTGAATTTAACAGTTTTGCTAAGTTCATATCCACTTTGATTACCTTTTTATACCAGTATCTGACAATTTTTTTATTATTATTTTGGCATTACAGTAGTCATTAGTATTTTTTTCATACAATTTTATTTAAGTAATTCCAAAAATCCAACACAGGGCAGAGACAGCACAAAAAGACTCTTCAAAACCTGAAGCCCTTTCTTCATTCTCTCAATCCTGATTATCCCAGCTTCTTTTTTCCTGTGGCCTGAGCTCTGCAGAAATCCAGATCAGGGAGTGCTTCAGAAAGCACCACTTTCATTGCTCAGAGCTGGGGAAGCTTGTGGTAAACTTTTCCAGTTGACTAGCCTGAGAAGGCTCAAGATTGTACCACAATGCTAAGACAAGCTCCCTGCACCACACAGGTTCTTTCAGGCTGATCTGAAAGGGAAATTGATTTCTCAGAAGTATCAAAAACCCAGATTGTGCTCTCTGCAGGAGGCTCTGTGTGGGGTTATTTCTGGAAAAGGGCTTGGTGTCAAAGACAAATAGTGGAGGACTGCTTCTGCAATTTGAGCATTACAAGTCAAACAGATCAATAAACCTATCAGGAAACCAGAAATCTCACTGCAGTGATGCTACCTTTTCGTCTTGTTATTGAGTCAGCCCAAATTGTGTTCACAGCGGGTCTCGTGTCTCCTGCATCTGTGTTTGCTTGTTTTTCTTTGCTGTTGGAGCCCTGTATGTTTTATGCAAGTCAAGTCTATCTTTTTATCTCTTGTTTGGACTTTTCAGATATTGTTCACATTGCTTGCTGATATTTTCTCCCATTTCAGTTTTTTTTTTTCATCTGTTTGACATGAATGATTTATATTTTGATTATTTTTTTTGTTTTGTCTTGCAATTCTTTCTTTTTTCCCCCCACCTAATGTACACACCCCACCCACTTCTATTTTCTTGGGCTACTTCTGATTTTGTATGTTTTTGTTGGCTTTCTTGTTCTGTGTGTGCTTGTGTCCCCCCTGTGTTGTACTGTATTTGACTCATCCACCTGCCTTTGCTCCGGTGTGCTGTGCATCATCGCTCCACGTCTTTTGAATCCAGCCTGTTAGAAAGTTCTGTGTCCCACCTCAGTCCCCTGACTTGACTGACTCCCCCAACGCCAGCCCCTGCCCATCTCCTGAACCTCTTCTGAATCGTGCAGGCCCACGAATTTCTACTCCCAACTCACTCTCCCCAAACTGTGAGCCGCTGCCAGGAGTGCTCAACAAGACGCAGACACTCCCTGCCAAGCCCAAAGTTGCCCCGAAGCCCCTACATGCCACACGATCAAACCCCTTACCTGAAACCTCCCCTGATTCTCCTCCTGCAGCCAAATCAGAACCCTCCACTCCCTGCCAGGCTCCACCACATCCTCTCTCTCTTTCTGTGCCTCCTACTCCCTCTTCCCCATCCTCCCCAGCCCCCTTTGCTTTCTCCCCCATCTCCAAAGCTCCCATACCAAACAGCCCCCAGGTACGGCGCACCCATTATGTTGCCAGCCCCCAACTTTCTGTGCCCTTTAGCCCCGTTACACCACTGTCACCCATCCGCTTACACCATTTTCACCCCGTGGTGTCTGTTCCTTCTCCTTTTACTGACCACGCTCCCAAATCTATCCCCCTCATACAGGTTACCCCTCACCCCTCCCCTCGAGGCAGCCCCCTCCCCACCCCTAAAGGCACTCCAGTGCACACTCCAAAGGACAGTCCATCCGGGACACCAACGTCCACACCACCACCAAGCCCTTCCATAGGAGGCATGCCTTGGAGAACGCGCCTCAACTCCATCAAGAACAGCTTCCTGGGCTCGCCACGTTTCCACCGCAGGAAACTCCAAGGTACTGAGATCATCACTGACATAACCTTTCTGACGAACACAGAGCACAGTCTGATATTGTATTATTTTCACATAACTTTAAGATCTGCCTGTAAAGTCCAATGTCATGTACAAAGTACATGTTAACCATATCTGTGTTGTTCACATTTGTCTGACTAACTTTGTTGCCCCAGTTCCTACACAAGAGGAGATGTCCAGCCTCACACCAGAGTCTTCCCCAGAGTAAGTAGATACCATTTCTTTTGAAGGAACTCAGGGTTTGCCAGATAGGAGTTATGAACAATCACTTTAACGCTATCATATTTTGACCAAAATTATTATATGTGCAGAGTGAGGGCACACATTTTTAATAGTGGTGATGAGATGGATGGGGTGGTATGTGTTGTGATCGGCAAACACGTTCAAGAAGGCAGTTATGTGGAATTTCTGATGATCAGTAAATTGTTATGCATTAAAAAAAGCAAGGTTTTTTTATGCACTAACTGCCAAAACTATTGTATATTTGAGCTTTTAAAGAACTATTTATGGTATACATCACTAAACTATTGAATAATTGCAATACTTATACCTGGCAACACTGAAGGGACCATTGCTATCGCAACTACACAACCTGTGGGCCCCTTGATTTGCTCTTGCACAATGATTTGAAATCCATTTATAAATGTTTCATTTTTACCTGCTGAGTTTTCTGTAACAACCTCAGGGTTCATCGGTGTTGGTGATGATGCATGATAACAGGGGGTAGTGGATTATGGGGTAGAGGTGGAGAGTGGCAGGTGTAGTTGGGGAGGCATATTGCATGAAGTTACAAAACTGATTACTCAGTGTTGTCTTAGATATGCCAGTTTGGTTGGTTTAATTGTATCTTCAATATTTACAAGTAAATAAAACTACTGTATACTAAAAAGGCTGTACTAACATGTGTACCATGTTGCACATGTACTGCTGTACAAGCTTGACTAACACAATCTACATTTTCATCTGAAAATAATGCAAATGGTGAATATAATGTAAAAAGTAGTGATGAATTGAAATCTACACACACAAAACGCTCACATATATCTTTCTTTCCTCAGAGGTTCTGTCCTTCTTCTTTAGCTGAAAGGAGCTAAAAGGAGAAATAAAAATGTGCATTTTATAGGCAACTGCATTGTGTTTGACTTTAAAGGTTGCTCTGGGGAAAAATAAAAATAGGAGGTGAAAAGTAATAACAAAAATTTAGGACCCGAGGATTGAGCCCTGTGGGTTGTTTCTTGGGTAACAGATTATGATCAGTACGTGTACCTCTGGTAAAAGGCTTTAAAATAATTTGAAAAGTGAATCTTATGTAGGATTTTACAGTTATTAGACCACTAAGTTGATGTTCAGAACATCTATATGTTTTATGGCCCTCTGTGCAGGTCTCCTTGTGGATATGCTTCCCTGTCTTGTTTGCTAATGTCTTTTTAATAGCTATCACAGAGGAGGAAATGATAGATGGCAATTAATTGTGTGTATCAACTTACTACGAAGACTTGCACTTAGGAGAAGACCCTTATTTTGAACTGTGGAAGAAGCACTTTTAAAATAAGTCATCTTCATAGCTTTAGATTATTTCCCCAGGTGTCATATCAATGTTTCTTTCCATTTCTCCTGGGCTTCTAAAGAGAGACATTAGGGAGCACTTCCCTTGTTCTCTATTTTTCTTGTAGGGATCGATAAATGGATGGGTGTGTCAGACTAGGGAGCACCTACATCACACGGGTGATACCTTGTCAAATGCTTGCTAGAAGATGATTAATAACGGTTGCCTCTTGTCTTGTCTTTCTTAATAGACTTGCCAAAAAATCCTGGTTTGGTAACTTCATCAACTTGGAAAAAGAGGAGCAGATCTTTATTGTCATCAAGGACAAGCCTCTCAGCTCCATCAAGGCAGACATTGTCCAAGCCTTCCTCTCGGTATGAACAATTGTTGCTGCTTTGTCCCTTTTGATCCTGACCTTAGTTCCATCTTCCCTTTGACACCTTCCCATCAGTCTTTGTGTTCATGTCAGATATTGAACATTGACTGTTCTACTGCAGCCTCTCTCTGTTTCCTAACATTGTTCTGATTTATGTAGCAGTTCGGTAAACTGCTTGTACTCAGCACTTCTGTTTTCTCTTTAAATGTAGACTCACTTAGGGTCAATAGAAGAATCAACACATAGCACTGACCATTAGCATATAGATGCTTTTTCTCGCACTACAGTGATTTGAGCGTGTGTGTGTATGTGTGTGGGTGGGTGTGTGTGTGTGTGGTTAGCTGTGGAAGAAATATTGTACACCCTATCTGTGTGCATGTATTTTTTGTAAGAGTGTGGATGTTCAGATGCAGGCCAACGTCAGTGAACACCAAACATTCGGCAGTGGGAGTTGACATTCAACAGAACCACTCCTCACCCCGTTCAGATTTAACAAAGTCCACGTAAACGCAACTCTTCCAGCGCAGGTCAAAGTCAGATCTGTTTCTCCTTCCCCAAAGGCAGCTATTTTCTCCTCTGGGTTACGCAAGATGGAGTTCCAGGCAGGAGATTGGCACCTGAACCAGAGGAATTATACCTTTGAGCACACTCACATTAATAGAATGTCAACCCCTCCTCAGCGTCGTGGCAGAATGTGACAATTTCAGCGCTCGCCTGTTCATTGGGCATACAAATTCATTTTAGGCAGGAGGGTACCGTGTTGTTGGATGGCTTGAGATTATATTAGCTTAAGTCTCTCTGCACACATGGCTACTCTCTGAGGCATTAATCTTCTTAGCGTCTCAACTGTGGCTCGTGGTATGTGGAGGCTATTTTAATGAGGGTTCATTCTGTCGTTTGCAGGATTTTAGAAAAAAAAACATGACATTACTACAACCTATATTTATTCCCATAATATGCCATTCTTCTACCTATCTCCTGTTTTTGTTGTTTGTTTTGTTTTTCTTATGTGGATTCTATTTTGTTGTTGTCAGATTCCCAGCTTGAGCCATAGTGTGATCTCACAGACCAGTTTTCGAGCAGAGTACAAGTCCACAGCCGGCCCCACAGTCTTCCAGAAGCCGGTCAAATTCCAGGTGGACATCACCTACACGGAGAGCACAGCCGCCACAAAAGAGAACGGCATCTACTCTGTCACTTTTACGCTGCTCTCAGGTGAGGAAACCGTTGCAAAATGGACCTTCTCAAAACAGGTTGTACTAACTCCAGAACACATGGTCACCAGCTGTCCAAGACTAACAAATACAAGTACAGTAGTCCCTCACTACTTCATGGTTCGTTTTTCACAGATTCACTTTATCACAGTTTTTCAAAATAAGATTGGACTTGACACACGTTTGGATGATTGATGGATAAGCTGCATGATTGCCATGGATTTTTGTTTAAAAAAATATTTTAAATTATTTAGCACCTGCTGCACCTTTGTGCAGCCCACACTGCAGGAGAAACTTCCTCCTGCAGCTCGTCCTCCCTTCTCCTTCCACCTCTGTCTATGTCTGTTCTGCAGCGGAGAAGTACTTACTGGTACTACTTTAAAGGGGCCGAGATGGTGTAGAGGCAGGGCAGCCGGCTCAGGACCGGGAGGTCCCGGGTTCGATCCCCAGTCACTGCATACCTCGTTGTGTCCCTGGGCAAGACACTTAACCCCG
>JARVGV010000002.1:16014288-16029802 GCA_031762435.1 Hypsolebias longignatus
AAACTCGTTTTTCGACCAAATATTGCCAATTTTAACAAATACCACAAAAACATGAACATTAACACAGACATAGTGCTATACAACTTTCTACACACATTCCAGGGAGTTTATCAGTTAAAAAAAGTTACTTTTGGATTTAGTTCCTCTTTAATAGGTAAAAGTGGCTATTAATGAGACACTTGGCTTGCCATACTAAGACACCTTTGTCTCACTCCGGTGTACTGGAGCAAACGACAAATTAGCTGCATTTTGCCATAACTTCCAGGTGAAATGCAGCTGCTTTGACCCTTAAAGTGCATTTATTAAGGAAAAATTAAACTGAGACACACCTTTGCTATAAAGTTTAGCAAACAAATACAGTACTGTAATTGATTTGTAAGTGTTAATCTTGTTAAATTCTTGTTAAGGTCCTCCCATGCACGCTCCCGCGGCTGCCGTTTGGCAGCCAATCGTTTTTTGACACAACACTGTCCTACATTTCCGGGTTGTCAGCGGTGATGCGTAACAAACGCGATGCATCTGCTGTGATGCATAATAGATGCAATTTATACGGCGAAGCGACGTGTACGGTGGCAAGTACAATAACTGTAACCAGCACTACTTATCTTATAGGTTTGACTCTGTTTTGTTGTAACCCTAACTCAATCTTTACTCCCAATTAAACTTCCACAAAACTGACATATCTAACAACTTTAATGAATTCCTTGGTTTTAGTCTCAAAAATATAAAACTAGCTCCGATAACCATGTGCAGGGGGCTCTATTTAACTGAACAGGGTGGAGCAGAAGCTGTTTTATACCATGTTTATACATGTGCACACTAGAAAGACTGTAAGAACTCGCAGTACTTCTCCCTGGCCTCAGCGTACTACATCAAATTTAGCAGCTCACTGTGCACACAGTTTTTTGTACTTTACACAACTTTTTCCTCCTACTTTTTACATATTCCAATCACACAGTTTCTGCATGCTCAGCTGTCTTCCTGCTGTGTATCCAGATGCAAATTTTGTCTCGTCGCAGTCAGAGCAGCACAGGTGTATTTATGATGGCTGCTTGCCACTTTTAGGGGAGGCGGCCCTTTTGTGTATACTCTTTCCCTAACATGGCTTCCTGGAACAGTTGATGGAGCTAAGCCAGTGTTAATTTATTAATCCCACCTGTTTTTCTTCACTAAGCCACAGCTCATCATCTGCACTCAAAAGAAGAGTCTTCTTTGTTCATTTCATCTGCATATGTGTGTCTAAACAGGACCAAGCCGACGTTTTAAGCGAGTGATCGAGACAATTCAGAGTCAGTTGTTAAGCACACACGACCAGCCTGGGGTTCAACAGCTCTCTGGTGAGTAATATCGGCTACTTTTTCGACAAAATCCATATATTAAAATGAACAAATGCATATTTCCCCCCCCAAATAAATTTCTTCACCCATTCCCCTACTGCCTCATCTTTCCATCCCACCCCTTAATGAACTACTTTCACAGCTGAGGCTAAGCTAAATCTTGCCCTTCTCTTTGCTTGAACCCCCTGAGCCGTGCTCTGCCTTTCCAAATGGCTTCCTTTGCATGCCTGCGCCTCGCTGGCTTGAATGGGCAGCGGTTGGTTGCTCTCGAGCACCGGCTGTGGGTCAGATGTTGCCTCGTTGCCCCGGCGGTGAAGATTAAAAAGTAGAGCAGGGCTAGATCAAGCTGGTTCTCCTGCTCTTATTCCGACTTTCCAGACCGTTCGCCCAAGCTTGTCGCCATGGCAACACCGCTGCGCCTCAACACGCTACCAAGAACGCACTGCGCTGCACAGTAACACCGCACCTGATAGGCGTTCAACCCTGTCTCTATCAACTGTTCTATTTTTACTGTTTTTTTTTTTAACAACAGAACAAAATGCGTTGGTTGCCTCTGTTGGTCTTAAAACCAAAAAAAAAATTAAAAAAAAAAAAAAAAACTTCTGACAGTCCAAATTTAATTTGTGCGAGCTACTCGTTAGATTCAGGGCTGTCACAGATTCCTTGGACAGGTAAAAGTCCTGTTCTGCCTATAAAATGTCCCATTACTGCACAGTTCTGTGGAAAGAGGAGAATAAAAAAAAAGAATCAGGGATCTTTCTCCTCTCCTTCTGTTCTCTGCACGTTCGTTCTTGTGAGTCACCGCTGTTGGAACCTCTCACGTCTCATTCTCTTCATAACACCTCCATCTGCTGGTTTGACAGGAAAACAGAATCGGGCTTACTGAGGGAAGATCTCTGCAGCTTCCTTCAAATATATCAGTTTCCTTCCATGTTTTAATTGAGCACTTGCTCTCGCAGAGTCGTTTTTATCCTCTTAAGTCTCATTCTCAGGTTCATGTCAGACACAGGTTACTGTACTTCCATCACGCTGCATGTATTTGTACTATAATCCAATTTATTTGCTGTATTACTCAAGAATGAGCTCTGTCTTGTGCCCTCTGTGATATTTAAGTCTGTTATGCTTTGCCTCGGTAAGTTTACCAATTATTTTCAATCCGTCAAGCTCATTGTCTGACTAAGTTATGGGAAGGGTGAAATTATGTTAAATTATGTTAAATTGTTTTTTTATGACTTCGGTGGGTTGTCTGCGAAGCAGGGATCACATTCTAAGAGTACAATCAGATCACTTTGCATAAAATATGATAATGTTGGTTTTACAAAACTTAAATAATAAAGTGCAGGTTTAGATGCAGTATCCAAACACCCAGATTTGTGTCCTCCTGTGAAGGTTAACGTGTCCTTAGCAGGGCATGAAAGCAAGGCTGCCTCTTCCTCTTTGACCACAAGGTCTTTAAAGACTAAAGCCAAACGACTAACCACCAGGAGAAAGAGCTTTGCATAACAATGTGTCAAACAAAAGGTTTAATGGAGTCTTGGTCATTATTGTCTCATATAATCATCCGTATTGTCTTCATACTTTGGAGACCAGCTTAGGAAGACAACTGACAAAAAGAAAAAGAAGCATGAAACACATTCAAAGACACATTGTTGGACTATTCTCTTAGAAGATGGTGTTCTATTGATCCGTCTTCATCATTTAGTTAAACAGGTTTTGTGCCTTTGTGAAAGTGTACAGATTTAGGAGGAGGGACAGATGTGGACCTGTTCACAAATAAGAAAGGTAGAGCATAAAGGAGACAGAAGCTGTAATCATTCTCCATCTGACTAATGCAGCTGCCGAAAGTAATGTGGCATGATTCACACACGTCTGCATCCATAGAGAGAAGTTTCTGCAGATGATGTTATCTCTAACATAACTGCAAACAGAAGATTGAAAACTTTAACATGATTTTTTTTTTGTCAAACAGTAACATCATAAGTAGTCCAGCATGTGAACAAAACAACTGACAGAGTTAGACTTGATACATGATTTAAAACTTAAAATCTCCCAACGTTCACTCTTAATGTGATGTAGCTTTAACATCTAAAAGATAAATCTTATGTTAATGTTATTGCTAAAGTTTTGCAGTTCAAGTTGTAAAACTCTAAATTGAAGCCAAATTCTTCTCTGCATTCTTGTTTGAAACTTTGTTTTGAGCTCACTGTGATAAATAAATTATTAGATTAAAGGTTAATAATAAAAATAAAAGAAACATCTGATCAGACCTACTTGAGATGATTTACCTTTAGCGTGTCTTCTAAAATATATTTTTGAAGTTTGTCAGAGTATTAACATTCATCTGTTGGTTTTACTCAATATTTCAAAGTTCATGCTGAATACAGGTAAAAATCCAATAAAGTTCAGTCAGGTCTTGTGGACCTGACGGGGTCGACGGGGGAGAGGGCGGGCCCCAGAAACCATCTTATCACCAGCAAACTGGTTGGAGCGTGCTGCTTGTGGGACTCTGTTGTGGCTCCTCAGATTGATGAAGTCCTTTGGATGATGGACGAAACGTCTCACCAAAAAAAAAAAAAACGTCCAGATGACCTGACTGAACGTTGTTGGATTTACTCACTAGTGTGTGTTTTACTTGTTTGCTGAGACATACGCATGATTTGTGGGCGTTTGAGCGGCGCTTATCTTTGCTCGTGGTTCTTGTCTGCGCCTCTGCTTGCTCCATCTCACATTTAGCCACATCGTTTTCCTGTGAACCCCATTGTTTATTAGTTTGTTTGTTCTCTTTCTCCTCTTTCCCCCCTTTTTGTCCTCTTTTCTTCCTGTCTGTGTACCTAGGCAGCCCAATGAGTAACTTCTTTGACGTAATTAAACAACTTTTTTCAGACGAGAAGAACGGACAGGTGCCCCACCCTTCTGGCACGCCCTCCAAGCACTGCCCTTCTCCCATGCACGTCCGGAGGCACGAGTCAGAAAATCATGACACCAAACTCCCACCTGCAGGCCGAGACAGAGCCAAGTTGTCCGTCCCGTCTGTGGGGGCACAGGAGGAGTCTTAGACCGAGAGAAACTTTGTAGTTGAGCCATCCCAGTATGAATAAAAGCCCAACGGCACAGAGACAACTCTCTGTTCAGAAGCAGAGTCACATTATCATTTATAAACATATTTTTTTATCAAATTATTTTTATTTAAATTGAGCGAATTCGAACAATAGTTTGCAAATAGGCTATTTCACCTTCATAGTAAACATAAATTCATTATTTTTTTACATCCCTTTCAACTACCATTCACCACCCATCTTCTGTGTTCTCATATGGTGCTACTAACCCATGTAATGACCTGACTCGTTTCTTACACCAGGAATTATCCAGAAAACCTATTAAAGTCCCTCCTCGTGCTTCATCCGCCACCCCCCTCGACCACCTGTTTGCCCCCCTCTCCCCTCCCTACCTCGAGATTGTCAAGAGAGTTGGACGTTTGTTGACGGAGGACTGCTTTCAGAGATGTGCTCGGGGGTTACCATGGAAACAAACTCTTCCTGCCTTCATGTTTTGCAACCTTTGGCAATCATCAGTAGAAGTAGATGAAAATCCTTCATTGCCTCACCCTGGCTCCAAATTCTTGACGACGCGCACACACACACACACACACACACACACACAGCTACATGATCGCATACTCTCAACAACTTTACCAGTTTGAGGCTTTTTTTTTTTTTTTTCAAATTGAGGAAAAAAGAAGCATTGATTAAAATCACCGAAAGCATGACATAAACATGCACGCACAAGTCCAGTATGCACAAAGAAACAACAACAACAAAAAAAAAACTCTGGGATGCATCAAAGATTATGAACATGGAAAAAAAAAAAAAAAACTTTCAGAAAGCCGAGGAGGAGAGACTCGAAAAGTTTTGTGGAAAGTCCAAACAGCCGACGCGGACGCTTGCTGGATTGTATTTGTTTGCTTTTTAAATGTACTTTGTGATGAACTGGGTTTGAACCACTGATTTTATTAGACGTCATACTACTGCTGCAACACGGACTGGAATTGTGATTTCAGAGGAGCTGGGTGTGAGCAGCAACTGGGCAGAGGGCAGCAAGGGAGTCAAAATGAACGTATGGGGATGGGGGGAGGGTCGTGGGTGGGTATGCGGGTATTTAAAATGAATGATTTATTCTGTTGTACAGACTATTATTTCTAATGTAAACAAATCAATGAAATGTCTAGTTGTGGCACTGTTTAGATACCATAGAAACAGGAAATGCCTGTTACTTTAAATTCCGTGTATTTTTGTTACATGATCATTTACGCTTTTGTTTTGTTGATCTGAAAATGATTTCCTGTTTGTTTTCTGCAGCACTTTCTTAGATTTTTATTATTATTTTTTTCCATTTGTACCTCTCTCTTAGTCTCAGATACCAGCAGTAGGAGTAGAGGACCAAAAAACAATGTGATAAATGCAATTGTGGATATTTTTGTATTGTTGTCCTTATTTATTCATGTTTGTTCACCTAAATGTTTGATTCCTAATTTATTATAACTTGGCTATTTATATGAACAAAGCTGTTAGGTCAGTTGAATGTTATTTACTACCCTCTTGTGTGTTTGTAAATGGGACAACACTTAAAGGAAAAAAAAAAAAAAGAACTTTATTATAATTTCCTTTTGCTCTGTTCTGATTTAAACAAAATTATGTGAACTTTGACAACTCAGATTCTTTACTGAAATGGAAATGAGAATTTGTGGGAACTCTGGAAACGAAAATGATGTAAAAGTCCTTTAAGAATGTAGATTTAGCCTCTTTTTGGAGAGGAAATATGCTCTTCTATTGATATTTGTCAGTTTCATATTGTTGTGCGTGTACGCCAGGCCTGAGGAGGACACCACAGATCCCAGTCTGGGTCTTCTCTTTGTAAATAGACAAAGCTGTGGGGGTTGATTGTCTTCTCACCCATGCTGGGGATTCCTGCTCTATGCTTTTAGCTTGTTATTGCTGTGTGCATGTCAAACATGAGCTTTTCTTTGCATGGCTTTAGTGTTAATGTTCCATGCCAACTCCACCCCTCTCAGCCCTCATTGGTTCTCCCACTACTAAAACTTTTTATTAAAATTTAAATTTCCTTCTCTTATCTACTTTCACCCTTTCAATTTTCTCAAGGCCTTCTCTTTTTAAGCTTTATAGTTTGCTATCCCACCCCACACCCTTCCTCCTCCTACCAATCTCGTGCACAACGCTTTGTTCACTCTGTACCTCGGAGGTCTGGACTCTCTACCTGCTGGTTGAAGTGGCACAGGAAGGAAAATACCAGTACTACAAACACAAAGCAATATCTGATGTTCACCCTCCTTTCTGTTGACTACAATGGGAAGCTAGCAGCACTGACGTCCTATACATGTAGGCCCGAGGGGTCGTCTGAGAGAGCAGGAAGGAAACTTACTGATGTAATCCCCCATATAAAAATAACTGTGAGCATCTTCAGTGCTGAAACAAATAAATTCATTCAGTTAAGGTGCGTTTGTTTTTCTTATTCCTATATGTGGCTAGAGCCCTGGAAAAAAGGGGTAAAGCTAGTTCTCATGTTTTGACTAAATTGCCTTTTTTGCTTTCTGATTTGTTTATTTTTTGTAAAATTGCATGTATTTAAATGTATAACTATGCATCTGTGGAATTGCTTTCAGGTTAAGTCCACACAAACAGGTAGAGACTGCTTGTACTTCTAAGACATGTTTGCTTTACCTGGTTTATTTCAGTTTTCAGCTCTAAAACAGACTTCTTGTTCAAACCTGATGCTATATAAGCTTATTTAACTTTTAATTTACCTAAATGAACAGCACAGGCATTAACTTTACAATAGCATTATTAGCTAGGAATAAAAACATAAAGGGAACACCCCGTTAAATACATTGTTATATTTTTCTTAAATAGAAAATGTCCACCCCATTCTGCACTAAACGTATCTCTGGGCATATTAAAAAAACAAACAAAAAAAGCAAACATACAACAGCATCAAAAAGCACAGGTGTTAATTCAAAGTTTATATCACCATAGGAGACATCTTCAACAGTCTTCATCATTTGAACAGAGCCTTGCATATCTCTGATGATTCAGTCTTTTCTTCACACAGTTTCAGTCAAAACCTACAAAGTTCTGAGGCCATGTTTTATCTTGTCCAGTAGGTGGCAGCAGTGCGTTTTTAATGTTCCTTTTTGAATCCTGCTGTTGATTCTCCTGGTGAGCTTCCTGAGCCTTGGAGGAGAAAAACATCACATTGTGCAACAGCCTTCTTTATAAACATGTCCTTTGCAATGACTCACAATGGAGTGCTTGGCACAAAATATGAAATACTGAACGTAAGTAAACTGCTGCTAAAGTTTCTCATGGATCTGCTTTAGTCTCAAAGTGTGGTGTGAGCTGCTCTAGCCATCAGAATCAGACATCTGAAAGGCTAAGTCTGATTTTAAATGCACTCCTGGGGATCTGCTTTGAATACTTTTCTGTCATATTTTGCCATTTATCTGTGTCGTCTTTCCAAATGTCTTCAGACTCTAGATGAAACGTGTAGAGAGCGTAGACGCTGAGCCAGGGTGGCCTCCAGCTCCTCCAGAAGTGAGTCACCACGGCTGTGAGCCAGTGAAGAAGTAGAGCTGTTCCCTTGTCGAGCTCCAGGTGGTCCCAGTAACAGGGTCCTGAAGGCCTCTCTTTCTAATAGAGCAGACATCTGATGCAGAAAGTAACCTTCACAGAATGAGCACAGCTCCATTGAACCATGTGCCTGTTTGAAAAAAAGGACAAGACGTGATTATGTATTAGCAGCACAATCTCTCCTGAAAATGGGAAAACTTATTCTTTTCAGTGTACTTTACCTTGGCTGTCTTGTAGATGTTGACTGCGTTATCCTGGTTTATGTGTTGAGAGCAGATGAGCTCACAGTGTCGCTGTAGCGCTCCCAACTGGAATAAATTGGCTGCTGACAGCAGCTACAGGAAAAAAAAAAAGTTTCAATAGATTCACGTTGTTCCTCATCAACTTTGATATACAGTACTGTATTTTTTGGATTATAAGCACATTAAGCAAAACAAAACAGTCAGATAAGTCAAACTTTATTCAACTCATTCACAATAACCACATAAAATTGGTTTGAGGTTAGTAACAACCAGAATGAATACGTAAGGCTCACTGTTGATTTTTGAGAAAATTAAAGGATTTTAAGTGCGACTTATAGTCCTAGCAATATAGTAAATTCTAATAACTTCAATCTGATTCTTTGTTAAACCCTGTAAACTTTTCAACTGAACTACTCTAAACTTTTAAAAGAAGCCCGTATTGATGCTCAGATAAATAAATACTTACAAGCCTATTTTGATTTGCTGTGAACATTTCTAAACGTGTGAAAGTAGAAGGACTGAGCCAGTCAGCCATTGTTAGATTAGTTTGTAACCGTTTCTGCTCAGTGTGAGTCATGGCCTGATCTCATTTGGGCATGCGTGAACTTGAATTTAATGAACTTGTATCTGCTTAAAGCGGGCTGTTCTGAGAACTACCTGAAGGTTGAGCTCAAAGGAAAATATAATTAACAGGATGTTGATGGAATAAACTAATTTTCATTTTATATCCTGTACAGAACAAGCTTTTCAAGTAACACGTGTTCCTGCAAATTGAATGAAGCAATAAATACTTCAGTTTCACAATCTACAAGTTCATACTGTACTTTATTGTGGACTGAATTAAATCAGATTGTTTTATTGGTTTCTTTTTTCCTTGTCTTGAACTGAGGCAAACTTTCATATTCTGTTTTCCCATTAGAAGAAAAGATGGTCTTTATGCCTCCAAATCCTGACAGGTGAATGAATGAGTGTCCTCAGTTATGCATGGCTTACATTAACTAGTAAAAAATAACACTACGTAGCTGAGTAAACACAAACTTTTGTTTACATAAAATATATTTTGTGATGAAAGTTTATGCTGAATTTGAAATGGGCTGCCGTAGCTTTTGTGAATGTGTCACTTTTCACTTTTCAACACCAAGACAACTACTGGCAGGTATTGTGTAACTTTACTTTGATTTTTACCTCCAATAAGTCAGGCATGCTGGTCTTCAGCGATTCTGTCCCTCCACAATAAAAGTATGACATCATCATCTGCAAAGAAGTTGAAGGTGATGTTTAGCACCAAGTCAGTGCATTGGTTAATATTTACAACTGATTTGTGATTTAAGTTATATTTAACCTTGAAAATGTTGTACTTTATGTCACAGATCTCAATTTCTTTGTTGGGACTTCCATCCAGTCCAGAAGATGTTAGCAGCGATTTAAACCTAAAGGAATGAAGTATTGTCATCAAAGCCCATTTGTGTATTTTTTTATGGAAATGAATGCTCCTTATCTGTGGAGTAATGACTGAGTGCTTACCTGTCAGAGGCAGTGATCAGAAGGACTTTGTGTCCATAGAACGGTTTTCCCTCCACAATAAATGTCACATCTGACATGTCTGGATTATTTAAAAAATGGGGATCTGTAGAAAATAAAAAAAATCAACACCATTTCAAACCAATTAAGTGTTTGGTTTTTATAGTATTGGGTGTCAGTTAATAATTCAGCGTTATCATCATTTTTGGTGCTTTTATACACAAAATACAAGGCAGCACAATATTAAACATTATATATAGAGAGAAATACATCCGCATAATGGTTTATATAAGTCTAAACTGGAGCAAGTCAATTTGCACACTTCTAATCAAGGCTTTCTTACCCAACTGTGCAGAAAGAGCTGCTTTCATCTCAGGAATGGATGGAAGAGGTGCCGAGCCAAAACAATGACTAAAAATAGCTGCCAGCTGCTGTATGATGGCATCATTCTGGAGAAGGGAACAGAAAGAGAAGTTCAGCACATTAACAATGAAACAGAGTGAAACAAAAACAAACAACCACCTGGTTTGTGTTTGACGGTACCTTGGTGGTACGCAAGATGCTGAACATAAGAGGTAAGCCTGTGGTGATTAATTCATCACAGTAGTCCTCTTCTCGGACTGTGGTGAATTCTCTAAGGAGGGAAAGGGTGACCCCTGTCTTGGACTGGTGCTGAGCACAACGGAGTGACTCCAGCCACATGTGTAGTTTCCAAGGTACACCTAGTTAGAAAGAAAAGATTTGGGTTTTGGTTCTGCACATATTCGAAAATTAACTACATCCTCTTTGTGCAATCTGAAAGTTACCCATAGCACGAAGCTCCATCGTGACGTCCAGGTAGCCATGCTCAGCGCTGTAGTAGCTGGCTTCTTGCAGAGCTTTCATTCTGGCCTTGCACAGCTTTGGTACCCCCACTTCCTGTGGGGCTGCAGCGCCATTGGCAGAAGTTGACGAGGGGAGAGGGAAAAAAGAGCAGAACCCTGGAACTTCATCTTCCACCCCCTCAGCTAAGATCTCCTCCAGAGACAGGACATCCTCTTTGATTAGCTGAGGCTGAGTCAGTAGCTTTCTCAGCACGTTCCTGACAAGATAAATGGGAGGAACGAAGAGGGAAGGAAACAGAAAGCATGGGATCATTGATATACACCCAAACGCCAACAGACTTAGATGTTTGTGACCCTGTAATCTCCTCTACGATTAGCTAATCCATCATCGTCTGTGTGGAATGTGAAGTGTTGAGTCTGCACTGTGTTCACACATGCACAAAACCAACAGGTGGATTAAGTTTACACTACCAGTTGGTTAAAACAAGACTCCTGCAATCATTTTCCCCATTTTCACTTTTTAAATCTTCTGGACAAATTTCTCGTTAGGGTTTCAATTCTGGGAGTAAATATCGACACAATATTCAGTTTGAACGTGTTTTCCCTCTTGCATCAGTTGTCAACGCTTGCGTCAAGCTTTTCAAGGCCAACCAGAGTACCTGCACGCGTACCTGTGTCCGTGTGCAGCAGCATGACTGAAGCAGTTCATGACTTCGTAGAGGGATGAAGTGAGGGCACTTCCATCATGAGTCTTTGACAAAGGGTCAGCGCCACGTGCCAGGAGCAAACTCACCATCTCATAGTTGCCTAAGAACATAAAAGCACCCACTAATTAACAGATGCAACTCCTAAACACATTCAAATAGTATTTTTGTTTTTCAAATATTAAACAATAAACTGTCCTTCACAAATATCCATCACAAAAATTGATATTTTTGTCTCTGGTGTTGTCTTTAATGATCAATATTAGTTATTTTTCTTTGTTTTCTTTCCACTGTGCAAATCAATTGAACTAAAAATGTATTATGTACTTTGGATTTACAAGCAGCACGGTCACATCTCTACAAATGTGCATGTGTCTGTTGTATTAGAGCTTTGTGTGGCTTTCAGATGGCCCCACTGAGGAATGCAGCCAGAAGTGACTAAACAACTGCAGGCAGCATTTCTCTCTTGTCACCACACCTTCATTTACTCCTCATTACTCCCACCCACAGCTTCATGATCTTTGGGAAAACCAGCATACTGTGGTGTTGATTACAAATAACTAGTGATTATTAGTTTTAAGTAGCAGAAAACCACGACAGCTGTTCTCATTCATTCATCATCGCTGCTTCTGCTTAGAGTGTTCTGCATCTGTTAGCAGAGAGCAGTGATTTAACAACAATATGTCAAGTTATAACCCAAACTAACAATAGGTTGATCTACACTAATATGAGCTGTGCTTTGAGCTGCAGTGTGTATGGGTATGTGTGTGTTTGCCCACCTGCTGCTGATGCCAGCTGCAGCGGGGTGTCTGCTGTACTCTCCTGTCCATTGCGGACTGCTGCCCCCTCCACATTGGCCCCTGCATCCAACAGGAGCTGCAGAGGAACATCACATCTGTTAAACAATGTCCTACAGCCTATAACTAATCTGCAGCCTGACCTCAGATGTGTCAAGTTCAATAATATTGCAAAAAACAGTTAAAGGAAACTGTTTATTTCTACAGGACAAACAGAAGTGGTCTCTGAGTGTGTGTTTTGGTGTGGGTGTTTTGTGTGCAAGTTTCCAACCTGCACAACAGGGATGTGTCCATGCAATACGGCAAAGGTGAGGGCTGTCCAGTGTCGACTGTCAGGATGCACTGAGGGGTGCTTTGGGGAACATGGCGGAACCTTGAAACATACCAAAAACACATATTTGTTTTAAACCAGGGAATATGTTTCAAAGTAGATACACAGTAGTCCCTCGTTTATCACGGTTCGTTCTCAGCTCCCCCGTGAAAAGTGAAAAACCGCCAAGTAGGAATAGTAGTACAAGTAGTAAGTAGTAGTTTATATATATATATATATATATATATACAGTATATATATACACACACACTGTATATCTTAAGGCATTTTAAACCCTTCCCTCACTCTTGCAATATTCTAAACGTTGCTAAACTCTAAATGCTGTAAGAGCACAGAATGTCATGATCTCCGCTCTTTCTGCCACCTGCCTGCGCTCTTGGCCACGCCCACTTCTCCGCTGCAGAACGGAGATCCTGACATGCTGCAGGAGGGAGCTTCTCCCTATGTGGGCTGCACACAGGTGCTAAACAATTTTAAATTATTTATTTTAAAAGAAAATTCCATGACGATTGTGTGGCTCATCCACTAATCAGCCAACTGTGCGTCATGTCCAATCTTATTTTGAAAAACCGTGAGAGCACGAGCCCGCGAATGTTGAACCGTCAAGTAGCGAGGGATCACTGTAAGTCTTGCTGATAATATGATTTATATGTATATATACAATGTGCAGCATTAAGGTAACTGACCAGCTGTTGTGATTGTTAAAGCATATTTACCACCACATCAAGGTTGGCTCCAGCATCAATCAACATCTGGACAAGGGCCTCATCTCCAGCTGCACAGGCATACATCATAGGGGTCATACCCTGGATGACAGACAGAAATGAGTGTGGTGAATACAAAACAAACAGAAACAAAGAAATGAAGCATTATGCCCAGACGTGTTTTCATCAACTCCAGGCCAAAAGACTGGTCTGCACTTAAAACATTTTGATTTTAGCTTCAGTCTACAAAGCTTTTCATGTCTTTAATTGCCTATATTTCTGTCAAACACATGGATTATGATACAACAGTCAAGTAAAATGAAATAAAAGAAAATAAAAGCTTGACAAATATGGAGAGGAACTTAGAATTGGTGTTCAAACACTTGAGCCGCAGTTGGTCGTTCAACTGGTGACTTTTTTTTTTTTTTTTTTTACTTATTCATAAATATTGCCAAAACGTGTTAATTAAATTTTGGTCCATACACAACATAAATGTGTTTTATGAATAGCTACATTATGTCTGAAATCAGAAGCAGTTGTGATTTTTAGTAAATCTGCACAACATGAACAATAGATGGAGTACCTGGTCGTCCATGCTGTTAACCCCGTCTGGTCCGAGCAGATCAATGGCCTGACCAATGAGGTCTGTGCGACCACAGTTGAGCATCCGAAAACCCAAGTCCAGATTAAATTTGTCAATGGCAGCTTTCGAGTCCAGACGCTTAAAGGAGCTAAAGCAACACTCTGGCCTGAGAGAGAAAAAATAAATAAGTTCATTATTAGCTTCTGAAAACCACTTGGCTTATCATTTTAACCCCAACATGCTTTATGGCTTTTTTCACAAACATTTGAACACGTTAAAAAAGATTAATGAGTTACTTAGCAACCAATGACCATTTGTTAATCTGATGAATACAATTTGTATTTATTTTTCACAGAAAACTAGTTACATTATACAAACTATATTGCATGGGTCACTCTGGGAGCAACTGTTTTTATTTATTTATTTATTTTTTCCAGCTAATCAGAATAATCTTAAACATACATGAGAGCAGTTAAATAAAGCATTTAAATTTTTAAGAAAATTATTTAAAAAATTAGCATTTCAGTTGAATGTTTGTGTGTTGGTGGCATGGTGGTGCAGTTGGTAGAGATGCTGCCTCTCAGTGAGAAGGTTGCTGGATCGAATCTCAGCCCGGGACCTTTCTGGGTGGAGTTTGCATGTTTTCTCCGTGCATGCATGAGTTTCCTCCCACAGACCAAAAACATGCATGTTAGGCTGATTGGTAACTCTAAATTGCTCCTAGGTGAGAGAGAGAGAGTGAATGGTTGTCTCATTGGTCTCTGTGTCCTTGTGATGGACTTGAGACCTGTCCAGGGTGTCCCTCACCTCTCGCACAGTGACTGCTGGATTTTGGCACCAGTGAACTCCAGGACCCAAATAGGAAGAAGCAGGTAAAGATAGTGGATGGATGTTTGTGTGTTGATTTGAACAGTGTGTGTGTGTGTGTGTGTGTGCGTGCGTGCGTGCGTGCGTGCGTGCGTGCGTGCGTGCGTGTGTGTGTATACCTCAGCTGTCTTGGCTCACAGTCAAGTCCTGGAAGAAGAAGCCTGGCGGTTTGTCTCACATCATCACTGTCCACCAACAGACTTTTTCGATGCTCAGCATGAACTATGGCCACTCTCATCCACTCCATCAGAGGTGGGAGCAACAGGAAAGGCCTCCACAAAAGAGAGGGGGAAAAAAAAACACTGCGTTATTCCGTTGCTTGTTTTGTTTATAATTATGGTGTTATATTCATAACTTACCCATTATAAAAAAGAAAAGACTACATTTTCTGAAACCACAATAACATACATGTATTTTTAATTATTTGAATTTGTGTTGGCAGCCATGTTGTGCAGTTACACACCGGCTTTCACTGCATGTAAACAGATAATGCTTTGATACCCAGTGAATAAAAAAGTAGAAATAAGTTCAGTACTAGAATGGTTTCTAAATAATATGTTCATTCCAGAATCAGTAAAAGCGAATAAAAAAAAAAAAATAGAAACAATAGCTAGAGTGCTGAACAATGCTGAACTAACATTAGGAATAGGTTCTAAAATCTAAAAATTTAGCAAAAAAATTACCTCAAACAAAGATGGAAATGACTTCATTAAAACAGAAACTGAACACTCACGAGACATTCACACTACAGTGGTCCCTCGTTACTTCGCGGTTCATTTTTCAAGGTTCACTTTTCAAGGTTCACTTTTCTCTGCCTCGCTCTATTGCGGTTTTTCAAAATAAGATTGGATAAGACACACAATTGGCTGATTGATGGATGAGCCACATGATCGGCATGGAATTTTTATTTAAAATTAATTATTTTAAATTATTTAGCACCTGCTGCACAGTATGCAGCCCACA
>JARVGV010000002.1:16049703-16062613 GCA_031762435.1 Hypsolebias longignatus
AACGTACCTTTACACCTGTTAGGAGGTACAGGAGGGACAGTCTGACCGCTACATATGGGGATGATAACAACTAATAACGTCAATTTAATGGACTGATAACATCCGAAGCCGCTGATCAGGATATAAAATAAATTAATAATAATTTTAAAAAAGAATAAAGTGGGGTGGTGGGGCAGAGGTTAGAGAAGGTAGACCTATGATAGATCGCTGGTTCAACTCCCGGTACCGACAAAATCAAAATGTGGGTGGGATATGTGAAGCAACCACACCTGCCTCCACCATCATTAGCCCCACTCTGGGCCCTTGAGCAAGGACTTAAACTCCACCATCTGCTCCTTTGGGTGCACTAGATAGCAGCTCTCTGCTCCACACAGAGGGCTGTGGTAGCTCGGTGGTCTGTGGTTGTGTCAGGAAGGACATCTAGTGTAAAAAATTAATTGCCAAGTCTTCGTGCAACTTAGTTCGCTGTGGCGACCCCTGAAGATGGGAAAAGCCAAAAGAAGAAGAAAATACATCTCACCTTTTTCTTGTTTGATGACAAATCTAATTTCAGTGTTACTTTAGTGTCCACAAATTTCAGACTTATGCACATTATACAAAACTGGACATGCACACAGTTATACAACTATTTACACACTAATACTATATACGATTCCTGTATGTTATTTTGCCAAAAACATTTAAATCACACTAACAAGCATTCAACATAGTGTTATGCAAAATGGCAGGAAATTAGAGCAGATTAGGAAATTAGAGCAGCTTAGGAAATAAATATAAATTGCACAATTGTAAAATATTTTAGGTGCTGCAATTAACGGTTGTTAAAAAAAAAAACATGAACTATTAAGGAACTTTTAAAATGTAAATGCCTTGAAAATGTCAACCAAACTCATGCTGTGTAAGTGATTGCTGCTTCATTTGCACAAGGCTCACCTGCTCACACATTCCTCAGTAGCAACACAAACACAATACAGGAGATGAGTGTGTGTACACATGTATTTGTTGCTGTGGTGTATTCCCAGCTGTTGTCTCTGCAGGTGCTACAGACCAGCTTCGCCCAGTACGTCATTATATGTTATGAGATCATCTGTGCAACATCTCACTGGTTAAGCTCAGCAAACTGTTCATGTGCCAGTCTGCTGTGCTGGGTGTGTGATGATGTGTACAGGTTAATGAAGGGGCTGAAAGAGGCTTCTGTCTCATAGGTTTTTGAGGACCACCCACCAAAGCTCTATCCAAAGTGAGCAGTAAACATAAAAAATAAAAAATGATGCCACTTACAGGTATGATAGACAAATGTACACTTTCAACCTTTCACATTTCTTTTAACAATAAAACCAGAGCAATTTATTAAACTGGTCGTTTTAGGAGGAACTAGCACTGTATACCCTGAGGGCATTTTGTCATTTGGATACTCAGGAAGCTAAAGAATAATCACGAGTTTGCGGACGTGTGTGTGTGTGTGTTAATGTATTTCTTCCTATTTAGAGCAGAGGACTCTGTCACTTACATTCCCACAGTACAAATCAAAGTTGGTGTAGTTAAAACATGGCGGACAGACTTTTACTCATTTCTAACAAAAACACTAAAAGTTTCACTTTGGCAAGCTCATGTTTTAGACAGACTAAAATGATTTACTCCTAAACAAATCTTTTTCAGAAATTATAAAGTTTAGTCTTGCAGTAAACAATAAATCTAAAATGTACGGCACCCTTGCATTAGATAAATCTTGACTGCAGTGTGAAATAAATGAGAAACTAATGGAAAAAATTCCAAACTGTTGTACAGCAAACCCACACAGCTGTAATATGTGCTGAGTGTCACACTCTTAACCACCGTATTGTTAGTAAATCATGACTAAAGAGGTGCAAGCCACATCCTGACCACACACACTAAAACACACAATCCCCTCTACCAGTCCAGTTGTTCTAACCGGCAGCCAAAGACCTCTTGAAGGAGTTGGGGTGTGTGTAGGTGTGTGATCTCTTTGTGGGGGGGGGAACGTTTGTGTGTAATCTGTTGGAAAAGAGGGAGAGCTATTCTTGTGCACACACTGACAAAAGTCTTAAGCAAACAAACCGTTCCAAATCTGTTTTCGTTCTCCGTGTCCCCCGTGCGGATTCTGTCTGGGGGGTGATGATGACAGCTGAGCATTCATGCAGACCCTGTTCTTCTTCATCTCCTACCACCAAATACATCTTATTTTGTGGAGTTAAAAATCAGCTAAATCTACATTTACACATTAACATTTGCTTTGTTGTCTTTTTAAAAAGGTTTTATTACATTTTGCATTTCCTGTTTCGGTCCAGACCAAACAACCACCACCACTGGTTTCCTCACTCGGGAACCTCCATAACCACAAATGGTGAGGCAGACAGAGCAAGAGGCTCATGATGCATTTCATTCAACGGCTTGCCAAGTGTTTAGAGTTGGGGTTTGGATGACCCAAAGCAACAAGCAAGAAACACACACACACACACACACACTTGTTTCTCTACACTTGACAACACCCGTTCTCCAGTTTCAGCCCCTAAAGTCTCAGAATGACTTTCAGAAACAGCAGGGTGATAATTAGCTCAATGTTACCTTCTGCCACTGGAGAGAAGCATGGGAAGAAAATAGCACACACCATAACATGATGGAAATAAGCTGGGGAGTAGAAAAACAAGTCTGTGTAAAAACACTGATATTTCAAGAAGGAAATGGGCCAAGGGTGGGGGGATGTTAGTTCTCTGCTGAAGACTAGAGTGAGCCCAGCAGGTATTATACTAACAAGACAATTCTTACTGGAGATTATAGCAAATATTAAAATTGAAGCCTCCAAGATAAAATGGTGCCTTCCACAGGTACTGCTTCCCAGGTTCCCAAGAGCTTGACTGACACAGCAGGTCTGTGCAGGAAGTCTCTGGCTGACCTAGGGCCAGAAGGGATCTGGCAAAACAGAAGAGTGCAGAGGAAAAGAGGCTATTTAGGGAAAAAAAAAAAAAAAAAAAAAAAAGCATACAAGACAGAGAAGGATGTGTTTTTTAGATTTATTTATCAGAGTAAAGTAGCACTGAACGCGCCCCCGTACAGATGCACAACCCATACGCAACAAAATAGCCAAAGAAAAAAGATAATTAAAAACTATAAAGACCCATGTGCAGAAATGCAAAAGTCAAAGCCTAGCTAGACAACATGGTATGACTGAGGTGCTCAGACCTTCAGAGCAAAACTGCACAAGAGCCAAGAACCACAAAGCAGGTTCATCTCATGTTCCAGCTTCTGCTTGTCCTCCTTTCCTCTCTCATGTCATTTCCTTTACTCCCTCTTTCTGCTCCTGCAAAGAACTTAAAGCAGATATTGGCATTCAATATAGATAAACTGTTTAACTTAACCTTGTAAAAGCTTGTAAAAGTTCTAAATATATAACAACTAAAACTGCATTAAAATCAAAATTATATTCCAACATTTATTCTCAGTCTCATAGAGGAAAAAAAACCTGCTGTTGCTGCATTCCTTACATTTCCTTTGGCAAAATATGCTAATTAGATTTCAAGACTTCAAGAGAAAGCAGCAGCTGTATTTCGATCAAAAAGTAAGAAGAAGGTCAGAGGAGGAGACGGAGAAATGGGGCTTCAGGCTTAAAACAAGACTCAACCAAACTGTCTTTCCCAGCATGAGGTGAGGGGTTACATCTATCAATTTATATATGATAAACATAAGGAATTTATGCTTCCTGACCATTGACATACCTCCCACTGAGGATAACAAATACAGCTGTCACATTTTAATTCCAAACAACAATAATCTGGAAGTTGATTGCTACTTATCATATCCTTATCTCAAGTTTTACTTAGTTTGGTGGCGTAAGCATGCAAACATGTTCGCTTTGTTATCTTTGTCTGTCCAGGCAGCAGTATAGTTATGACATTATCAGAGACACAAGACTCAGCAGGATGTCTCCTCCCTCTGTTTGGACATGTGGGCATGCATCAGCTGATAGGTGTATAAACACCATTGTTTCATGACATCAGATTATTGCTTGTAGTTTGGGTTTTGTCTGCAGCCCTCATGACAAACAAAACTTTAAACATCATAAAAATAGGACAACTTTGTTTAAATGTTTTGGTTAAAAAAAAACTTGGAAAGTACAAGATAAACTCAGTTCAGCTGGGAAGCAGCTGGGAGTGTTTTCTGTTTTACGACGCCCCGATCTTAAGGCTGACTACCTCCTCATCAGAAACTCTGACACATCTGCCAACTGCAACTCTATTGTGCAGCTGCACAACCCCCTTCTTTGTACTTTACTAGAATGCTCAACTTCAGTGGTTGCAAAAAAGTCCCAAAAGCAGACTCTTACCTAAAGACTGTTCATGTAATTGCTTCATAGCAGAAAATTGGGCTGGACTTCCCTAGCTGAACAACTTCCTTCCTCTTGACCCTTGTCAGTAAATTTGTGTCTGTGTGTTACATTATGTATTTAACTGGTATCAGACTGCCTTTTAGAGCACCTTAAAACACTCTGTAACAGAACCATAAAGGAGACTGGGGCAGTGACACATCTAGCTTTTGGAGTCTTACCTAATAAAGCACATGGAAAAAGGCAGAGAGGTAAGAAAACTAAAAGATGTTCAGAATAAATTTGTATTTTGTCAGTTTTCTGTGTGATGGACTTCTTTTGCAGCATCCACATGCACAGTCTCACAAAATCAAATGCAAAACCAGGACAGAGATGGTGTCTTGGAAAGTACTGATGGGTTGGAACTTGTTTAGGTGAAACTAGTGCAGGCCAAAATGCTTTAAATGCATTCCCTACAGGTCTTTACGACTAAAATGAACCAAACAGATCCGACTTATTGAAAGAGATGCTTTCAAAAGTGAGGAAGATTTTGAGAATCATATGGTAAGGAGGCTTTTACCAATCATCATTTGCTATAGTAGCTGTAAACAAGAAAAAAGATTGATATACCACATTTAAACTAAAAGAACAGAGCACTGATAGTCCAGGTTATATTATCACTTCATAGGCGCACCAACTTAATAAATAAATACAGGTACCTTGGAGACCAGCATCATCTTCACAAGTATAACCAAAGTTAAAATTAAGTTAAATAATGAATCCCTTCACTGGTGAGAAATTTCACCACACTACTCCCTACTCTAGCTTCTCTCATAGACCATTTAAATTCTCAATAGGCAGATTATATCCTTCCTGGAGAGGAAACTTGGCGACCATCACTGGGGTGTATTCTGTCCAGCTCCGTCTATGACCCTGCAGTGACACACAGATGGCCAAGAGTATTATGGCCAACAGAGAGAGGCAACACAGATGTGACTGAAAAGAGAGAAGCCACAAATTCACAAAGCTCATCAAAAATACAAATGTGCTCATGTACATGATACAGATGTTCACTACATTAGATGGACTGAGCAAACACAATCCATCAAGACACTTGGTGTGCAACACAGGCAACTCTAGTGTTACAATATAAATTCATATAGTTTTGTGGTTTTATAATTCAATATAAGAGCAATATGTTAAAAACAAACCTTAAGTCAAGTAGAAAATCAAAAGGACATCTAAGTCTAAAGATCTAAAGCTAAGTGCACAACTCTTGTGTATGAAGGAAATTTTTAATAAACTCTCAGCTCTTTTTTGTCAAATGTGCTTTGGTTGACTTTCCCTACTAAAATAGACATCTTCTTTCATTTTTCTCTGGGAGCTGAGCTGTTTGTTTTGTTTCCATGATGGAGTTCACATGTGGTGGACACGCAGCGCAGATATTGTCGACAGAAAGGGACTCAGGACTGCAGAAGAGTGTGAGATGTCTTGACACCGTCTGTTTTTCTGTGCCTACATGTGTTCTCCAAATGTGCTCCTTCGCTCCACCAACCACAAGGGAATTCCAGGAAGCCTTACTCTACATGGTCTTGCTCTAAATATGCTGTGTGTGCCACTGTGGCTCTTTTAATCACCACATGCCTTTACAGATGACCCTGACCTAACAGGTGATGTTTTTAGGAGATGGCACAGCTTACCAATGGAAAACCACATTTTTTTGAAGAATACCACTTATATCTATGTGTGTTGGCAAGAAGCAAGCGAGAAGAACAAAATCAGAAGGTGCAACGCATGAAAAAATATGAAAGAGAAAAAGACAAAGTTATAGGATTTGACACTGTTAAATACTTCAACCCATGGCGGTCTTATAAGCATACGTTGGAGGAGGGGTGGCTTGCTCAGTGATGTGGTTCAAACATGTTGCTGAGTCTCAGTGCTTACATATGTGTTGTTGCTGATCAAGCTCAAAGCTCTGTGCACAAACAAATGCATTCCAATGTCTGTGCGAGCAAATACAGGGCAGCTGAAAGAGGAGCGGGTGGTGCAATGTAGTGACAGACCAGATATCGCGCTGCATCTATTTCTGGCATTTGTCAAAGGACTGCTCAAGACAAAAGAAAAGAGCAGAACTTGACTTTTCTTTTCCAAACAGAGTTTCATTTCATTGGGTTGAGTTAAATAGGACCAGACAGTCCCAGTCGCCATTCGTCAATCTGATTGTGTGTCTGTGCTGACTGTTGGCCCGTCAGGCCACAATCAAAAGCAAGCTAGAACACACGCACGTGCACACCCACAGAAGTCCTTTACTAAAGCACAAGCACAGATACTATCAGAGGGAGAACAGATAACAGAACAACATCAAAGCAAAAATACAAAGAAAAAAATCTCAAAGACAGCAATGGCCTACTTATAACAGGCACAAGCGGAGCTAAACTGTCGGCATGGGCACTCTGCCAAATGAAGCTGGCATAAACATGCTCATCATAAATACCAGCAGAACTTTTCCTTTGGATTTTCCACTCCAATCACACTCACCTTTCTACCCAGCACCTTCTTCTGCTTCTGAATGTCTGCTGAGTGTTTGGGTAATTGAGAAACTACATAAAGCAAGCTATAAAATGTAGCTTAGTACGTGAGGTGAATTGTAGAATTACCGTACTCCTGCCGTTTTTGTTGTTGTTTTACTGGAGTAGAGGTTTACTGCCTATTTCTAAAGATGTGTTTAATCCAAAGGCATTTTGGTATTTAAATTAAATCAGATGAAGAACTGCAATAAATAAGTGAGAACAAAAGTTATATTGTAGTGTATCAGAAAGTTTGTGTTTAATTTGCCCCCCTTACAATTTTTACATTAATTGTAACTAAATTTAGAAAAATTGTCCTTGCTTCACCTGTCAAGTGTGTGTGTGTTTACTGAAAGTGTTTATTGCCATTCAAATGTTTTGTGGCACTTTGTAATGTACAGATGAATATTAAAACTCTTCTATCTGGATATGGCAATAATTATGTGAAAATAATGTAATAGTGAGGATATACAACTGAAGCTAAAGTGTAACATGTTCAATATACTTTACATTTGTCTATGACTGCTTTGCCTGTTCAGTACATATAAAACATTTACTCTCTTCAGACTGTTCTCCAAGTCCAGCGGATAAAAAGGTCACCGAGAACGCCACAAAAACATCCTTTCAGTCAGTTTCCAAAAACAACCATTGAAAATCCAAATTCAAAATGAAAGAGGGTGGGGAGGATCTGGGGTTGAAAAAAATATCTAAAAGAAAATGCATCCTTTTTTTTCTCTGGTGCAAACGAAAAAATAATAATAATAATTATCACACATGCAGTCATTCCAGAAATCCTGCACACAAACTTCCCTCAGCTGCAGAGTTTTGCCTTTGACTGACCTGACTAAACAGAAACCAAACAGAACAGACCAAACGACACAGCAAGGGGTTATTTTATCCAAATCCTGTTATACAAACTTGTTTCCACACACTACCTCATCCTCTTGCATGCTTTCCAACAACCTCCCAAAACACACACACATACACACAATTCCAAATTGTCATTACTGGTAGATTTCATCTACTGGTATTGGCTATAAAATCAGAGTTTCTTTGTTTGTCATTCGCACCACATGTGGTACATGTGGTGGAACGAAATTTTGTACAAAAGGTCCCAGTTACATCCCAAAAAAAAGTAAAGAAAAACAGTAATAAGATCTAAGATATGTACTAAGAAAAACATTAACTAAAAATATGCTAAGCACTAGTAGTACAAAAACAATACGCAGAACAGCAGCATGAACATGAGTCTGTGTGAGCAGTTGAGTATGAATGAATAAGATAAATATTACAACAAATTTTAGCTAAAAAATGCTTTTGTTATAGTTGCCAGTTTCAGTTTTATTGGGGGCACAAATGCAAAAAGGGCTACTGGTAACAAAAACGCTGGATTAGCAAGCTGAACAACAGCAACAGTAACGTGGCATGACGCTTTTCTAAATGCAAACATTTTTGGCACGATCTTGTGGTTTGACCAGTTTACAAGACTTCAAGGTTTACAATCAATGGGAGCAGTAAGCTGTTTACCAGTAAATCAAAAACTGAATGGAGGATTGACAACTGTCCCTCGACAGCGTGTGCCTATGTCCCTATAGTGTCAAATATTGATTTACACTATACACTTATTTTATTTATTTTCTATTTATCATTTACACTATTATATAATACAATATATGGCATGCAGAAGTAAAGCACAATTTGAACATCAAGCATCATAGCAACTCATAAATTACGTTTGTGTACTTCTAACAAGGTTAACACAAAACACATGTAGACTGGATGAGCAAATTCCCATGACCCCTTGACGACCCTAGTGAGGGTAAAGAGCTGACCCAGTGTTCCACGGCCAGGAAAGAACCCACACTGTTCCTCCTGGATCTGAGGTTCGACCAACAATCAGACTCACTTCTCCAGTACCCCTGAATAGACCTTACCATTTAAGGTGTAGTCATTTAAAAAAAAATTATATATATTTAAGGCATCAAGAACTGTTTGCTTCAAACATGTTAAAGTCAACAGTTTTATTTAATTCAGACATTGAAATCCCTCTCCATGTTTGTAACAGTAATAAACTTTTCCCAAGAGTATCAATGACACGACCAAAACACAAACTTCTGACAAGATCTACGAAGTGAGAACACGTATCATGTCTATACCGACACTGAGCCCTTTAAACCAGAGTAAAAATTCAGACAATGCAAACATTTGATCCAAGATTCCAACCATGCTGAACTCTGTGTTCCTGCTTCCCACATTAGCTAATCAAGCCAAAACCCACCACACAAAATTCCCCATATGTCCTTTCTAGGTTTGTGGTCACTCATGTGCCACACCTATTGTAAGTTTTCCAGTACAAACAAACCTGAGACGTTAGTGTAAATCTGAATTTTCCAGTTTTATGCAGACTGATATTCTATACTCAGTGTATTGTAAGTTACTATTTCCATGTTTACAATAATTACTTGGAACTTTTTTTCTTTGGATATCTGACATCATCAGCTGTCTTCCTCCATATCGGAGTTTGATTCTGTGAAGACATGACTCATGCTGCTGTAATGTAAAATGAAGAATACTGCTGGAAGTCTAAATACCATCTAGAGTTTTTAAAACAGAAGCAAAATTAAAGACCAGCTGAAAGTAAAGGCGTTTAATACAGATTTAAGTTCTTATCTGCTTCATCAACTATAACAGACTGTATCAGAGCATGGAAAATCAGTGCTTCCTGGTTTTTTTTTTTTAAAGCTTTTTTTAAAGACCCAGACAAATCATTTGTGGTGTCATATCTGTGCAAGTATTACTCATGGTTTTACAAGAATGGTTGGTACCCACAAAAACAAACGTAAGCTCCCACAGATGAGCACATTGAAACATGCGCACACCAGCGCTTTAATGGGTCAGTGTTTTTACAGCTGGCAGCAGACAAGAAGCCAGTGCAAACAGTGACATCTCTGTGAATGTGCGTAGCCTGCGGTTATACATGCACCCGAACATAAGGCTGTCACACACTCGACCACAAACATAAACTCAACTGTCTAGTGAAGGATTAACCCCTATTATCCACAAAAACTATAGTTGTTTTCATTTTAACTTAGGCCATTCACACTGTTCAGCTATCTGTACAGATACTCATAAAATATACAGCACTTACAGCAGGAAATCTGCAGTAATGAGATTTCACCAAAATATAGTACTGTAATGTCCTCCTACAATGACCAAAACTGTATTTGATCCTGCTCCAGATTTGTGAAATGGGGAGTATATTTTCAGAGTGCTGTTTTCCCCATCTGTGTGACCACAGTTCTGGGCTGCTCTCCCTGCATCTTTCTGCCCACTGTTCCCACGCCTCATTTTGGGCTAAATACATATTTAGGGAAATACTGAGCACCAAATCATATGGTTTTCCTTCTGCCTTTGCTTGCACTTCAAGCAAACTTAAAAGAGCTGCAAGGAAATGTTTAATTTGCTTTGCGTAAATCATAGACCAGTACATTATTCTGAAGGTGAGTCAAATCTATGCTCACATTTAACCTGCCTTTTTTTTTTTAAAGCAAAGTCATTGTATAAAGTCTTTGAAACCCATATAAAGCTGATAGAACTAAGACCATGCTCAAGAATCCAATGGTTTGTAGTGGTTTGCATCGCGCTTGTGCTTTAGGGGCTTCAGAAAAGCATGGGATCAGTTTCAAAAGCCCAGTGAGTTCAAATAAAGCTTCACTTGGAAAACTGTCCTGCCATCCAACCGCAGTTTAACGGACATCTGCATGCCAGTCATTAAAATAAATGATTTTAGAGCTACTTCCACTGTCCATTAGCAAAGCTTCTAGCCTGCACTTAAATACACCCCAAAGTACAATCAGTGCAAATTATACAAGCACCAACTCACTCATGTTTCCTTGTGAGCAGAAATGAATGACAAAATGGATTCCTCCATAGTGCTATTGTGTTGAGTTCGACCAGTACTTTGGAGCTATTTGAACACATGCAAAGCAGACTAAATTGGTTCCAGTGTACGCGTGCGTGAGTATGGGGAATGAATAAGATCCTGGCACAAAACAACTGGATTCCTAATGCACTCTCAGTGGAACAGGAGAAAAAAACTAATACGTGTAAACAGATAAAAATGACACAAATGTAAACTCAATGGTTTCATTTTAAAAAACAAGTGTGTGTATGTGTATAATGGGGTGTGGGGGGGGGGTTCATAAGTGAGACTGGGAAGGCAAGAGGCAGGAGGGGAGGAAAACAGAGTTTTCAGAATTGTTATTGGAGCCATAGAAAAAGTTTCTGACTTAAAGAGTTCCAGATGTGGGTCAGGCCTTAAAAAAATGGAAAGACAAAGCTACATCAAGTGAAAAGGGAGCGTTAAATGAGATTATATTTAAAATTATCCTAAATCTACCCTCCTACTCTGGTTTGTAAAGGTATAGAGATGCTTTTTGTTAGTGGGGAAAGAGTCAGCAGAGGTTTTTGGGAACCACTTTCAGGGTGTGGAGTGTCAGGTGGTAAGGTGGTAGAGGGGTGTGTGGCTTTCACAGACCAGCATTCAGCCTATAAAAAACTAGGGTGGTCAGAAGAATAGTCTGTTGTTATTATATGCACAGAGGTCCTTTCAAAACCAGAGAATGAACTCACCAAAATAAGCCATTAAAAGCTCAACCAAGAGACATCTGGTTAAATACAAAAGCTGCTCTTGTACTTACTTTGTATAGAAATAGCAACAACTCAAGCATAGGGTCATGTTCAATGCACTGCAATTGAAAGTTTATTGGAGTCACTGGAAAATGACTAGAATATTTTTTTTTTTTGTCAGACTCTTGACATGCATATTATTGGCACAAAAAGTTGCTTCCTTGTGATAAAGTCCTTCCACAGATCTGGACTGAGCCTTTGTAATTTCAGCCTTGAAATACTGACCATGGCTACTCGTTTTCTCTGTCTCTTTTGTTCATGATGCACACTGGTGTGTGTGCTTCACCAGCATTTGTTTTCAATCCCTCTATATTGGGCTAAGCTGCATGATCACACAACAAAAGACCATTGTGCTGCAGTGAAGAACTCCACTCCAGGGAGCTGGTAGCAGGCCACGAACAAAGGCTTTTTACATTGTCCCAACACAAGCTCATGAATCCACTGCCAGCAGTCATGGAATGGGTATCCCTGGATTTGACCAAAAGGGGTAGGAAAAAGATTTACCGGTAATCAAAAAAGGATGTTAGAGAATTGAATAAGGAGGGGAAAGATGCACTGCAAAGCTGTAAGAGATGCAAGAAGATGTGCAAAAGAGATCAGTGCAACAGGAGAAGAGAACAGGCTAAGGAGATGTTAATAAAAAATAAAAAAAAAGAATACACCAGAATGAAACTTGGCTGTCCAGCACAGAATCCACTCATTTCTCCTTTTTGTGAATTTTGTCAATGAGGAAAATAGTTTCTTTGTCCAGCATACAAGAATGCAATGTTGTTGGGGTTTTTTTTATTTATTCTGACAAGTCAAATTAGGAACAAATCAATCAAAACACTCATTTACAAAAGCGGCCATTGTATCCAGCAGCAGGCTAACAGTTCACCTTTTCCACACGGAAACTGTGCCAGAGGAAAAAAAATCTGCGATCAGCACACTGAATGGAGAATTTGTTGGGGCGCGTGGGGGTGGGGGGTGTCTGAGCGAGGTGCATCAATAACAAAACATTTGATAAAACATGTCAAGCATCCCACAAAGCAAATGCATTAAAGTTAAGCCTACTCATCACAATGTCATGAAGACCAGTCCCTAAAAAATCATGAAGAAATAGAACCCACAATTTCAGTTACTATATTAATGCTTTGTGTCCTAGAATTAAAACAGTGGGAGTGGTGGCGCAGAGGTTAAGAAGGTGAGCTTGTGATCGGAAGATCGCCGTTTCAAGCCCCGGTACAGACAACATCAAGAATGTGGGTGGGATAAGCGTGATAAGTGAAGCAGTCACACCTGTCTCCACCCTCATCTGCCCCACTCTGGGCCCTTGAGCAAGGCCCTTAACCCA
>JARVGV010000002.1:16120647-16133671 GCA_031762435.1 Hypsolebias longignatus
TTCGGGTCTTGAAAAAAAAAAAAAAAAAAAAAAAAAGTTAACAAAATTGACTTGCATTGAGAGAAGGCCTTTTTCCTTCATCTTGTGCAAACACGTGGACCACAAACTGCAGGAAGGGTCAACATTTAGACTTTCATCTATGAAACACAATGGGTCTTTGCAGACGGAGACGACAGTGATGCCTGTCTGTCAGCCGGCGGCAAAATGAATGATTCCTGGTCACATCACTGCTCCTCTGCCTGCAGCTCGATGATTTCTGCACAGCTAAATGTCACATCAATATTCACAGGCTGCTAATTAATCTCCGCTCCCATGGAACCCGCTGACATCTCATATCCTGTTGGCATACAGATGGCACTGTAGCTGGACTCTTGCTCTGAAGGCGAGCTGAGAGCACTCAAAGGGTAAGGTTCAAACTGCATGCAGTCTGAAACGCCTCCGAGCCCAAAGCAAAGACTGCACAATAACATCTTTGCTCATGTCTGTGTGTTTATTTGCACCATTAGCAAAAGATCTCATGAATCACACAACATTTTTAATTAAACTCCCAGAATGTAATCACAGGGTGGGCGTCTGCAACTGCCGAACTTCTGGAGTCAAACCAATTTAAGATGGCCGCTATAGCTTAGTGAACGCAACTATCATTTTTACAATGCAATAAGCTAAAATTAGGTGTGGTACGGTAGTAGCTGAAACTGCTTGCCAATTTATTAAGTATTATTTATTAAACAGGTCTCTCTTGAAAATGACTCAATGAGACTAACCTGTATAAATAAAGATTGAACGCAAAATTATGTGAGCACTAAACAGTTGCACAAGATCTAAAACTCTGTCAGCGAAGTATCTCATGAACCACTGAATGAATTGTCTTGCTTTCAAATGTTTTGTTGATTAGTAGCTGCATATTGACAAATAGTACAAAACCATGCATAGCAATCAGATTTTAACATATTTTAACTCACATACAAATCCTCAGACAGCAGACACACCCACACACAACTAAACTGAAGCAAAATAAATAACATTTGCTCAAGGTAGAAAAAGATATCGCAATTACCGGTACATAATGCCATCAATGAATTAATTTTAATGGGACGGTCAGAAAGTAATCACTGGGTGTACGTCTAAAAGTATTCAACTTAATTCAAGATGACAGCTTTAGTCAGTTGATTTCTGGAAATAAAACTGCCGTAACTCATCCAGTTTCACAGATACTGAACTAAAATATGGCGTGGTAGTGGCTGACAATCATACAACGCATGCTCCAAGAACTAACAGATCATGCAAGCTCCAAAATGGCTACAACTGTCATTTCTCAGCGTAAAATGACCTCAGTCTAAAACCAGGAGTGAAAGGAAGTGGTGCATTTCTGCAAGAGATGCTAGGTCTTTTATTTAGATTCTTTATTTGCAGTCACAATATACTTTGATAACAGATTGAAAAGGAAAACTTGTTTTTTTTCTTTCACAGGATGGAAATTTGTTCACAGGCTTGGCCGCTTAAGAATTTGGGTCTCATGTATTCTGAGCTGTGTGTTGGCGGTGAGTGGTGGGAAGAGTGTGTGCTTAAGAACAAACAAGGTCAAACTGTTTCTTTTCCCTCACCGTCGCAATATAGTTGAGCTCCAACAAAAAATGAAAGATATGTTGCAGTCAGGTCAGGACCAAGTCCCTACACAATTCAAAATAACCACAGTTCATATGCTTGATCTGTCATTGCTGCCGAGCTACACATGAAAACGAGTCCATTAAACACAACACAGAGCCATGAGTCACTCCCCGTCTGAAAATTGAAATAGATTATTAGGTCTGGTATCGTGATAGTTTGGATTTTCCTCATATAGTGTTTAATAAATGCTTTTGAAAAGGTATTCTTGACAAAAAAAACGTCTTACCATTCAATTCATGACATTTACAAGATCACAACCATTGAGACTCCTGGAGAGTCAGGTTTCTCTTGTACAAAGTAGTAAAAGCTTGTTGCTAAGCAATACTAACCAGAGTCAGCAGGCAAAGATTTGCAAATGTAGATTTGGTGAATTTGCTGTGGAAAAAAAAATCTGTATAGAAAACCTGTAACGTGTATTTCAAGTGGAATGACACAGCTTGTGGGTGAACTAATAAGTAAATCTGCAGCCCAGCTGCTTACCTGTCCTACGTAAACCAGCAGTCTGGCGTTGAGAGGACTCTCATCAGGGCTCAACCAGAACTCAGAGTTATCATCCGATGATACTGAGAACTGGAAATCACCTGCATGGGAAGAACAAACGACACAATCATTCATGCTCTCACTCACATCTAGAGACAATTGAGAAGTAATAAAAAAAAAGGCAAAGCATTAAGTAAAACAGAATTTTAGATGTTCAAAATGCACCAAAAGGTGCAAGACTGTCTCATGCAGTGACCAGAGATGACATCATTATAGATATGAACTTTTACTGTAACTCAAAGCCCCGACGGCTGTGAAAATAAGAGGTATTCAATGTTTTTTTTGCTTAGAATTTTTATGTTTTTAACACATCTACATCATTTAATAACTGTTTGAGGGTTAATGAGTTCCAGCTCATCAGGGCTTTAAACAAATTGAGCAAATATAGCCAATGTCTTTGTTCACAACTAAATTTAGGGGCCGATAGTCATTGTTCAAATGTAAACAATCGACTCATACATGATTTTGCTGATTTTGTGCATTTATTACAAATTATGCGGTAAACTTTTGGTAGTGAATGATGCTCAGCAAGTTGAATATTTTATTTAACATAGATTATGAACATATTTTTAAAAAAATATTGTATATTCTGAAATTTTTATGTTTAAAAGTGGAGTCTTTAGGATTGTGAACAAGCTGGCAATTTAATTGACCAATTCTAATTTTAGGATATATTACTTCATTACCTGACTATCTATTAAAAAAGAATAATTGTTAATAAAATATATAAAAATTGACAGTTCAGTGGTAAATATAATGCAACTACATAAACTAAAAGGCTCTCAATGAAGAATTCTACAGGGAAACAGATTCCAAAAGAAACTGTATTTATTGTCAAGTTGTTAAAACTAGCGGGTCAAATAATTGAGTAGTTCCAGGATTATCTCAATAAATTCTTCAGAAATGTAGAACAACTTAAAAGAGGGGCACAAAAGAATACTGTGAAAAATGTTGCAACATTAAATGAATATCTATTTCTTCCTCTGCTGTTGTTTGAAAGCATTATCCAAAGCCATGCATTAATATTACTACCTACCATGCATTAAAGGAGGCCGTGCTCTTTAATTATCACCATAGTCAAGATTTATATTAAAATCTCATCTGTAAAAGTTTATTGTGCCAACATTGTTCAACTGTTTTTGAACCAAAATCAGTGCTTCCCCCTAATTCATAATTAGACACAGCTGCAGCACAGTTATAAAATTGGCTTACAAATATGTTGATATTTGTACACAAAGGAAATATTACAGAATATCAATAAAAATAAAGAAAACAGTTTGGAATCCAAGCAGATTTGTAATTACAGTATTACAGAACACTTGACAGACACACAGTATGTTTAACTCTCTTGGTAAGTCTTACCAGTTTGGATCTACTCACTCATATTTTACAAGTACTTATGTCTGGCAGAATAAAGGTGAAGGGCACTTGTTAGAGCTCACACTGAGCCACTGAGGATAGTGTGACCTTTACACCATCAGCTCCAAAGAGCCATGTCACTAGTGAAAGCTATATGAGAGTCTAAAATGAATGGTAACCTAATTATTAGCTTCAGTTCTGCAATTTGTGTAAGGGCACTTAAACATTAAGGCTTTTTTCAGTTCCCATGGCAACTGGGTTCCAGGGCAGGGCCATGGAAGGACAGAAATTAGATTTAGCTGTGAGATTCTGGCACTGAGCTTCAATAAAAAATAAATAAATAAAGGAAAGAAAAAGTGAAAATCCACTACATTAGCAGCTCAGAGGCGCTTGGATTAGAAGAGCTGTGGAAATTGTCCATTCTGATAAAGGACACATGCTTCAAGGTCCTCAGCCTCAAATCAGGGACTGAAAAATGAAATGAACTAGTTACCATCTCTGTAGGAATGAAGGTAACCAAATATTCTCAAGCCATAGTTCTTCCACTTTGGAGCCACTGCGAGCTTCTTCACTGTCGTTCTTGTCTACAAAAAAATAAGAAATGACAAATATTTAAAAAAAAAACAATAATAATTTACTCCACATCCTTAAATGTGAACAGCCTAAGGTGGTACTCATGCATCATCAATTATTTTTAACTCTTTGGCAGCAGGACAGGAAAAGATGCAAACAGCTATTTCAAATCTTATTTTCAAAAACATTCAGATGAAAACTGCAATTGTACATAAACCTTCTACATTGGTAATGTAATAGCCAAATATTTCTCCTATGTATTTGTTTATCAGTATTTGTCAAAATAAGTTTATTTAAGAAAGCAGTTCATTTGTTTATTTATTGGCTCTAAAAGTGAACAGTTTTTAAAATGTTATACATTAAAATTTACTGTAAATAAGGGAAGAAAAACGGATTCCCTAAAGCATTTGTGATTTAACCATAAAGTCTGAAGCAGGGGTGACCACAATTTTTCATCATGTGAGCTACTTTTAAAATGACCAAGTCAAAGTGAGCTACCTAAGGCCCTGTTTACACAAGACCAACCTCTTGAAATGTTAGTTTTTTTTAATGTTTATTGGGGTAAAAAAAAAACACACAAAAAGAGCAAATTTACACGAAAAATGCTGTAGTTTCCACGTCAGTCGGGTTGCCAAATAAGAAATTATGAACTATAGTGCTGTCGCTTTAAAATAATAGTATTTTTACTTAAACTGTCATACTGTATGTGCTGAGTAAAGATATTCTAAGATGAGGTGTGTGTTGTGTTTGTTGAAAATATGCACAGAAAAGGAGGGGGTAATTAAGACATTTAAATTTTAACTGGCAACCCTGATGAACCCTGATTCATTGTGCATGCAGCGTCTGCATGATTACAGTTACTGTACATCCAAACTGGCGAATACGCCAGCGTCTCTTTGGAACTGGATTTTATTCGTTTTGCTCCTGAAAAACGGTGAATAGCACACACACACACCAAAAAACAAACAAACAAACAAACAAACAAACAAACAAACAAAAAAACACCCACTGCTCTCTGTCATTCATTCTGACTGTTGTTAGTGTAGGAAAACATTTGACTGCAGCCACCTGTAGTGTGCATGTGCAACTTCACACATGGACAAACACAAATTTCATATTGAGGATGGATGATAGGCTGACATCTATTATTTTAATGCCTTTGCAATTGACCGTTAGATGCGATCGACATATTGGGCACCCCTGGTCTAAAGTGTATCATAATCTTACTGGTACTACAGGATCTTAAAACCTATAAATGCAGAAACAAGCATAAAAGTTCTCTCTAAAAGCTACATTTTCAATCAAGACAATTAAACATGTCCACACAATGCTTTGAAATATAAGAATTATGGTCTTGCCAGTATTGCTACTGTCACATAATATATATTTTCCAAAAATATTTCCAAATACACCAGCTATTAAACTGACCTTTTGCTCAGGTGTAGTTAGCAACTTGTTTTTTTTTTTTTTTATTGCAAAAACGTGGTCTAATTAATAAACTCTTTGATCCATTCATCCACCTGTAGTCAAAATGTCACTGACCACCAATGAAAGGAACATGTTGGAACGTGAAGAACTGGGATCTTTGTAATAAAATCTCGGCAATGATTTAAAAAATCGGAACTTTATGGTATTTTGGCTGCAAAGTGGTAATACTTACATGAGGGTAGAGGGGGAAGTGCAGGTTTTTTCTGAGCTGGGCTATCGAGGAACCACACCAGTCCTCAAACACATGAAGGTTGGCCTGGCCCTTATACTACCAACACACATGGAGGACATAGGTTAGTGTTCACAGAAACAACATCACATCTGCTAACAAACAGGAGATGACCTTCAGTACAGAGCTGTGATTACAGAGTTGTGTTTTGTTCTAACATATATGATTTTGTACATGAATGCACATAGGGGAAATGAATAGTAGGTAACGTATGATGGAGTTTTGCTTGTCACCATCCTGACTAACAGAAGAAGGAAGCAAAGGGCTCATTAGGACTATTGGGGAGAGGGTGAACTGAGGATGTCTGGCGCAGTTTGTCAAAGCCCTCCCTTTACCCATAGTCTGACATTTTCCTGAATTACACTGGGAAATCATGGGAAACGGCAAGGACAGATGGTGAAGTCATTCTGTTTTAGGATACACTTTCCTCTGGTGCTCATCCACAAGAAGATTATTGTGTCAGGCCAAAAACTTTGATTTGAAATGTAAAAAAAAAAAAACATAACCCTACACGTTACAAATGTTATCATCTTTCACACATTAAGATGTTCAATCTTAAAACATCTGCAAAGAAAGTTCAACCTCTGCTATCTTGTCTCAAATCTTAACAGGCGATCAAAGCTATTGAGCAACCTTTAAAATCCAGCTCTTCATAGCGGTACGATCAGTGCCAGTGCACGTCTGCACAATGTCCACACATATGGCATCCTGTACTGCATGTCAACAGTCTCAGCAGGTTGCCACTGTTATGCTGCCACACGCATTTAGAACATCACACGGAGCTTGAACAGAAAGCTGGCTCCCTCTGAAATCACCATGGACACACACAGTGGATCAAAGTAAATTCTGGCTTCTCTACTTTGGCCCATTTTCAATTGTTGCATGTAGCTTTTCTTTGTGTGTGGCGGAGCTGCTAGCTATAGAGAAAGGTGTCAGCTGTCAACTCAATCGCTCAGGAGAGTGTGTGACCTCCTGACATACACACATTTCATTAGTGGAACTAAAAGAGGGAAATGAGGAAGCATTTCAGGGCAAGCACCTCTTTACCTGCCATGCTACATCCGTGTCTACATTTTAAGGAGAACGAGGCTGACAGAGGGTGTCACGCTCCTAAAGTGTCATGCATGCATCCTCACTGATGGCCTCGCGCAAAGTGGTCCTTCCCATTTGTCCAGATGACATGATTCAACCTTTTTTGTTGTTATATACCTGGATGACTGAGAAAACAAACTTTGTGTCCTTCCCATTTGTTTCTTGACGGTCAAATAAGTACCGTGCACGCTGACAGCAGAGGAGCAATTAAAGCACACACATTAGACAAGACACTTTTGTTTTGAAAACGTCATTTGAAAGCAGCAGGACTCCTGTCTCTCCTACACACACATGTGCACACACATATACAGTATTTGCTGATGCAGGTATATGCTCTCTGCTGGAAAGACTAATTCACATTTAAACGAGAAAGAGAAAGGGACAGGGGTTTTGTGAGGTGTGTAGAATCAAATCTGGAGTCAGAAAGATGAACAAGCATCCCTCAAGTCTCGGCACGGAGAAAGAGGGCAGGGATTGTGAGGTTAGAAGAATTTAGTGGACAGATCTAGCGCTTGTGTAAAAATGCTTTATACAAAGCTTTTAATAAGTTTCCTGTGGGTCCAAAAAGCAATTTCTTTTTTTTTTTTGGTCAGGCTCCCTCTTCTTATCAAGCAACACTAAGTGGGCAGCTTTAAAAGTTTATAATTGTTCATATTCACATTTGCCAGAGTAGCCCCAGAGAATGTAAAGGCTGTAAATTCAGCTTTCTGCTGGAGACGGGGTGTGGTGTATGCAGTCCAGTTCACCGAGTAATGTCCAGATCTCTATACTGGAGAAACCAAACAGCTTCTTCACAGACACATGGCTCAACACAGGACAGCCAGCTTCAGGACAAGACTCAGCAGTTCACCCTCAAGGATGAGGGAAACTCATTTGAGGACCAGAATGTTCACATTTTGGACCGAGAAGGATGCAATTTATGTAAATCGAGCAGCTTTAGGCCTGATGCCCAGTCATTTTCATGCCTATCAGGAATTTCACTCGTGTCACCAGAGTGGCTCTACTGTTAGTCAAATAAATTAATCTTAACAGATCCCTATTGTGAGGATTGCTAGGGCAATCTGCAAATGGACCTACGCTTTACGACTCAAACCCCACACTCCCTGTTCTTTGAATTGAGAAAGCTCCTCGAATGAGAAGTGAAACATCTTCTGTACAAAAAAAGTCCAGTTGTTTTACTTTGTATTTGTCAAACTTTTTTTTTAATTTACCATGCCCTGGATGACTGAGAATCTTCACCAGTGTATTGCACCAACAAATCTATGTCTTTACACGCTGTGGCATCAACTCGCCCATTTTCTTCCCTGACTTTGGTGCACTGTCCGTGCCGCTCTTGTTATTTTGTCACATTGTTTTCAGTGATTATTGCTTTTCTCGCTTCTCCCAAAGCCTTCAGTCTCACTGCCCCCTAATGTTGTCAAGTCTTCCCTCTGACCTCTCTATTTCTGCATCCATCTCTCTACTTTGGTCTGTGTGCCAAATCCTGTCACTTCCTCACCTCTTTGTCTTTAGTTTCCCAGAGCTCTGCTGTCAGCTGTCACGATAAGATGCTGTTTCTATCACATTTCCCCCATTTCTCAACTTAGGAGGAGGATTAAAGGGATTTTATTATGTGAAAAATTTGCATTTTTTTTATTTATTGCTTGTTTGATTTTCTGATCGTCTCTATCACAATGATCAAAGCGTATTCTTTCATTAATATTTATGGGGTGTTCAAACATAATAAATGGTTAACAAAGAGACTGCCACTCTCTTCATTACTTTTATTTATTGTTCACTATTGTTTGTTGTAAAGTCAATGACATTGTCATTCATTCTACAGACCTTGACAATCTGTGTCAGTTACAATCATTATTTGATCAGGACAAACTTGCTTCACTTACTTTTGATAAAGTAATTTGTCTACAACAGTTGACACATTATAAATACCACCTGTCAGTAATCTGTTAATTTACGATATTTGCACAGTGTCCTTGCATGCAAACTTATGTAACTCTTTCAGTTTTTTTGTTTAGTTTTTCTTGACCACAGTCTTAAGTGTTCTTTTTAAGTTGCACGTGCGTCTGCCAGGCCTTGCAGTCTCATGCACTGTTAGGAAAACCGCTGTTTACCTGCGATAAGCACCAAAGACAAGCGCTAGAGCCTAAGAAGATATTCACAAACACATTTACAGTTTGACAAATGCTCAATCAAATATTCTTAAAAGCCTTCCCCCAGAACACTTTGAATAAAATATTTAAGAAAACAATAAGAACCAAACTTTTAAAATTAAACCCACACATCAAGAGCATCAAAGCATGAACGTGGGAGTTGAAAATACTTTGACTTCTCTTGGCTTTAACTTTCTGCGGAAACATTTCATGCAGTTTATAACACCGGCTGCTTTTCTTAAACCAGCTAAAATGACTCATAAAGTTGAGCGCTCAGTGGCACAAAAACTAAAACCCAGAGAAAATACTAAAAGCTCAAAAAGCTTGGACTCATACTCCTCTGTTCATCGAGCAGATTGTATAATTTAACACTCAAGAATTAATATAATAAAATAAGTTGCTGAATGAAGATCAAAGAGCTTGCTATATTTGCCTAAAATATTAATTATATTTTTGTAGGAAAATATCAGGAAGCCTTCATTCTAAATGGATTATAAACACCTAGATTTTATACACCTAACCAAAATCATTGATCCAAGTTATGACTGTGAAATGAACTTTTTTTTTCCACTAGCAACTTGGATACGAATAAATTCTCAACAGGAGCATCCTTCTGTGACTATGAGCATCAGAACGTGATTTTGAAGCAAACACAGCAAAACCTGGGTCGTTTTAGCAATTAAAAATTCCATATTTACACAAAACATACACTCCATGCCGCTGAGGGGACTGACAGAAGCCATTAACACCATCTGTTAAAGACAGAGAAAGAACAGAAAAGAAAATAGGACAAGACAGTAAAGTAAGAGGTGAGTAGCAAAGGGGCTAAAAAAATAAATAAAAAAACTCATTAAGAAACCCACTTGAAATGGAAAAAAGTGATTATACTACTCCACACAACTCCAATCTTGAGCATCATCTCCATCCTCATCTTCAGCTCCATATTGGTGAGCTTGTTTTCACACATCTTAGTCGTCACGGCTCTCCAGTATCCCCTCTCTCTCATCCATCTGGTCTCACCGTCAACCAAAGTGCAAATCATTTTCTTTCCATTTTTTTTTTTCCTTTAGCAGGATATCTCCCTCGTTCAAAATGTGCTGCCGCCTTCTGCAATCTTGCTGGCACCGAGGCATAGACAAATGGCTGCTCTGTGTTCCCACCGACGAGCTATCGCACCAGCTGACACGGCTAATCCCACCTGGATGAGGAAAGGAAGACAGGATGTGCCTGGCAAAAACCACAGGGGTATATACACAATACCACTTTGCTTCTGCAAGAAAGCAGCTTTATTTATCTTTATTTATGTTGATACACAACAATATTGTCCTGCCTTTTTGCCGATTTAGTGGTATTAAAATGTAAACATCATCAGACTCTGCCATAGAAGTGTCCATGTAACTCCCTTTTTTTTCCCCCCATTTTAGTAATATAGATATAAAATGAAGGGAGATAATCTGTAAGTAGACAGAAGAGAAAATGGGCTTTTCAAGAGAAAACAGAACGATTTTACGGTAAGAGGTAAAAGAAACTCTTTTCACTCAAAGAGAGAGACAAAACCTAGGAGACAAGGTTCATATAGGATCTAAATTCCAGCTTCATCTACTACTATAATGAGGATTTGTATAATCTGCCATCTGTCCCATGGTCACATATCTTTTCTAATGCTCCAAATAGAACATGAACAGGCTGAAAACGGCTGCATTAGAAATGCTCAACTGTGGATCATAAAACAAGAGTCCTTTTTTTTATTTTACAACAAGATGTCAATCTTTTATCCTCGATGACAAACCAGTAAGGGAATCACGCTAACCGCAGCGCTGTTCCACGTCAGACAGAAACAAGGAGCTGTAAGGATTTAAACATATTTGATTCCCTTCTCCTGCATCCACCACACATCATCTTGGAAAAGGTAGATGGGCAAAAAACAACATTGTCCTCTAGGCTTGTCAGCGGGTGTGCTTTTGTTTGAGAGGAAACAATAGTGATGGTTGCTCCCATGTGAGTCATGTCTGTGTTGAGCCACAAGATCTTCCTCACGTCCCTCTTAAGTGGTAAATAACTGGCTGTTCATATCTATGTCAGGGAAGGTACTCGCATAAAGACCGAGTGAGATATTTCTTATTTAGAAAGATAATGGACAGAAAATTTGTGTTGGGAAGCCCGTTGGCTAAACCTCATACTCTCTTTTTTTTAAACAGAAGTGAAACAAAACTTAGAAGCATTACATCTGAAATTACATGTTAATTAAATTGTACATGCATTTTACTGACTGACATCCTGTGATGGTTTTAGACCATCTAATTCCTCTTGATCTCATTCACTTCCTCTGGAATAAACATTTTGTGATGGTTATAATTCTTGTCTGGATCTGCATCAGCTTTGCTGGAAATGACCCTTAATCCCTTCATCCCTGACTCCCGCTTCACGTTTAAAAAGTCAGCCAATAGTTTTCACTCCGATCTCCATCTCTTGTCAGTGTCGATGACGTGTCGTGTCCTTGACAGACAAACACGTAGCGGCATGTCAGCGCTAATCCTCTGCCACCTCTGGATGAGCTCACAGGCTCGTCAGGTCATGGGTGTTTACAGAAGACCACCTGCTGCAACCAGCGCGTCACAATCTAAAGCAAAATCATTTTTCTATGGTGGTACAGAGGTTCATGGAGGATTTAGGACTGCCCTTGTTCATTTTAGCTCTGTAAAACAACTGCATTTGACTATGAATATCTCTGACGTCCGAGCAACCTCTATGAGTCAGTCTTTGACAGCTGGCAAACAGAACTGCTCCACTTCAGCCAGACTCGCTCCATGTTTTTGACAGTGCCAGCTGAGTGATCCCTTAGTCCTTAGCCATTCTGGCTGTTCACCAAAAACAACTTGGTGCTGGTAATTAGGACAGATAGCAAGTGGAAGAGTTAATCTGATTTTTGACTAACTTGCTTTAGGCTTTGTGCAGCAGCAGTGTGAGATAAACAAGATATATTTTTTTTAGATAGAATTCAAACTTAAACTTTGTCTTCTGTGCGAACTTTTCACTCTCGCATCATTATGGAGAACTTATTAGAAGCATTGCTGCACTTGCTCTCCTAAGGTCCCATCTCAGCATGTCATTTAGTTTGAGACTTGGGATTTGTAACATGGACTATTTTGTGTTTCAGATACTGTATTATGTTGCATATTTGCTGTTGAGTTCAGGAAAAGTAGTTTGCAATGGGACCGAAATGGGGCCAAGCTTCAGTTGTTGGACAGATAGCCTTATTTTTGACTCCTGGATACATGGATGTACAGAGGAGGAAAGAATACAAAGTAATGATTGCACAGCTAGCTTTCCATCACTGTGCAAGACAATATGTATAGAGCAATGATTCTCAGCTGATGGGTCATGACACAAAAGTAGGTCACAGACCTGTTTTCAGTGGGTTACTGACTTTTGCATGAGCAAAAACTCGTGAAGAGAAAATAATTTGTCATTTTGGTTTATTGTAAAACATTCTTTTTTGTGTTGTCATACTCCTGTTCTACTGTCTTAAGTACAAACTGTCCAATCCTTTCATTCAATAAATTTGAGAAGTTTAATTTTTTTTATCGATTGTGGTCACAACTTATCATTAGGGAGTGATAGGTTCCAAAACAAGGCCAGTTTAGACAGACAGACAGTCATCTCAGGGTACTGAATAGTATTTGCTAGTTATATATAGTTTTATGTGTATGTATGTTACTTATACTGTATAGAGTTATATTTTTATGTTTGTTAGTTATATATATAGTTGTAGTTTATAAATCCAAGGGAAAAAAATTGCAGCATCCGGTAGCATGTTCTAATTATACAGAAAACAGCTCCTGAAAGAATAAAAAAAGAAGAAGAATACACAAATTTGAAAAAAAAAAAAAAAAAAAAAACACCCTTTGTCCAACGTGGTGGGTAG
>JARVGV010000002.1:16235035-16252813 GCA_031762435.1 Hypsolebias longignatus
ACAACCAATTCAGTTTTGGTCAAAGCTTGAAAGAGCCACTGCAGAAGAACCAAAGAGCCGCATGTGGCTCCAGAGCCTCAGGTTGCAGACCCCTGCACTAGACTGAGGAGCAGCTTCTACCCTGAAGCTGTTAGACTCATGAATATATAAACAGGATAATCACTGTGGGGGGGGGAAAAAATCACATCATAAGCTGCTGATTTGTTTCATGCTGCTGTGTTCATTCGTACTCATGCACAGACTCATGTTCGTGCTGCTGTTTGGCATAGTTTTTGTACTAGAAGTGCTTAGCATATTTTTTTGGTTGCCGTTTTTTTGGGGATGCTCAAATCTTAGATCTTATTACTGTTTTTTTATTTTTACAATTTATTGTTGGATGTAACAGGGACCCTGTGTACATAATTTCATTCCACCTCATGTACAACATGTGGCATGTATGACAAATAAAGAACCTTGAATCCTTTAATGTATAGGGTGGTGGTAAAACAAATCTAAACCTGTATTATAAATAGAATTAAGAAACCTGAAAAGAAATATAATATGGGCTCTTTAGATTATTTAAATATATTTTTTTATTTTTTGTTTTTAAAAACAGGTCTACGCCTGGAAGAAAAATGGCAGCACGATGACAATAAATAAAGGTTATAATCATTACAGTCACAATAATTACACTAAGCTGCATTTTTTCAAAACAGAGATGGTAGTAAAAAGGTGTTGCTCAGATATAAGAAAATGTTAATTACAAACTTGCAAACAGAAGTTCTTGTGTCAATCATTAATCTGGGAAGTTTAGCCCTCTTTGTCATTTGAGATGCCACTTCATGCATTGTGGGTAAAAAATATAGAAAGTATGGGAAAAAATAAAAAAAAACTTCAGATTATTTTATCTACAACCAGTCTGGAGTGGATTTAGCACTTTCTCTGTGCCAGCAGGGAAGCTTAAGCAAAGCTTAAATAGCTATTATAAAGCAATTAAGTTGTGGGTGCTGACATATGCATCTCCTGTTGCCATCTGTTTGTTTGGTAAGGGGTGTCTGTAAAACTCCAGCTTTAAATGTTAACTGGGATTTCAGCATGCACTGCCTCCTTCTGCTTGGACTAAGTACTGTATTGCTGTGGGAGTTAAAAGAATCTGACAACATAATGATAGTATGACAGCTTGAATTAGTCACACAGTGAGCGTTAAGTGAACCCTCTTAACTCACTTCATTCACTGTGATATACATCTTCCACATCCAATGACAAACGTGGCCGTGGAAGATTCTGATGTGCAAGTGCATCGTCTCCAACGAAAACAACAGCGTGAACGCTGACTCAGCGTTCACGCTGTTGTTTTCCTCGTTTTTATCTTCCATACTTTTGTGGAATCAAACGACTTCTGCAAACTTTGTGTTTATAGCTTCTCAATTATCTAAACATTCAGATCAAACGAGAACAGTGTGCTTCGGCTTTAATAACTTTACTTTTTAAAACATTTAACTTTACTTAAAATAAAATTGTCATTAAGGAAATGGGGATCTAATATTTTCCTACAAAGTATTATTCTCTGAAACGTAACCCATTTTAGATTTTATGCTTCAGTGACAATTAATATTAATCATTAATATCATCATTAATATTTTGTGCTACATTGTTGCTAATTTTAGCCATTAGCTGTGGTTTAGCTGGTTTAGCTTTAAGTTTCAATTTGTCAGTTTTACTAATTTTAACTTTTAGCTATAGGTAATGTTAGCTTTTAGCTATTGTTATTTTTTAATTTTTGCAAATTTGAAATTTCAGGTATGCTGATTTTCTAATTTTAGCTTTTAGCTGCACCCATTGTTTTGGTAATTTTAGCTTTTATCTAGTTTTAGTAGTTTTAATGTTTAGCTACTGTTTACTGATTTTTGCTTTTACCTTGATAAATATAACATTTAGCAACTCTATTGCTTATTTTTATCAGCTAAAATCTGCTAATTTTAGTGTTCAGTTTTGCTAATTGTAACATTTAGCTACAGTTTTTTTTGTTTGTTTTTTCAGTTTTGCTTTCTGCTAATATTTTGCTAATTTTACCTCTGATGATTTTAGTTTTTAATGTTTTGCTCATTTTAGCTTTTAATTACAGTTGTGCTGTTTTTAGCTTTTACCTACTATTTGATAATTTTAGCTGAAATATTTCTGATTTTAGCATTTAGTTATCTTTTTTGCTAATTTTAAGTTTTATGTGTATAAATGAAAGTTGAATGCATGTGGGGTTTAGCTAACTTTTAGCTTTTAAATATAATTCTAATAATTTCTTTTAACTCCTGCTCATTTTAACTTTAAAAACTCTTTTTCAGATTGTTCAACTAATTTGAGCAGCCATTCAGCACTTACGGCTCATATTGTACTTTCACACAGAGTGGACTTCAAAAAGGAAGTAGCAAGAACTGAAGCATGTTGTCTACCATGACACTCCCACAGCCTGCCGGAGCGATGGAGCTCTCTTCATTGGATTCTTGAAATGAAATATCCAGATCTGAAGAGCTCCGCCTCAGTGCCAGTTTTACCCCTGGGACAGAGGAAAAGGTTTTGGAGCTGCTTTTTGCATACGACAAGCCTATCTGTCAGCCCACCCATAGAGGTGACTGCAAACACACATGCACGTCTCATCTCTCTTCTGAATCATGTCTCCTTGTGCAGCACCGTGACGAAGAAAGAGGATAAGCCTCCTACAGAGAAGATGTTGAAGATCCTGGCTAGAGCTAGCAACAAGGACTTCAGAGGAACTCCAAGTGATGAAGAAGAAAGTGCAGGTGAAGGTTGGCCTGACAATCTGAGTGTTAGTTTACATTTTACAAAATTACATAAAAAAGAGAAAGTTTACAAGAAAAAAAAAACAGTATGGTAGGAAAGAAAAAAAATGGTCAAAATAAAACACCAACATTGATATTGAGCTACATGAAATGGTAAAAGATCCTCTTGAAGACATCACCACTAAAACTAACACCATTTCTTTCTGCATGCTCAGTCTGTCCAGAGGACCTGACACAGCCTTGTTAGATGTTTCAGAACATCCTGGAAGTGAAGAATCTGGAAAAAATAAAAATAAACTAAATATTGTGTTTGTTTCTTTTTTATGTGTTTTGACAGTCCTGTGTAAAAATTAGCTTGAAGATGGTGATTTCCATGACATGAGCTACTTAATAGTAAGACTTTATTATTATTATTATTATTTTTAAGAATTCAAGACACAGAACTGTTGCTTATCATTCTCACAGGAAACAAACAGATGGGACTCAGGCACATGTGCATTTCTAATGTGAGCCTCCGAGACACGTGAAGACAAGAGACGGTCTGCCAAGCTTCATGTCATGGACAAACTCTAAATGGGATGAACGCCTGGTCATAATTCAGATGTCAGTGTCATCACAAGCCTCCATTTGCATATTCTGTGCCACTTCCACTGTTCGTTAAGCTACCTTTGTCTTATCTGCATTCTTTCTAACATCTGTGCCATGTGTTGTTCTGCCTGTGTGGTTCGTTAAAAAATGTCTTTAAAACAATTCTCTCAACCAGCTACAATTTCCAAGTTTTTTTTTTTTTTTTTTTTCAGAGATCGTTGGTTTTGTTTGAAACTTTCTCTGTCCTCTCCTGTTTTTATGTTGCAGTCATCTTTTGCACTTTCCAATCATTATTTGCCACATCGTTTTCACTGAGCCACTAAACCTGCATGCAGTGGAGAGTGGAATGTAACAAAAATCATGATTTATTTATTTATTTATTTATTTATTTGTTTATTTATTTATTTATTATCATACTGTATACATTTATTTATTTCATGGGACATTTAATTAATTGTGTATTTAAAAATGTTATTGCATATTTAATGATTTAATGATATATTAAATCATTAAATGATAAATTAATTGTTGTGCATTTATTTATTTAATTTTGTCACATCCCACCCTCCATACATTTCACACTGACATGTTGATGGGTTAAGAGCAAGGCCTCTCGCTAACCAGGAGCTGAAGTTGTGCAACGATCAGCAAAAGAACAACAACAAAAAAAGAACACTTAAAACTAGATAGCAGATAAAGACTATAATTATATATACAGTATTTCTTACACTGACTGGAAGGAAAAGCAGTTGAAGGGGTAAAATATTTTTCTAAAATAAAACAGAAAAATTGGATTATTATGAACTAAACATAAAACTCTGAAAAAAAAATGAGGCTGCACCATTTGGAGGTCTGTCTGCCACATGTTTACCACCAACATTTTTGAATCTGGGGTTTTTTAAATTTATTTACATGTTTTTGTTTTCTCAAGAAACATTTTAGTGAAGCTCAGTTTTATGCCTCACCTTCCATCCCCCTAAGACTGGAAGCTTCCTTCTTTCTAGCTTTAAAAACATTTTCCCCTCTTCTTCACACGAAGACATACGTTTGCATAATAATTTCTGCCTCCTAGAGCTGAGCTGAAAATAATCCAACCAAATCCCTACTCACAACAAGCTCATTTACTTCAGTTCTGTCTAACAAGATGTTGCCCAAGGCTACGAGTAAAGGCATCTAAACATCTTCACAACAACATGTGTCCTTTGGGGTTTCAGAAACCGACGTACATGAATTGAGTTTGTGTTATTTATGTCTTTTACGGTAAAACTGATGGAAAAAGTCTTCTATATGAGCAGGAACTGAGTGTAGAAGATGAGTCCTTTAGGAAGGTTCAAGTGTACAAACTAAAGGAGGATGAACATGGATTTAGCTTTATGTGAAGTTCCTCGTTAAGTTTATCAGTCTGCGGAAGAGGCACTACCTCCCAGTGTTATATTTTTTTCCAAAATATTACCAATAATTGATATTCCAAACATCTTTAGATCATTTCATCCACTTTGACTGAGGATGGTAATGCATTTCGCTTTCATTATCATTTGTTCATTACCTGAGTGTTCTGTCTTTGCAAAGAACAACATGTCTTCTTGCTCAGAAACAAGATGATGTTATATTTGCAGTTATAGGTTGACCCCAAGTGGCATACTGAACAGAAAACGGAGTTATCAAAAATAATATGTTTTATTTTACAGGTGCTGGTGCAGTTGACTGTAAAGGAAGAGAGGGCATGGAACATTTGCTGTGCTGCAATCCTTCAATGAGTTGAATGGAGGAATGTCTTACTGAAAGAAGTCTTTGTTGTAGATGAGTCCAAGCAGAGAAGGAGAGGTTCTGGTTCCGACTGGGTTCTGTACTGGGCGATGAGTGTACCATTGGAGAGAGGATCAAGATTTGTCGAGTGGATCGTTCTTCTGGCTGAAGAAAGGAGGCCCAGGAGGGCTTAGTGGGGTCCAGGACTTGGAAGTCGCTGTAGGAGATAAGAGTTTTTAACAATCAAGTGTCAGGAGACAACTTAGTCGCTGTCCAGTACCATTTACCGTAAGTATGATAGTGTATCAAGTGTCTGGCTGAGGTTTTTATTCTCCTCCAGAGTCGTCCCTCGGATCACGTGCAGGTGTGAGGTAAACTGATTAGTAAACTGCTGCAGCTGTGGGGGAGCGTGATTGTGGCTGGCAGAGCCAGAAATCCTACAGATTGAAGAAATTACAGTTTGAGCAAAAGCACTGGAAGTCTTCATATGTTTCAGTCTTCCTGTATGTTGAGCAAATCCTCGGGACTTCAGATGATGGTGCTTCTTGCTCTGAGCCTTTCTTCATCCTATGGTATACCTGTACATTTGCTCTGCCCACAGTGCCCATCTGTACTGTGCACACCAAACAACAATTAACTTTTGCAAACGCTTAATTAGGAATGCACAATAGTATTAGCATGATATCGGTATCGCCGTATCGGATATTATTAGCGATACAGTTAAATATCAGACATCGGCCATTCCATCAAAAATAACTCACGATATAAAAAGGCGCTGTTTTTTCGTATGACAACCGAGTGACAGGGGCGCCTGCAGCGCCAGCACAAGGTTATGATATCACATGTGCCTACCTATGTCATGAATATATTTGACATTAAACATAAACCAAGTTGATGTGTTACATCATTTTCAGACCTCTTTTTGGCATCTGCTTTTGGTAGCAGGCCGACTTGACAGAGACCTCGCAGAATAAGCTAGTATTTTAATACCACAGCAGCGAAAGCTATGTAGTCTCTGTAAGTAGGTCTAGGATGAAAAATATCAGTATTGGTATCGGTTATTGGCCAAATAAGTTTTAACATATCGGATAATGGCCAAAAATCCAATATTGTGCATACTCTTAATATATGGACAGGGAGTTATAGATTTTAGAAATATTGCTGTCATGAAGGGCTCTTCTTGGAAGCCAACAATGTTTAAGCTGATGGTACTTTGCTTTTCCATATGAAGATTGTGCAGATTATTCTGCTCTCATCATAAACACTCTAATATGATGTAAAATATAACAATGTATCATGCTTTCCTTTCTCCTTTGATCCGTGTTCCAGTTCAGATGTTTGTAGGTGTGTTCAGCTGTGAAAGGAGGTCCGCGTGGACCCAGTGTCCAGTTTGCGGTTATGTGAACATCATCTGAGCAGAATGTGCTGAAACAATTGTCTACCCACAAAAATCTGGTCCTTGATGGGTGCCACTGTCATGACAAATGGTAGTAACTTTATCTTTAGGTGGTTTTTTTAATTTTTTTATCATGTAACAAATGAATGTATGATTTCTGTTGCTATTTTTAGATAAACCGTGGATGAACTCCAGTTTTGGGTCCACACATTGATGGTGTGTAACAGCAGATGAACTCAGCTTTCCCCTGACCTTTCCTCAAATACCACAATGAGCTTGACATTTGTGGATTGGCTTGAAAGCCTCATTAACTCTTTAAAGGATTACAGTGAATTGTTTTGCAGCTCGTCGGTGGTGGTGTTGGTGGGTGTGTGTGTCATTTTCCACATCATTGTCAGGGTTAAAATTTTAAAGATTGTAATATAAAATTCCTTCAGCCGGTGACGTTAAACTCTTGGGTATTCGGATCCCTTTCCAAGGCAAACTACCTCCCGAAATCATCTGGTCCAAGGAGAGTGTGAAGGTTGTGCAGGACTAGAAACAACAGCGGAGCGGACAGCTGACAGTGAGCTCAGCAGGTGGCGGGCCAAAGACGAGCGTCGTCCTCTGCTGATCTTTTAAAAAGTCACAAACAAATTAAAATGCAAATGCCCTTTTCAGAGTATTTTCCTTCATTCTGTTTGTTTGCTGTGTGATGGTTGACAGTGGTCAAAGACAAAATTTCATATGAGCATAGCAGTATCAGTCTGGTTATATAATGTATGATATGGCAGGTTTTGACCAGTTTTAACTAATATCTTTCTAGGCTCATTCTTGTTGTGGTTTTATATCAATTAAGCTTCATTTGAACACCATTTCACGACATTCTTCAACAGAGATGTCCAATCCTGGTCCTCGATGGCCACAATTCTTTGTGCTTTAATTGTTTCCCTGCTCTAGAAAAGGCTAAACCAACTCTTCATATTATCAAAAAAAAAAAAAAAAAAGAAGCCTGTTAACTACCCAGTGATTAAATCAGGCGTGTTGGAGCAGTGAAACATCTAAAACATGCAGGATAGTTGTTCTCAAGGACCATTATTGGACACTCTTGTTCTTGAAAAACTAAGCCATAAAGGGAAAAAAAGCAATCCTGGGGCCGAGATGATGTAGAGAGGTAGGGCAGCCGACTTGGGACCAGAAAGTCCATGCCCGCATGTTGTAGTGTCCTTGAGCAAGACATCAATCTCTAACTGCTCCCAGGGTGCCTACAAGGTTGCCCACTGCTCCACCTGCTCACACGCGGTGGGTTGAATGCAGAGAACTAATATTTTCATTGCATATGAAGATTACTTTACTGTACTCTTCTGACAGGAAAGTTGAAGTTATTATTGTTTGTAATAAGCACACATCCAAATTTTAGCTATTATGTTTATATACATACAACTTGCATTTCTGAGATGGCACTATTACAGTATTTGTAGGTTTTGAAGCAAGAGTCTGTTGTGGTTTGTATGTTTCATTTTACCAAGACAATTGAATTACAAACAGTAGGACAAGTAGTAAGTAGCGAGATATCATCAACAAAACTTGGTGAAAATTTATTATGGACAAATACAAAGTAAAACATACAACAGAGACTAAATGGAACAGTTTGTGAGTGTATGTGTTGGGGGGGACGTCTTTGTTATGGATTGAATTGCTTTTCCTGGTCTATTTTTTTTTTTTTTTTTATCATTATTTTATATACTGTCCCTGTTTTCAGTTCAGTCTGGCAGCTAATTTTTTTAATTGTTATTTTCCCAGTCATTGTTATCTAGTTTCCTCTGCCACCTGTTGTTCATCTCACTCATATCCACCTCTCAGCTTATAATCAGCCTCATGGTCTTACTGAGGCACTGATGGATGCTAATTGTTCATACTTGTTGTCAAGGGAATGACTCACCATGCTCCATGATTTTACTTGATTAATGTTTTTATGCACTGCTCTTTTACTGTTATTATGGATGACATTAAAATGTTCCATGATCCTTATGTAACAATCAGTGTTGACGTGACCAGTCAGTAAAGAAACAGTGAATAGATCATTTTTATCATCCTCGAGGTTTGATTGATTGACATGATATTGATATGATGTGTTGTCAGAGAGTCTTTGCGTCTCCGTCTCCCACAAACAACTCCCTGATGTGTCTCTGAAAACGCTTCTGAAAACAGTTCGACAGAGTGGGAGGGTGAAAAGGCTGGCTCCTGGGTGATTCTATGGATCTGCCACTGTGTGTTCATTCCTCCTTCCTGTTCCTCTCAAACCCAGCCGATCGAAGCAGATTGCCGGTTGTCCTGAGCCTGTTCAGCTGGAGGTCTCTATCTCATGAAGGAGTTTTTCCTTTCCACTGTTGCATCTGTGCTCACTTAGGATGGGAGACTGTGTTAAAGTGAAAACTCAAAGCAATCTGCTGGCTCCTTAGATAAATGTCATTATTAAATCATCTTTAATTATGTATGACAACTTGTGTTGTGAACTGGTGCCATATAAAAAAACTGAATTGAATAAAACAACTTTTTCAGCTCAGGAACTCAGAACAGGTCAGAACCTCAGACAGGTGAAGGCATTGCTGGCTGTTCTCCAAAGCTTTGCAATAAAGCTGATGAAGTCTACACCTGGTTGTTTTGGGAATCTCTTTTTTTCCATGCCACCTGTCCTGTTTCTGAGCAAGTTGTCCATGAGTTTTAGTTTTAATAAATTCCTGTTATTAAGTTGCTTTGGATAACATCATATTTACCTCCTGCTGTCTGGAATCTCGGATCTTCAGCTCCACAACTTACACACCAAGAAATATTGAGCAGCTCAGATTCTGCATTTCAATTAAGAATCCAATACAGTACTTTGTTATAAAATCATAACACTAATCTCTTCATTTTCCATGTGCTTAGTGTTGTTTAAAAAATATGATTGCATAGTAATAAACATTCTCTGCCCAAGGTTTCTGTGAGCATGTTACTGATTAAAATATGCATCCAATGACTGAGAACATAGTCTCAGTACCTAATTTGTTGTCTGAGTGTTCATTTTTAGGGTAAATCTTTAGTTGTTGCATTCAGTTTTATTTACTTTTCACATTACTGTAGTTTGATTTGGAAACCTACATACTAACAACTTAAATGTTGTATGAATATGCTTTGCTTTGCTAATTCAAAATCTGGAAGAAAAAAACAAGATAACTTTGTTTTAACTGCTGCCAAGATAAATCCACTTTGATTTATCACTGTTCTTTTGCTTCAAATGCTGCTGCCACAACAGTTTCAGCTTATGATCTATGATTTATCTGTTGGTTTAGGCTCGTAGCTAGAATAAACATTAGCTACAAAAAATAGGTTAAAAAAACTGAAACAACTGGACACATATGTTGAAGCTAAAGATGCTTTGCTTCATCTGGGAGGTTTTATCAATTTGAAAATGTCTGGAGTGTGTGAAGTTCCAAACATGATAAAAGTGCATGAGTGGTCTGGTTCTGTACCTGGATTCACCTGCAGATTAGACTGGAACTACTGGCCACGCATAACGGAAGCACATTAGTTTCATTGTCTGCTTGGCTCAAAAATCACCTGTAGAGTAGAGCTGATCTGGAATCAGGCCTAAAGCTGCAGTTTTTCAAAGTTGGAAATCGGAGACCTCCTCCTCTGTTTTAGTTTTTTTTTTTTTTTTTTTTTTTTTTCTCGTTTGAAGTAAATTTCTGCCTTCACCCTCCTCTCAAACCACCTGTCTTCTCTGTCCAAAATATGAACATTTTGGTCCAGGAGCGATTCTAGTATCTGATCTTTAGGGGGTGCTTAGTCCCTAGTGTTGACAATGGCTTGAACATCACGGCGGCCATTGGTGTCAGAAACATTTGTAATGTGGGGTGACACACTGGTGGGGGGTCTTGGGGTCCTCAGAAATGCTTGAATAAAGTAGATGCCATTTCCTGCATTCTGGTGTATTTTGATGGGTTGTTAAACATCTACGTTTACCTATAAACACTTGATTCAATTATTATTTTAGAGAAAAAAGTAGCCTGACCAACAGCTCTCCTTGTGTGAATCGAGCACGCTCCACTTCTTTCACAAATCTTAACATCCCAGACTGGGATTTGAACCAGGGACCTGCTCTCTGAGAGGCATCAGCTCTAACAGTTGCACCACCATCCTACCAGAGTTTCTGACTCATTTAAAAAAGTCATTATTGGCCTGTTTAAAACTGTCATCATTTATTCCATATTTATTCAATACTGTATTTTGGTGAATGTAAGGTGTGAGAACGGAGTTTCTTTACAAAATCCTAATGATGGTTTCTTTTTCAGTTGTTCAACTTTAGGGCTGCTTCAGCACCCCCAAAATAAGGATAACGTTGTCTGTTTTGGTCAAAAGTGTCCTTCATCCTTGAGGTGTGGACTGCCGAGTCTTGGCCTGAAGAGCTGCTCTCCAGTGTTGAGCCATGCATCTGTGGAGAGGTTGTTCAGTTTCTCCAGTAAAGAGATCTGAACATTCCTCACTGCAATGAACTGAACAAACACTAGAGGCCAGTATCCACTTTTGCACCAGTAGATTAACCCTGAGCCTGTTCAGGGATGAAGAATTCAGGGACTACTTTCGCACTGGGAAACTGAGTTATTCTTTTTTAAGTCACTAAAGGTTTTATCTCCATTAAAAAAAAAATAAAATAAAAAAAATTTTGATAGTTTGTTTTGCATTCTGCATGATTTGTTTCAATATACAAAGTACTAACCGTTACATGAATCTGTGCCAAAGCTTAATGCAAATGTTCCTAACACTAACCATGCTACAACCATAGAGGTCTCAAAGTTAAATATTGCCTTTTTTTTATTGTTGTAGCTGAATTTGTGAATACTTCATCCATCCATTAGCAATAAAATATCCAGACTTAGCCTGACATCTGTCAAATGCTGCTTTACACTTATTTTCACTTCTTGTTTTGTATGAATTTAGTCGTAAGTGATCTACATCCTTGATGGAGGTCAGATGACAAACTTTCCAGTGTACAGCCTTTAAAAAAAAATCGGCTTTGCTGATGTTGTAAATGCAAGTACTGTACAGAAAATGTCCACGATTCCATCTAATTGATGATCCAGAGCCTCAAAGTCTAATTGAAACATCTTAAACGTGACTCACTTTAAATGTAGTTACATGAAAAAGAATAAAAATAATGTATAACTGCAGCGTGAGCTGGCTTCTCTAGAGTTAAAGGTGTGTGACAGCCTCTTTAAAATGTATTGCCTCTGAGTTGTCTTGCTGCTCAACAGTCAGTGTAGGGAGCTGCTGAACTGACAGGAAGAGGTTATGACCCCGCTCCACTTTGACGTCACTTGTGCTGGCTCCCATCTCCATTTCTTTAGACCCATCAGAGACTGGCTGAGTCGTTTCCCAGTTCGACTCAATAGATGTCACTGGTACCTTCCGCCTCCTCTGTGTTGCAATAAGGCACAATAAAGTTGGAAGTAGTTTGAATTGAAACCCTGAATAACCACAGAAACCAGAAACTGCTGCGCACAGGGAACTAGATATGCGTGAGTTTAGGTATTAAGACAAGTTAAAACAGAATTGTACGGAAGTTATATCATTATTTTTTAATGCTGCTTTGTAAAATTTGTCCAGCCTGCTGGCAATTCCAAAGAAGTGTCTGCAAGATATAAGAGAGCGGTTCTTTGATGGGAAGTCTTTGCCCACACATGACAGATACATTTGGACACAGAAAAAACTCTGACAAAACATGAAAAGGGTAGATTAAACAGAAGAAACAATAATAGGAGTTTTGTTTTAAGGGTTAAAGGCTGCTGAAAGCATTTCCACCTCGACCTGACAATAAAGCACAGCAGCTACTGGAACAGAGCTCTCTGTTGTCCTCCAGCTCTTTCTGCCACAACGGCACCTCAGCAGCTTCAACTGAAACCCAAAACGCCAAAGAGTTGTAAATATCAGCTGACATTTTGAATGTGGTGATGATTTTTTTGGAAGCAACAAAGCCAAAAGACTTTAGGTTGAAGTTGCATTGTAATTGCATTTATTTCTCCAATAGATATTCACATTCAGTTCCACTACAGCAAAAAATACAAATCTTGTCATCCTCACAGTCATGGAAGAAATAAATCGATGTGAAAATCAAGGACAAGATATTCAAAACATTTTCTCATAAAGCAAGTCAAAGAACGCATTGTCACGAGCTTTCAACAGCAAAACAAACCAACGTTTGGGATATACTTCACTTTAACCACAAATGAAAGCAAAAAAAAAAATTGGAATTTTAAATAAATGGAACTAAAACATTAATACTTTTTATAAAAGTGTATACATCAAGGTTGATAACACTTCAAAAAAATTTTTTTGTTTTTTTTAGGAACACACTGATTTGTCACTTTCAGACTTTTAAGTAAAATGAATGAAAAAAAAAAAAGAGCATATACAAAGTACATAAGAGGATACAGGACAAAATAATCAATATTTAAGCACACGTTTTAAAGATAGACTGACTGGCCTTTCCCCATGTTCACAAAAGTGCAGCAAACAGCGCGGCGTGATGAAACACAAAGAGAAAATAGTGTTTTACATATTTCCCATGAACTGATACTGGAGGACCGTCCCCTGTAATAATAACTGGGTGAACAGTGGTTAAGCTATCTGTCATGCAGAGTAAAGACAAACTTTACAGCTCTATGTGTTGATGCTCATAAGAACAGCACATTAAAATCACAGCAAGAAAATGGCAAATAGAGAACTTATTTATTTATTTTTTTAATAAAGGGCCAACTTATTTAAAATATAATAATCTATGGGTCCTTTTTACTGGTACAGCTACTGGTTTTAGCTCGTTTCAAGCGGTGAAGGCTGAACCACACAGGCCTCCCAAAGCCCTCGCATGTCCCTTTTGTCAGCTCACAACTGAGAACACAAGATTGTTGACAGGCTGAGGTAAAGTGATGCTCCTGCTGGTCCACCACCTGCAGGGGTGGGGTCGGAAAGAACAACAGCGAACTCGCTGGATAAAAGAAAGTCCTCGCCTGGGTGCGTGTGTCATATTTCACCTGTTCGTCTAATTCCAGCTGCAATTTGGCTCAATCTATAAAAGAAACACTGCACCAGAAAGGGAAGAGGGGTGTGCGCATGTTTTTCACACAAAACATGAAGAGTTTATAGCGTTAAACTGTTTGCACTCAAAAGTACGTTTTGTTGAATAAATCTTGGTTGCTAACACCACATTTTGCATCATTATCTACAAAATTGGCTGAATTATAGATGTTTTTGTTGGCTAAGGTCGATTAGCTGTGGCAGCCATCTTGAAGTTAGCTGACAACAGTTAATGAGTTAATGATGTGCATGCCAAAGAATCCTTTCTAAGAGATTTGCCACAAACTAGTAAGTAGTTCATGAGATATTTTGCTAACAAACACAGTTGACACCAGTAGTTAATGCCAATGCTTTAGGTAAAGGCGTCAATCAATGTGTGGTGCTCAGAGTATGACTCTCAGCTACTACCACAGCTCAATATCTATAAAAGTGACTGAATCACAGATGAGTCGCCTTTTACTGATTAGCTGTGACAGCCATCTTGAATTCTGGTGACTTAGATCAGTTCAGATCATTCCTTTTAAGGGTCATTAAAATCCTTCCAGTGGTTCATGAGATATTTTGCTAAAACTAGAGAAAAAGCATGCAAACACACATTTGCACAAACACAGACCAAACCATTACTGTCTTCACTTTAGGTGGAGGGCAATAAGCATTTCTGGGTGAAGCTTTTCTCCAGTGTGGAGCCACTGAAACAGACGCAGTAAATGTCTTGCTTTTATAAATTGCCTTCAAACTATGAATAACACTGCTCAACTAAATATTGTCGTCTCCATTTGGGTTTACATGAGGTGGAGTGGTGGAGAATCCATTGTCTCAACTTGTACTCCACAAAACTGTACTGTTTGTATTTACAATTTATACTTCTGTTGGACGTAACTCGGACCCTGCGTACACAGTTTAGTTCCACCACATGTATGACAAATAAAGAAACTTTGACAAAACTCTGATCAAATACAACATGCACGTTTTCTAGCTCACCTTTGTGAAAACGTTTCAGCACTAATGTTTGCATTAAGTGTCTGAGCCTGAGCTCTGCATGGAGGTGGATGTGATGAGAAGTGGGGAAGAATGAGGGCAGGGTACTATAATGCTGGGAGGAAATATAAAAACAAGTACCCAGAGTAATAAAACACTTCTGACTGACAAAGCAGAACGAATGTGCTGATGAGAACAGACAGGGCAAAACGAGGAACTTGGACCGAGTGCCTTTCTTGGTCAAACGCTGCTGCTGATGTCTTAAAAACTTTGGTGTCAAAACCACCATCTGCCTGCAGATCTGTCACGGTGGCTCTGGTGACATAAACAATTTTTAATGCGTCTGCGTTTTCAGTGTCACAGACAGATCCAAGGGTCATTGACCCAGAAGAAGGAACTGTCATTTTCCATGCTGATTTATTATACAAACAGTATTTATACGGGTCATTCCATCTTAAAATACTAAATCCTTCCAGTTTCTACAAAGTATATTGATCTTGTGAATACTTCCGAGTTGTCTTAGCCTTTGATTTTCTACTCATATATATATGAAACGATCAAAATGTATTATTTTAATATATTTAACTTTCTTGAAAAAGTGCAGTAAGATTGTATTTTTAACATTTCTAGAATTTACTTATTTAGTAGAGCATAAATAAGTGCAAAATAATTACTGTTGCTTAAAATAATATATATTTTTTTTAACTTTTCATTCCTAAATCTTAAAGCACTACTTCAGATATTTTGAAGTGGGGTACTGTGGAAAGGTTAAACAAATACTATCTTACCTGTTGTAGATAGCTTTTTGAATAGTGTCAATTTGAAGAAAAAGAGAATAGTTCAGACTGGACTGACCTGCTAGTGGTTAGTCTGATCAAACTGAACTTCAAACATGTTCAAATGGTTCATGCAAAACCTATTTAATAAAACTTTATTCACAAGGAGTTCAGTGGTTGTTTACAAGTGGAAATAGAAGCAGCAACAACTAGTTGTAGCACTTCTGGTGCACCCTGAGACACCTAGTGCATAAATATTATTTTTTTTACAATCAAAAATCAGTGTCATGTAAAATAAATAGCATTGTAAATGTTTATAAAATTAGTTTCCCATGAACCACTATGAAACTGTTTATACTTGAGTTGTTTTGAGACTGCAGCAATCCACTTTGGCTCCAATGGTTAGCTCATTACCGGTATTTTGCCAGACTAAATCTAGTCCAAAAAAATAAAAAAATATAAAAAAAATTAAAAAGTTTTACATGACAATTGAACAATCTCTGCTCTGTTTGTGAAAGTAAATCTGTTGGGCTTCACCTTGACACTCAGGCAATAACTCTGAGTGCCACAATGCTAGACAGGACAAGGGGAAAGAAAAAGAAAATACATTTGTAAAAAAAATTGAACAATCTCATATAATCTTGACGTTTTCGCATGATTTTTCTTTCTTCAAGAAAATACAAGAAATACATGGACAGTGCTGGGGAGAAAAACATGTCATGAGCTATATATAGGATATCTTAATTAAACCACATTTTTCCTTGCCATTTTGGTTGTAATTAATAACGTAAGTTTTTAATATACATTTCTGTTAAAAGTTTATTTTATATCCTTTATATATATTATGTTGATAAATTTACTATTGAAATACATATAGAGATATAATGTCCAGCAACTCAAATGGTAAAGCGAACATATCACGTTTTTTGGCTCATCAGCTCAGGCAGCACTAACTTAAACTGACATTTACGTGAAATTATTAACAAAGTTTTGGTTCTAAAGAAATTATGGATTTAGTAAAATTGTAAGACTAGAATAAAAAATTCCAGTACAGTAGTCCCTCGCTACTTTGCGGTTCGACTTTCGCAGACTCGTTCTATCGCGGTATGTGAATGTACAGTACATAATAATGTACTGTACAAAAAATTATACAGGACACATGATTGTCAGCTTTAAGATTACTCATATGATTGGGACAGTACTGGATACAGTACTGTACAGTAAAAAGTTAACGAAAAAATACAGTACGTTGGACAGGCTCCGCCATTTTGTAGTTTTCTCCGCACAAGCCCCCACTGAATTCCAACTCATAAGGACCACATTTCCCAGAAGGCAACAGGGCCCCACCCAGAAGCCCCGTTTTCTTCTGCTGTAAAAACTAGAGGTAGAGTTTTGATTTGATCGACACCCAGCAGATGCAGAGAAGCTGCACTGAACCCACGGAACCGGAGCAAAACCAGACCTCCAGACCCATCTGTGAATCTTGAGAGCTGGTAGCTGGCCCACGAGGACTTCCTAGCATGTCACCGTAGGTTGGGGCTTTTTCTGTAGCCTATCGGGACTTTTTTTCATCCAGACTTGGAATCTGTCGACCACCTCCGGTCCACGCTGGCCAACCCAATGTCTGCACCCCCCAATGCAGTTCGGCGCTCAAGCGCTACACTGAACTGGACCAAAACCGGACCTCCAGCAGTGAACCCAAGCGCTCCTAGCCGACCCACGAGGACTCCCAAGTGGAGACACGCTTCCGTAAGTAAAATTTAGTAGCTACATATGAGTATGTTGTTAAAATGAGTGGGTTTAAGAATTAACATGGATTGAAGGGCGGCTGTGGCTGAGTGGTTAGAGCAGTTGCTCTCCAATGCGAGAGTTGGAGGTTTGATTACAACAGCAGTCACATACTGAAGTGTCCCTGGGCAAGACACTGAACCCCTCATTGCCTTTTATGTGTCCCATTAGTGTATGAATGTGATTAAGCACTGATTAATCTCTAGAGCTCTAGTAGTGTATGAATGGGTAAATGAGGGCACAGATTGTAGTGTAAAGCACTTAAGTATCTTGATAAGATGGAAAGGTGCTATATAAGTAGTTTATTTACAGTCCATGTACCATTGTGGGCTTTGTCGCTGCAGGTTACATCTGCAGAAATGGGACCGAGTCAGACCAGGACAGTGTTGGACCGGAACGAGAGCTGCTCTTGCTCTGCAGAGCTGGTAAGTAAAATTTAGTAGCTACATTTACAGAACTGTACGTATGTTGTTAATGAGGTTTAAGAGTTTATAACATTGCAAATGTGGGAAGGGTTTATAAACCCTTAAAATATATATAAATACTAAAATAAATATAATATTGCTACTTTGTGGAATTTCACTTACTGCTGGGGTGGGGTGGTGTGTGTGTGTGTGTGGGGGGGGGGGGGGAGCAAAAA
>JARVGV010000002.1:16268453-16293707 GCA_031762435.1 Hypsolebias longignatus
GCAAAAACGAACATAGCTCAATTATACAAGATATATATGTTGTGCCATTTTATGCAAAGTTCAAACATCATGTCAGTGGGGCTTTAAAATCTGTTTTAACCATCACGTTTTTGGATTGTTAAAAGCAACTAAGCTAAGAAGCTAAGTTACGAGCTAAGCTAACAGGCCGAGAATAAAACTTCGTCTTGTCGAGCTCCAAAATTCACAGTTGAAGCTGCTCAACTATCCATCCTTTGGTTCAAGCAGTCTTATTCTGCCATCAGTTGGTCAAAAAAGGTACTACAGCCAAACAAATCAAAATTTCAAACAATATTATCGTTTATTGCAATAATGTCTGAGACAATTAATCACCCATCAAAATTTGTTATTGTGACAGGCCTATACAGTAGCCTACCAGGAAGTCACTGATGACTATCTTCATATACCTCCTGCTCTGCTGTCAGGATCCTCTGGCAGTGGAACAAAAGTTGCTCTGCACATGCAGGGGAATCCCCCCCTCTCCTCCCCACCCCGTTTCATTGGTTCACTGTTACCCATTTGGTAATCTCACTGGTCAGATTATTATTATTTTAACCTTTTTATACAAGTCGTTGCATTGAGTCACAAGGACCCAACCCCCAAGAGAGACATGTATTGGGCAGCTCTGTGAGCACTTCCCCCCACCCCCCACCACCACCAAAAAAGAAAAAAAAAAACTGTAAATTTGCCGCAGCATTGTATAAACCACAAAGGTTCAAAGCCAGTGGGAAAAGTAGCGATTTGTAGTCCGGAAATTACGGTAATCTAGTTTAAAGAGCGAAATCTGAGCTACAGTAACAGAGTACTGTACAGTATTTTGATCAAATGTGTACTGGCATTGTTGTGCAAATAGTTTTGTTGTTGTTTTTTGTGTGTGGGGAGTAGGAGCAATGTGTTTGCAAAGTTGTGTATACAGCATAGTTTCACTAAATTGTTCAACAAAATATGTATTAAATGTGTATTTATTGTGGAACTCCTCAGATACAAAGAGGAGAGTGACTATGCTCTTAAATTTATGGAGAGCAGCTGGAAAGATATGCAGAACGAAGAAGCGAGGAGGTGAATAAAAAAAATTTCATACTGCATGTGCATTTGTCACAGCATTTTTATCTGTAGTGCTTTATTTCCTCATTATCTGTTCTGCCACTTCAGCTTGAGAATGGCCGTTCAGGAAGATCTGGAGGAGGAGAGACGAGAAGAAGAAGAGCTGAAAAGACAGAAGGCCAAAAGGAAAAAACCCAACTGAAGCTCCATTGCTGTTCTGACAAAATTCCTTAGTGTCGTGTGAATGATGGGACAGTGGTTCTGCAATCTTAATAGTGAAAGCCCAGAATCCACATCATCCCATGGTTTTTTTTTGTTTTTGTTTTTTTACTACCTGCTGTCCAGATTAAGGAGACATTCTAATGAAAGACAGCACAAAAAAGACTTTGTACAAATCATTCAGGCATTAGGTCATAAAGTATATTTAATTTAAAAATTATCCTGTTTTGTTTGTTTTTTCCTAGTCCTACAATAGTCCTAATCTGTAAAAAATTGAGCTACAAAATCTAAATACAGTATGTGAAATAAAACTTTTATTGTTAATGATAACAAACATTGACAGGTTGGAATTTTTTTCCTACTTTTTTTAGCAGAGGTTCTTGAATATCCTGTATTTTCAAACAAACTTCTTTCAGCTTTTCCCTCTTCTGGGGTTGCCACAGCGAGTCATCCTCCATCTCAAACAATTAAACATGACTCAGAAATGTGCAGAAAACTTTACCATTTCATATTTTGTGTAAAATGATTTGAATTCTATAATGGCATAAATGATTTAATTGTATTTGTGAGTTTTTGACTTATTACATTCATAATTTTGCTTCCTTAACCTTGACTTTAGTTTTTTTTTATTGAAAAAATAATCAAATATAGTTTTCTTATAAGTTGTATATTCATATTTTAGTTTATTTTTCCCTCGTTGCTCACTAACATTGTGAATTAATCACGCAGCGGAAAAGATCTTCTAACCACATACCTGTAGTTAATTAGTTTCCATGTCAGAATGAGCATTTCAACTTTCCAGAATGTCATCTGTCTTACCCAACATCAACATTTCTGAATATTTCAAACAGCATTCCTCCTATGGTTCCACTCTTATTTGTGTATTGTTTTTCACATGGATAACATCAGAAACATGGTTCCTGCTTAAAAAGAAATTTGCATTTCACATTTATAGAATCCCATAGTTAAGAGTGTTCAATTTTAGATAGCCAAAATGAACTTTTTTTTTTTATTTATTTTATTTTTTTCCAGATTTGAATGTCAACATGTTCTGAATATTAAGGGCTTAAAAAACACTTACAATTGTTTTGGTAATATTTCTATTTCAAATATCCTCGGTATTCATTTGAGCTATAAAAAGATGTAGTTGTATTTATGTTAAACTGAAAACCTAATGGGGAAAATGCTTTTTGTAATGTTGCCTATACGTATTAAGAATTAAGATTGATTGTTGATGATTATTATTATTAATTATATTAAGATTAAGAATAGGAAGAAAGCCTTGTTGCTGAAAATATTCTATAGTACAGTACAGTGTTAGGAAAAAAGTTTGCCATACACCAGCTAATAAATAAAACAAACACTTGGTCCTATTAAGGATTTCTATAATGTGATGGGTTTAAAAAAATGTAGAAATGTTTTGTCTTTTCATCCAAGAGACTTCGTTAGTCTGAGGTGCTGTATTCAGCTCAGTCTTATAAATAGCACCTTCTCTGTGGATCAACCAGTTTGCTGCTGACATTCAAAACTAGTTGGTCCTATGCAAAAGCCATCAGCCTAACGATGGCTCGTTAGTGCCCTGATGGATGCTTGCTATCCCCAGGTGGCTGAGTGATACTAGCAATAACTTTTCTAGTTTTTTCTTTTTTTTTTTTTAACCCATCCAGAGGACCTGACTTAACTTTTTCTGCCTGGATTATCAATTCAACCTTTATTTATACAGGTCAATCCCATTGAGCCTTGGGCACTCATTTACAAGAGAGACCTGAATTTAACAGAGTGATAACAGTGGACAACAGATGATCATAAAGGATGCATACAAATTGAGAATCACAAGTGAAAATTAAAAAAGTTGCAAAAAAATAAAACGGCTTGTTTGTAAGATGATGTAGAAAACTAAAAATGAACATCTGCAAAGATTTCCCTATGAATTTAGCAGATGTTTGAAGCCACTTAGAGAGGGTCAAGGTCGAGAGCTTCAGATCTTATTGAGCATCAGGATACTTTTGGAATGAGTTTTAATTAATATAATCACAATTCTGGAGAACATGAAATCATTTTTTTCCCATAAAGTATTTTAGACATGTCCAATTGGGGAAAAAAAAAGTTTTAGGTAGAATGTCAGTACTGCTTCATTGGAATATATTTACTTAATTCCAAATACTGTACATACCGGTACTTGAAAAAGTATTTGCCCCACCAAAAATTCAGGTCTCTCTTGTAAATGAGTCCTCGAGGTTCAATGGAATTAACCTGTATAAATAAAAGTTGAACGGGGAAAAAAAGTCGGGAGCAATGAAGTTTGATTAAATATTAAAACAGTTTACCATATCGGTCACGGTGACAAATGGGCGGAGCTCGACTCGATTGCTGACGTCATCCCCTCTTAGCTTCCCTTTGGCTGCTCCTTCGAAGTTTGCGGAAGTTTATTTATTGAGCCGAAGTTAAAGAATATCAAAACCTAGAGAAAGTCGAGTGCTTGTTTTGTTCTAATTTTTGAATCTATATAGATGGATCTCAAGCCAGAGAAAATACATCGGATCCTCGCCAAGGTCAGTCATTTTACAAAAGAGCAACCTGAAAACGCTTAAATTAAAACTAATTGATAAAAGCCGGTTAGCATCGCAGGCTAGTTTTAGTCGCTGCCATTCTGATGCAACTGGCAGAACCAGCTTTGGTTCCTATACGTCAGGGAGAAACTTAAAACAAGATTAAAAATAATTAAACAAAATTTACTTTATACAAGTAATCTGACATGGATTGAAACTAGTTCATTGGGCTGTTTAACATCAAGTTTACTTTAAAATGTGATATTTTTTTTAATCTTGTAATAAAATGTCATTATAGCTGTATTTTGTAAGTCAATACACATGAAAAGGAGTATTTGTTTAATGATACATTATGAAGCCATTTTTAATGGATAAAAATTCACAGTAACTGGTGTAAAGTAAAATAATCTGAGCTACTCTGTAAAAACAAATTGTTGAAATTAAACCAATCAATGTGTAATAATTTGTATATACCGGTACTTGATTTGAGTAAATTTATAAACAATATTCTTACTTTAAAATTACTTAAATATATTAGCTGAATGGCACCCAAATGGGTTAATTTCCTACTAATATTAGACTTGTAATTTGGCAAATGTGGTTAAATTGAACTTTAAAAAAATAATTCAATAAAGCACTTTAGGAATTATAGATGTTAAAAATCAGAGGTTTAATATTTTCCCTTGAGCCAGGTCATATCATGAATTGGGGGCTCGTCCAGGATTTCTTTCAGAGTAAAGGTGCTTTCAGGATTATTTCCAACACACATGTAAAAATGATCATGTCAGATTTCCTTTAACAAATAAAACGTCAGTCCAAAATTCAAAACTGTTTTTGCATTATAGAAAAGTGTCTCTGGAAAAAATGCAGAGAAACTTTTCATCCACACAACTTTCAATTGCTTCTTCTTCCCACCAGTACAAGTTTCATGATTTGGCCGTGGAGGAGCTGCAGAAAATCCATCGACTCTTCCCTGAGATGAAACCATCCACGGGCACATACAGTGAGTTTCTGTGCTCCGTTCACCTCCTGTAGATCTTCACGTCCGTTATAAAAAGTGACAGTCATTGTTCTGGATTCCAGCATTCACTGACAGCAGCCAGAAAGATCTTCTGAAATTAACCGGAGTCATTCCTGTGAAGTATGAAGGTATGGTTGATGAAATTTCTTCACATTTATTGAAATCTTTATACCGTACTCGATCAAATTACTCCACAACTCGATACATGAGTATTCGTGCATATTTTACTAGCAGCCCCTCTCTTGCTAAGGTCGCTCCTACAACTTCCCCATCCAGCTGTGGCTTCTGGACTCTTTTCCCTTCACTCCTCCTATATGTCTCCTGAAACCCACCTCTAACATGGTCATCAGAGAGGGCAAGCATGTGGACGCCAGAGGACGGATCCACCTGCCAGGACTCCACACCTGGGACTATGTGAGACTTTTTTTAAAAAAAACATAATGTAAAACTGAACACATTTCTGTGCTGACATCCTCATCAGTTGTTTTTCTGCTCTGCAACAGCCCAAGTCATCAGTTGTTGGTCTGCTGAAGGAGATGAGTGTCAAGTTTGAAGAGGATCCACCGCTGTCCTCAAAGACTGCGGGGGACAACAAAGACCCCCATGAGCTGCTGGCGTTTGTCTCTAATCTCAAGCTCAGTGATGGTGCTTCACTGCTTCACTCTCTGTGGCTTTTCTACTGACACCCATTAATAAAAGACTACCATAATAACGTTTGTTGTTTTTAGGTGGAGTCAGGCATCAGGATCAACAATTGATCAAAGTTTCAGTAATCGGTGGAGGAGATTTAGGAATGGCATGTGTGATGAGCATTTTGTCAAAGGTAAGCACAGTTTTATTCAAGGATTTAATATTTTATAGCTTTAATGGGGGGAAAAAAATCTTTTTTTTTTTTTTTTGCAGTGTAATGTGGATAAACTTGTTTTCGTTGACGTTGCTGAAAGCTCCACCAAGGGTGGCAGCACAGACCTAGAGATTTTTAGTGTCCCGCAAGTGGAGGTATCCAAAGGTGCGTCACTTTTAAAAAAAAATTTTGGGGGTCATGCTGTGACTCTTGTGGCTGTTGTACCTCATGACTCATCAATATGGCGCCTGTCTGATACAAAATACGTTTTATTAATCCTGATCGAACAATATGCGTGATCTTTCTGTTTCTGCAAAAACTGATGATGTTTTGGACGTTTTAGATTTATCAGCTTCGGCTGGCTCCAGGGTTCTTGTGGTAACGGCAAACGCTTGGAGCGGCGAGCAGTCTTATGTCAGTGTGGTTCAGACTAACGTGGATTTGTACAGAAAAATAATCCCAAAACTGGCCCATCTCAGCCCAACTGCTGTAATGCTCATCGCATCGCAACCAGGTAAGTAGCAATAGCACTAATTTAAAACACTTTTCTTGCTCTATTTAAACAAACTTTTTTATTGTTTTTTAATCCAGTGGACATCATGACACATGTTGCCTGGAGACAGAGCGGCCTTCCTCCAACACACGTGATCGGAGCAGGTTGTAACCTGGACTCGGAGCGGCTTAGTTACGTTCTGGATATTAATCTGAATACGCACAAACCTGCATGGGTCATAGGAGAACTATCAGACAACAAAGGTGAGCCAAAGAACTGTTGAATGTTTACACGTGTAAAGTGATAAGAGTATGTGTATATTTACACAAATGCCTCTATGGAGGCCCTGAAAGGCAAAAAAGGAGAAAAACAAAGGGTTAGACTTTGACTCTTCTATTTAAAAAAAAAAAATTTCTGAAAAACAAACAAAAATGGTTTGACTCAACAGTTGATGCCAAAGTTTTTAAGCAAACATTTTGCACAATGAGCAGCGTCAGCTACTACTACACCATATGTTAGTTAAGTTTGCTAAGGTAAACGTCTGTGACAGTCATCTTGATTGTGGTTGACTCTAAAGATCTAAAGTTGTAGATGTACATCTGAGTTTCATTAAATACAGTATACGTAGTGGTTCTTGAGATATTTTGCCAACACACATCACGGCCTGCCTTTTGCAGGAAGGCAAACTCAGTAAAGAACTCTTGAAAGCTTTTATGGGCATTGCACAATCTGAATAATTTTTAGCCCATTTCCTTTTTAAGCGTTTCCATTTTTATCCCTTTTGTTAGTCATCCTTGTCTTGTGTTCAGAACTGGTCAAGCTGCAGCACCAGCTAATCTTGTATGTTCTACCAGTGGAAGCTAATTGTTGGTGACGTGTTCTGTCAAGCCCTTACATGTTTTTTCCCTGCAGTGTCAGTGATGAGTAATGTTGGGCTGAGCTCCAACGGAGCTCTTGAGATCGCACCGGGATCCAGTACTACCAAACCCCTCTTGGACAGGTACTTAAAACTACATTCACCTCACGTGAAAGATTCAGTTTATACTTCAGGGCATTTTAATTTAACGAGATGATTAATTGACTGAAATAGACACGTTTGTACGTTTTAAAATCTTGTTTTAATGAGAAGTTTTCCATTTTAGTCAAATGTATTTATTTTATTTCTGACCTTAACGCCTGCAGAGCATTTGAGCTTATAAAAAATCGAGGTCAGAGGTCGTGGTCTGTGGGCCTTTCCGTCGCTGACATCACCAACAGCATCTTGACGAATAAGATGAAGGCACACTCTGTCTCCACCTTGGCTCAGGTAGTTTTACCAATTAAAACAAAAATGTTTGCACATATGTTTCTAACAGACTCGTGTACTTACGTGGATTTTAATCAACTATGTATTATTATTTTATTTTTGTAGGGCTGGGGTGGCATAGGTGCAGAGGTGTTCTTGAGTCTGCCTTGTGTGATGGGAGCAAAAGGATCAACACGCCTAGCTGGAGTATCGCTGGGACAGGAGGAGGACTCCAAGCTCAGAGAAAGTGTCAGCTCTCTCTCAGACCTCATGAGTCAGCTCAGGATATGACGGTTCTGAGGGATGTGGGAGCTGCTGCTACAAAATGACACGGTTTCTCTGGAGTCAACGTGCAATTAAAGTTATTTATGTGAAGGATGGACAGAATTCATGCTGAAGGTGCAAACAAAAGTTGTTGTAAAGATGTAAAAATAACTTGTTTCGTAATTGTTTTGTAGTAAAACACTAAGCAATTATCCATTAATTAAGCAATTAACATTTTGTCATGTTACACTGGTAATTTTTTTTTCTGTGAAATGTATCAAAATTAGCAATTTGCATTTGTAAGCATGTAGCTTAGAGCACTCCAAATACTTTACAATACAGTACCTTGCATTTTGAGATAATCGAGATGTAAACTGGTGATGTATTTAATTTGCAGTGCAGGGTGCTGGCTTTAAACCATTAAAATGCCTCATCAAGTGCAGCTTGTGTATCGGCTTCCTAATGAAATTTAAAACATTACTAATGATTACTTTATGTAAAAACACTTAGATTCAAATGAAGTCACTTAAGATTTGTACATAATGTAGATTAGAACATGATTTTGTGGGTGTGCAATAAAAGTCTGAAAGCAGTATTAGGATTGTCTGATAAATTAAAAAGGTATCTAAAGCTGTTTTTTTTAAAACTCTAGTTGCATAAATGTAAATAAAATTCTGGTCTGAACTCGTCTCCACGATGAAAACCAAACTCAACTTTGATGTGTAGTGATGTGCCATTTAGTCACATTAAATGGTGAACCTCCAGTGCACCCAGAGAGCACAGTCTTGTGAGTCCATGCAATGCACAACCAAAGTTTTTCCTTAAGCAATAATTTGCAATTCAATGAAGGAAAACAAGCTGCAAAAATCTGTTTAAATTGGCAAATGTCAGTGCAAAAGACAATACAGATATTTGAACACAATATGGTATAATTTGAACTATATATAAATATATATACCGGTATGGTGAACTATGCATTAGCTCTTACAGATATATTAAGGCTCATCTTCTATAAAAACAAAACCAAAAAAACATTTTCTTTAAGCAGACAAATTAAATGTACATCAAATTTGCCATAATGGCTCTGAAAAATAAAGTTTTGAATACTGTACTTTATCTGCCTGATCTGTAACAATCTTCTTCCACAAATGAGCATCATGATTATTGTTAAAGGCAGAAAACTTCTTCATGACCTGATCACTGTATGGATAAAGAAACACTGCTTCAATTTAGTTTAAACTCAGCAACTGTCCAACTCTGGCCACTAGATAGAGCTACAATTGTTTTTCTAACAGTCTGTGCCACTTATGTTACATTAATTTCTTAATGTTAACATATGCACAATATATTATTTCTGTACAACCCAGAATCAAATGTAAAGCAATATGAAAAGGGCTTTGAAACAAAATTTAACACACACACTGCAGAACACCCACTGCTAACAACTGACCTAAGGCATCAATGTTTGGGTTAGGATTTCCATTCATAATGTATTGCACCATTTTTCACCACTGCTGGTCTTTATAACTTCAAGAAATATTTTTAGTTTCACAAACACTTCACACGGCATTAGTGGGGGGACCTCAGTTGTCAAAGTATGAAGCTAAACTTTAAAGGCTGTAATGACAGTTTCTCAGAGTTTGCAATAAGCCCGCTCACTGTTCACCATGAAGTCCTGAAAATGGATTTACAAGTTGATTACCTGGCAGCCTAAAAGCCCTTATGTTGCTATACTCAGTGCACATTGGTAAGCTTGAAACACTTTGTTGGAACAAAACGAAAATAACTAAAGACTGAACAATGAGTCTTGTGCAGGTGGCATCAGATAAAGGTTTTTGTCTCTGGTTCTTCATAGCATCAGTCAAAATGAAACTGTGGTCACATGAGTAACCAAGGGCAGTCTAGATATTACACACACACACACACACTCTCTCTGTGGTCAATAATAATAAAGACATATGTTTGGCATCACTTCCCTTACAAAGGGCAAGCAACTGTTACACTTCTCTTTCTGCTCAGTAGATGTGTATGAAAAGTCCTTTCACTAATGCACACAAAAACCCTTTGATGACCTGAAGAGCTACTGGCCTTTCATCTAGTAGGTGGCTTTGAAAATCAAAGCAATATTAAAGGATCCACCTAACGTTAGCATGAACACAAACACTGAAAGATATCAAAAAGTTACAGACTTTGGCAGCTTCTGTCCAGCAGGAGGAGTCCTACAAAAGTCTGGGCTGGACTGAACCAGGGCCACACCTACTGGTGACTGTCCTGAGGACCTGGAGGGACCTGGGGGAGACCTTGTATACAACAAAGGTGCTGGAAAAGCAGAATGGTCTCTGGGGCTTCTGGAAAAATTCTTGGAGTAGACTGGTGATGCAGGTGTGTGTGTGTCTGAACAGGTGGCTATAGTACATTGAAATGGAACAAGTCTGTCAGCAAAACTGGGTGGAGGAGAGTGTATAACGGAATTCTCCACCCAGCTGTCCTCGCCTCTATATTCTGGCTCTTGAGGCAAGCTGGGGAGAGAGCACATTGCAGTAAGAACAGGGGATGGAGATGGGGGAATGAAGACAGGAGGTGGAGGCACAGGGTAGAGAGTAGGGTCATAGTTTCTATCAGTAGAATAAGGTGGGATGCTGGGATTCTCCTCAGGCGTAGAGGCCAGCAGTCTCTCCACTAAGCGATCGTCGTCATCTGCCTCAGAGAGGTTGTCATACTGGGAGGTGTTGGAAGGCCGTCTGTCTCCCACGGACGCAGGGACGTAGAGGGAAATAGGGAACTTTGTTGGTTTTGCAGGCAGAAGTCTGGGAGAGTAAGATGAGGATGATGTGCAGGTGAAGTGAGGAGGACTTTTTCTCCTTGTGGCATTGACAGAAGGTGGTTTTGGACTTGGTTTGGTCTGTGTGTCCAGTGGTGAGGTTGATTGAGGGGAAGGAGCTTGACTATGGATATCTGGGCCAGTCGTGGCCCTCAAGGTGGAAGGTTCATTTTCCACAGACCTTTGCTCACTCTGTTCAGGGAAGAAGGGTGGAGGTGGTAAGTCTGGAAGGTCCTTGATTTCCTCTTCATTCTGCATGGTAATAGTGTCTAAAGCAGAAGGTTCATACGGTGGAGGCCAATCCATAAACTCCTCTTGGGACTCCGGTGTATTTGTCTGGTTCTTGTGATTTCTATCATTTATGCAAACCTCTGGGAGCAAGACCTTTGTGTTGCTCACCAACCCTACTTCAACAGTGGGCTTGTTTGCTTTAGGGGGTAATGGAGGCACTACACAAGACCTCAAGGAGGAAGGTGTTCCTTGCATCTGACAATCAGTGTCCATTGAAGGTGTGTCTGGTCCAGAGACATTTTTTGAATTCTGGGATTCTGTGGAGGAAGGAGTTTGTTGCAGAGTTGAGCCACCTGTTTGGCAGGTCTCTGTAATGGACTTGCTGTTAGCCTGCGGATTTACTTTGACCTCCACAGGTGAGTCAGACTGCAATGGTACAAGTAGAACTGGTCTCTCCTGACCCAGAGGCTTCTTTGGCAGCTCATCCGACTTGGCTAAAAAAATCCAAACAAAGCAACAAAAAAAAGTTAACAGATAAAGTGTTTTTTTAAAAGTCCAACAAATTAGACCTGTCACACGCGATAGTAAATGTAAAAGATGTCACTTTGGTTACTTATATCTCAGAAATTCTTTAATTTGTGTCACATTTTGTTTATTTTTAGAACTTTCTCATAATTATGCAAAAAATAAAAAATAACAGTTTACAAATTTTTAAGAATCAATGTTCTTCAAAGTCTTTCGGGAAAAAAAGAAGTTAATGAAGCAAGAAATTAAAAAAAAAATCCTACTGCACCTGGAGGTTGATCCAGTTTTTTACTGCGCAGTTCTGACATTGAAGCCTGTAAATGTTCAATCACCACATCGTCAGTAAAGAGGAAAGAATTAGCCATCTGCTCCTGAAGAAACTCCCTCAGGTCCTCCAACTGAAACTTCATCAGGCGCTCTGATAACAGACATAATGCAAACATCAAGAAGGATAAGCATCAATTCATTTATGGCATATGGTGAACTACAAATTAGAACTGGTCAATGCTGGTAGTTTAATTTTACAATTAAAAAGGCAAAAAACTGGAACATTTGTTCTGTAGTTGAAGTCGTTTTGAACTCCATCCTGGGAGTTAAACTTCTGAATTCAAAACTGGAGAGTGTGGACTTTCAAGCTTTAAGCTGCACGAGATGCTTTGATGTGCAGGGTAGCTTGCACAGCAACATGAAACACTGTTTGTCAGTGCATCCAATGAAAAGTCAGCTCTCCATTTTTCTCCTCAGCAACTACTGCTCTTATTATGTAAGCCATCCAGCGAAGATGCAGCCGACAGAGGAGGTGCGTGGTGAAATCCACACAGTAACGCTCAGTGGTGTAGCAACAGCCAGCATTGCTACATCTGGGCCACAGAGTGACTTGCTTGATTTAACACAGCACAAGTGGAGACAATTTACGGTAAATGGCTTTGTTCTCACTTTTGTGTAACTTGAGGATTGTATAGGCCATAGCAGTTAGTATCGTCTCTCCTTCCAATATGTAGATATCCCATAAACGTAATGTGAGAGTGAAAGGGGTCTGTTAGATAAAAACAAAAGGTCAAAATAGAAAATATGGCAAGATGTGGCAATTCATTCTGCTCAGGTTGAAAAGGCCTTAAAAATCGTAGTACTCACTCTGTCAATAAAGCACTGGAGAAACCATTTGGTGGAGTAAATCCCTGTTGTCATCTGCTCTTTGTCCTGTGGAGGACGAGGAACAAGGAACTGATTTTGTGAGAAGCTGCTCCTTAAAATGTGTTTTAGCTACACATCTCACTTTCTAAATACTGTAATCTTGGATTAGCAGTAACATCCTCTTCATGTGGCCTAACTTATTCAACATAAGTTATGAACATCATATGATGAGCAGCCGCCTGTGACCTGAGCTCCAGAGCTCGAGCATCAGCACTGTTAACTCACCAGGTGTTTCTTCAGCTTAGGCAGCATTCTGGAGAGGATGAGTTCGTGGTGAGTCTGGAAGCGTTGCAGTTTGGGAAATCCGGGGATGAAAAACCCTAACAAAGATTAAAAGGGAAATTAAACCAAAACAGATTAGAAATGCTGACAATATGTGTGGTGGTTGAAGCTGAATCTACAAATAGACGATTAAAACAATCTAATCTCAAACCATATTTTATTTATCTTTTTTTATTGTAAGTAAGTAAGTAAACTTTAATAATAAAGCACTTTTCATGGATAAAAATCACAATGTGCTTTACAGAAATGCAGATACAGGCTTAAAATAAAACAAAAACAACAAGAGCAGCTGATAAACAACCAGTAAAACATTTAACTAATAGCTAGTCTGAATATGTCTTGAGCTGCTTTTTAAATTAATCAATGGAGACGGTCACACAAAGAGACAGGGTCAGGGCATTCCACAGCCTGGGGGCTACGGCCTGAAAGGATAAGTCACCCTGAGTTTTAAACCAGGTCTTAGGGGCCTTTAGGAGGTTCAGTGCTGAAGACAGAAGAGTGTGGGCTGGAGAATAAGGGATCAACATTTCAGTTTATTGTGGGGCCTGTCCATTTAAAGCTCTAAATGTCAAGAATAAAATTTTAAATTAATTCTAAATTCAACAGGCAGCCAATGAAGAGAAGATAAAACTGGTGTAATGTTTGACCTTCTATTAGTTCCTGTTAAGTCTTGCAGCAGCGTTCTGGACCAACTGGAGACGAGCGAGAGCAGATTTGTTAAAACAAGTAAAAAGGGAATTACAATAATCTAAATGAGAAGAGATAAAAACATGAATAATCATCTCCAGGTCAGATTTGGATAACATTACCCACAATTTAGAAATATTTCTCAGATGATAAAAGCAGGTTTTTTTTTACCAGAAGCTTTGAATGTTTGTGCAAGGACATTGAACAGAACACCAAGGTTTCTGAAGCTCAGCTGAGAAGAGGAGCCCAGAGAACTGAGCGTTGCTTGATCCAAGGAACTTTCTGTTCAGGAGCAATGATCGGGGTTTCAGTCTTGTTAGAATTTAACTGAAGGCAGTTGTTAGCTAGCCATGCCTTAATACGGGAAACAAAATTGACTAATTCAGCTAACTTGTGTAGTTCTGCATCATAGGAAGAACAGTACAGTTGAATGTCATCTGCATAGAAATAGTAAGACACATTATTGAAACTACTGATAATCTTTCCAAGGGGGCTGATGTATAAAAGAAACAGAATAGTAGCTAAGACTGAACCCTGAGGAACACCATACAATAATGGAGTGGTCTTAAGACTGTATGTTATTCACAAACATGGAAAAAAAGTTATGTTGCTCAGATAAGGGAAAAACCACTTAACAGTTCCAGATACTCCTAACTCATTTTGCAGTGGATGTAGCAGAATTTTGTGGTTGACTGTAAGCCTTTTAAAGACTTGAATCAGCTTTTGTCTACAGCTCTTCCTCTGTCTCACCGTGCATGGAATGCTTGCTGTTGGTGAGGAGCTGAGATAAAGCCCAGAAGGCATCTTCTTCATTCAGGTACATGAGCAGGATGGCAGCAATCTGACTCATGCCCTGGCAGTAGCTCACCTCCTGGTAAAAACAGAAGACAACGAAGCTCAAGGTAAACAAAATAGCCCATGCTCTAATAAATTAAAGTTATTTGTATGTGCCTAAGAGTTATGAAAGTGAGCATCTAAATGTCTAATGTAGTCAAGTCAGACTATGGAAGTGTGTGGTTTTAGTGCACCAGCAGCAAAATTTCTCCTTTAGACACTTTAACCCAAAAAAGTTAGCCACAAACACATTTTCAATATTGTCATATTTTAAACTTGAATGTATACTAAGCTGACTTCAGAATAATTCACTTGTGTACACTAAACTAGCCCTTTAACATAGATGCATAGACACTTAGTATTTGTCCATATTAAGGCAAATTTACTTTGCAGAAAGAGACATTCAAAAGTATCCTTTCAAGGAAGTACGGTAAATATAATTGGGGTTAAAGAGAGGTTAAACAACACATATTTCACATTCCTCTTTACCGTCACATATGTGAAAAACACAAACATCCCTTCTCTACTTCTGCTTTCCTCTTTTGGCTCTCCTACTGACCCAATTTCTTTTGAGCACTGTGAGGAGAGGGGAAAAAGGAAAAAGGGGAAAACACATGCCCATTTCCTCTGGCTCAAACCTTTCTGCCACAGAGGAATGACTACTGAATTTAGAAAAAAAATCCCCATCATGTACGAGTGTAGGTTAGTTTTCTGTTCAACAGTGTTTTATTATAAGTGGTCATATTACACATCTGCTTTTTTCTTAATATTTGTTAATATTCTGCCACATTTTAACCAAAACTGTGTACATTTGGTGAACAAATACTGTAGTCCAGGATTTTTTTGTTCACTCATATTAACCCTAATCGCACATTAAATTTTTATTATTTTTTGTTGTTGTAAAGCAAAAAGCAGTTAAAGTTACATGATAAATATTTCTTCAGTTTAATTTAAAAAAGTCAAATTACTTAATAAATTGTCTTGTTATACATCTAAAAGCATTTAATCACAATGAGACTTCTTTTTTTATCCGTATATAGGCCAGAAGATTAATCAAAGAAAGAAGAAACACCCTTTTTGTGCCTTAGTTGCAATAATTGTTTCTGCTGTCTTTGCCTCAGTATAAATACATTACGTCTGTCATATTTAGACAGAAAAAGTGCACAAGGACCTTTACTAATTAGTCGATTTGGTGATTTTTTTCCTTCTCTAAATTAAGGAGCTAGAACATGAAAATCCAAAGCAAAGACCAGAGGGAGAAAATTTAAAACTTATGACAACATTTCTTGAGAATATGGACATTATACTGAGTGCTCCAGGAGGTTGACATATTGTTTTCATTCCTGTAGACTTCAGAATAACCTTGAGATGAAATAAGTTCGCACAGAAATTTTTTTTTTCTGCCAAGGAAACAGGTTCAGATCATATGAATATGCATTATAGATTATCACAGAATACACTAATAATTAATCTGATTTGGTCCCACTGGAACAATCTAATCAAACTATGGGGGTATATGAGGTCTTTTTTTTGGTGTGGTTTTCAGAAACAATATTAAAAATGCAAAATTACAAATAAAAATTAGAACATGCAGATGATACTCAAAGGATGACAAAAAAAAAAAAACTAAGAGAAAAAAAAGGAGCTTACAAAAAAAAATGAAACAGGTAATATTCTGGATTGTTTTTAGTTAGGAAAGGCTAATACACTATAATTATTCGAAGTATACAGAAGAGCTTAGTTTAACAGTATGAACATGAATGGGGGAATCACCAATATTCTGACTGTAACATTCAGATGCAGCACCTTCAGGCTGAGCCACAATCATAAATAAAAGATCTCACCCGAGGCTCTAAACTATAGTGAGAACAGATGGGGTGTGTGTGTGTAATGCCTGGCCTGCTCTCTGCTGTACAGAAACCAGCAGAATGGATGAACTATTGGTAATAGCTGTTGTGCCACCAATGTTCTTTTGAAAGGCGAGTGTACACAAAACTTTTTCATATTATGCAACCCTGCATTAGGAATGTGGACATTTTTCCACACACAAAAACTTACCGTGTTGTAGACAGAATAAGCTGCCAGCACGTGAAATAGAGCTTGTTGCCTGAAATGAACAGAAAAAAGCACCAGTTAAAAAACAGGAATCTGACTCCTGAACAATAAACATGAAAGTATTCAAAAAGGACCATACAAAAGTATTTTAAGGAATGAAAATTTAAAGGTAATTAGCCAGCAGCATTTAAAAATAATCTTTAATATTTGTATATTTATAAGCAGATATTGCACAAAGAATATTATCATATACTGTATAAAATAATATTATAAATATATACATATACAGTATATTATTATCATGGTGAAAGTTACTAATGATATTCTCATGGCCTCTGACAATGGACAGGGGTCTACACTGGTCCTGTTAGACCTCAGTGCTGCATTGACAGGGGTCTACACTGGTCCTGTTAGACCTCAGTGCTGCATTTGATACAGTTGGTCATAATCTATTACAGAGACATGAATATGATATTGGAATTAAAGGAAAGGTTCTAAATTAGTTTAAAATCATATTTATCTGATAGATTCCAATTTGCAAATGTAAATAATGAATCTTCTTCATACACCAAAGTTAGTCATGGAGTTCCTCAGGGTTCAGTGCTTGGCCCAACACTCTTTACCTTGTATATGCTTCCATTAGGTAAAGTTATCAAACAGCATGTGATACAAATTTTTCATTTGTTATGCTGATGATACACAATTATATTTGTCCAAGATATCCAAAGAATCCAATCAGTTACTTAGACTACAAGCATGTCTTAAAGACATAATAACCTGGATGACCATAAATTTTCTGCTTTTGAACACAGACAAGGCTGAGGTTTTGTTTTTGGACCTGAGCAATTTAGGAATATTTTTTTCAGTCTTCGCCCTCCTTGGATGGCATTAATCTGGCCTCCAGCTCGAATGTTAAAAATCTTGGTGTTATTTTTGATCAGGACACGTCTTTTATGCCCCACATTAAAAACGTTACTAGAACCACCTTCTTCCACCTGCGTAAAATCACTAAAATGAGAAACATCGTATCTAAAAATGATGCAGAAACTGGTTCATGCATTTGTTACGTCTAGACTGGACTTTTGCAATGGTTTGTTATCTGGGTGTCCAAATACTTTTTAAAAAAAGTCTTCAGTTGATTCAAAATGCTGCTGCCAGAATCTTAACTGGATTTAATAGGAGAGATTACAGCATATCTCCAGTTTTAGCTTCTCTTCATTGGCTCCCTTTCAAATTCAGAATAGACTTCAAAATCTTATTTCTAAACCACAACGCTCTCAACAACCTAGCTCCATCTTATATTCAAGAGTTTTTGTTCAATATTTTCCCAACAGAGCACTTGGCTCTCAGACTGCAGGCTTACTTGTGATTCCTAGAGTTTCCAAAAACAGAATGGGAGGAAGATCTTTCAGTTATAAGGCTCCTCCAGTTTCTCCAGTAAGGCTGACACATTGTCCAGTTTTAAGACTGGCCTTAAGACTTTCCTTTTTGATAAACCCTATAGTTAGGGTTGGTTTGTTATGCTGCTATAGACTTAGACTACTGGAGGACAAATTGACCTCATTTCCTTAATTAATTGTTAAAATTTAATAGTTTTCATTTGATACTATTACTATCTTACCATGTGATTCTTGACCTGCCATTGTGTATCTGTTCCTCCTTCCTGTTCCTCTCAAACCTAGCCGGTCGAAGTAGATGGCCACTTGTCCTGAGCCTGGTTCTGCTAAAGGTTTCTTTCTCATGGAGCTTTTTCTTTCCACTGTTGCCTTTGTGCTTGCTCAAGATGAGAGTTATGAATGTTTATGTTCAGTGCCCTGAGATGACTTCTGTTGTACCATAGCGCTATATAAATAAACTGAATTGAATTGAATATACGCTTTCAAAGCTCACATATTTTATACGTTTTCTATAACTGGAGTGTGGTTTTGTTCACCTGATTACATCTGGAGATATACCAGTTTCAGACAGTGAGCACAAGGCAGTCATTGTGTTTGTATAAATGTGTGTGAGCAGGGCATTAACAAATATAATATAGAGAGGATGTCTCCCCCCCAGGCCTCCATAAGAAAAACATGTCCTAATAGACAACGGCAGAGACAGGAAAGGAGCTTTAAATAGCTGTCAGTGTCTCTGTGTGAGTAAGACAGCTGTGGACTGGCAGGGACAGAGCGCAGCGGAGCAGGATGAAATAGTGTTTTGGTTTGTTTGGGCTAAGTAGCTTTGAATCGAAGGGGAAGTACATCACAAAGAGTAAGAAACGATCTCTCTAACACACTCGAGATACGCTAAGTAGCTTCAACAACTGTCCCAAACACATGCAATATGTGTTCAAGGCGATTGTGTTTTGAAGGTTGTTTAATGCATTTTTAATGTAATTAGTTTTACACATTTGTTTGCTTCAGTATTATTTTGCACACATGTACCGGTACTTTTGATAGTGTAGGTCCTGTTTGAATGCCATTTCCTGTGGGGCTTTGCGCATTGACAGGAAGGCTAATAAAATGCTGAGAGAAGGAAACCACCACTCTGCTTTTGTGCAAGTGTGTAATGTGTGTGTGGCTACTTCAAGGTTTAGATCAGAGGTCCCACCCTGCAGGAGTCTCCACGAGTCAAAATTGTACGGTACATGTGCTGAGTCCCAGAAAACAAAAGCATCTTTTCCAACAATGCAGTCAGGGGAAAACCAATTTAGGGGAAAAAAGCTAAACAGCAATGATGTTCATGTGTTTGGAAAAAATCCCTAAGATGGGTGTTTAAGATAAGTCAGAATTTCTAGGGTGAGTCTCAAAGCAAATACATAAATGATTGCCCAACAAGGCATACAGGAAGATAAACTACACAAATCTGTAAGTCAGTGACATAAACTGTTGTTGTAGTAGTAACTACAATAGCCCTGAGGTCCACTGAACACTCTAGATATACAGTAAATCAGTGTTTCCCAACCTGGGGTGCCCAAGGGGGGTCACATAATTTGTCTGTTCAGAGGTTAGAGGTTGTAAAAATATCCATTTGTCTGTGTAACAACTTCAGAAAATATGCTTTTATTTTAAATATGTTTGAAATTTCACCAGATCCTGACAACACCGAATAACCCTCATTTTGGTTATGTTTGAAGAGTTTTCTTTAACGTATTATGTTAAAAACTAAAATCTGTACTGTCACATTAAGGACGTCAGTCCCGCTCTCAGCTTTCACTGCATGAGTGAGAAGAGGTAGGAAATTTTTGTTGCGCTTGGTTAAGCTCACGTTTTATTAACTATACAACATAAGCATAACCACATGGAGCTGTCATTTCTAACCGGAACCCGGAGCTCGACCCGAATCCAAGCTGGGCCATGTGAGCCTGGCCGGTCACGGGCTTTGATGAGGTTTTACGGATCATAACATAAAGAAAACTAAATAAAAATGCACAATATAAAATTGTGTTAATCTACTTTTTGAGGAGGAGGCAGGTCCAACCGACCGGTTATTTAAAAAAGTCACATTAAGCTCATCGGCTGTGCACATCCGCTGAACCACCTGTTAGAAATGGACTTGCGACCTGTCTAGGGTGCCCCCTGCCTCTCGCACAGTGACTGCTGGACATGGGCACCAGCGACCCCCGACCCGAAAAGGAAGAAGCGGGTGAGTCAAACAAATCCAATTCAAGTCAATATAACTGTCAAGTAAAATACCTTCTGCCCTTTTAACCCTTTTTTTTCCCTGTGTGTATGTGTGAATGTGTATGTATATGTATATCTATATATGTGTATGTATGTGTACATACACATATGCATGCAAGCATATACACATTAGTCTTTGTTTTTGTTAGAGCTGTGTGTTCATGCTCAGAGTTTGATAACTTGACAAAACTCATTTTTATTTATTGAGACTGTTTTTAAAATTACTTTTTGTTAGTTTTTAAAGAAAAGTTAGAGTAATTCTCAAAACAATGCTCTGGTAGTTATTTCTGTTGTACAACTACCAGTTTATACCGTTTACAAATAAAAGTTTGTAACCATTTACTTTTTTCTTTATTGACTTTATTCTATATTCACTTATATTACTATTACTTATATTACTTATAATATTTTATTATTTTATCACTTTGATAACGAGATTAATCTTAATGAGTCTTTTGGAAGAGGGGAGTAGCAAGGGATTGGGGGGTCTCAGATTGGCTAGGAGGTAAGAAGGGGTGTCTTTGAGGAAAATAGGTTGGGAACCACTGCAGTAAATGAAGAGATTTAAAATGTGTGAATCTGAGATTCTTGATGTTCACCAATAAATGTTGAAATATTTATAATTAAACAAAAGGATTTAGAATCTGATAGCTGTGGGACTTTTATATTAGTATTGGATTATAGACTTTTTTTTTCCTGTTTGGACAGTCTCACAGTATGGATCTCCTGTTACCAATATTGAAACATTTGCTTCTCCATCAGAACTCACTTGACTCCAAAGCGATCCATGAACATGATGTGGTTCCTGAAGGTTCTGTTGACATCCAGGTCTATCTGCTTGATCTCTGTTGAGAAGCTACGAGCTTGCTGCTTCATTTTCTGGGGAATGGACAACGTCACAACTATTGCAAAACTAGGCAGCAAAACTAATTAAAACTTTTATACTGTATAATATTTAAAGATCCCTAGCTATTGTTGTCAATGAAAAAATGTCATACCTCATATTTTCCTGTATTTTCTTGCTTAATTTTTTCTATGTCCAAAAGCAAGGCCCAAACTTGGCCTCTCAACTGGAGAGGTATACCTTTATACACACGCTTCACCAACTGAAACATAAAATAAAATAAAAGGAACATAATAGAACTTCAACACAAGGGTTAGGGATTCAAGTATAAATGCTGCAATATGGAGTACAGTCTGAACTCTTGAATGACAAGAACACATTACTGTACTTGTATTCATATACTGTATTAGTTTCAAGTCCCCAGAGCACAGAGGGGGAAGGAAAAATAGCTTATTCCTAAATTAGGAATGGAAAATAAATTAAGTACAGCAACAGAAATATAATTTTACATAACAGATCAGGGGGGAAAAATGGCTAAATTGAGGAAGCGTATTTATGTCTTACGACAGCCACTGCCAACCTTTTCACTGTTCTTGTACTTGTCCCATTTCTTCACCATCTTCAGCCATTTTTGAACTCGTTCAATATCCTGTTGCTTTTGCTGGGAAGAACAAACAGAGACAAACTGTCCACTACAGAAGTACAGAAAATGGAAATGCATTACACAAACACACACACACACCAACTGGCCTTGTTGTTCAAGACAAAAAGCCACTGCCAACACTGGGGACCAATTGCCCCTAAAGGTAATTTTCTAGGATCGCCCCTGGTAAAAAAAAAAAAAAAAAAAAACACGATCTGCCTCCGACAGAGCATCTGCAGTAAGCGTTTCTTCCAGCAGCAGACCACAGGCCTTCCTCCTGTCGTCTGTGCACGCGCAGGGATGCAGGGAGCAGCATCAGCCCCCTCCAGCACCAGCAAACACTCACCCAGCGTTTTGACTGCGATCTGGCGCGTGAGAGGCGGCGGCAGGTTGATGCACACCAGATCCACGTCCTGGTGCAGCAGCACGTCGTCGATCCGGGTGGTGTAGAACGGGACGTCCATCTCCTCCGCCAGCTCCTCCGCCTCCTCCTGGGTCCGGCCCCACAGCGCCGTCACCGCGAAGCCCTCGTTCTTGAGCAGGGGGATGATGACCCGGGCCGTCAGGCTGGTCCCGAACACACCGACTCCAGGCAGCATGGCTCGGCTCGGCTCGATTCCTGCGCTGCGGCTCGTGTTTGCTCTGGTTCCGGTTGAAGCCGGAGCAGCTGCGGCCGAACTGGGCTCGGTCAGGGTGGCACCTGCAGCACCCGCTGCACCACGGTCCACACACACGGAAATCTGTCAGTAAAACAAGTGGAACCCGCTGTTGTTCTTGCTGGGATGCGCCACGAGCCCAGTCCTTACTGGTCACCGAGCCCAGTCCTTACTGGTCGAGCACGAGATTCTGTTGTTTGTTCAAAAACACAGAAATAATAACTAGATGTAAAAAGGTCCAGCAGGTCCAGGCAGATGCAGGAAGCCCACCTGAAGCAGCGGCTGCTGTCACAGGCGCCGCAGCCGACACCGGAAATACACTTTCCAAGGGATTTCAAATTAAAAGCCGAAGAACTGTTGCCCTGTTTGTTTTTCATGTCATTTGTTTGTATTTTTATTTGTTTGTTTGTTTGTTTGTTTTCAAGCTTTTTAGATACTAATGCACATGCAAAAAAATAAATTGAAATCAAATGCTCAAAAATGTTCAAGACTATTTCTGTTGTTCATTTATTGTTCAGGCTGAACCTGGTGCTGCTGCATTCAGCAAAGTGCATGTCTGAGTGGTGCACATTTTGAACAGCTGAGGGACTAGAAACATTTTTCAGTGCACGCACCTTCTGGATAATGTCAAGCACAGTCTACAGAGCAGCACCATCAACATGGAGCTCTGAGTCCAGGCTGCTGGTGACCATGAGCATGCACCAAAACAAACTGCGTGCATGATTCAATGTCATGTGGACAATCCTGACAGCTGGGATAATGCCATGCATGCTATAATAAACTGATGATGCCAGCTTGGTGTGACTGGTGGTGTCATGGTCTGAGCATGTTTGAACCCAAGTGCAGGAAAGACTATGAGAACTCAGGGATAAATATAAATGTTGTTAATTAAAATAAACAAAAGAGCTGACGTGGCAGCAAAACTCACGCAGAGCATGAAGACACTGAGGAACAGAACATGACGCCTTAATGGACAATCCTCTGAATATAAGGACACATTAATGAGGGGATAAATAGACCTGGGGGAGGACAAGTGGCAGAGGAGGAACTGATTATGTGAAGAGAAACACAGAGACCACAAGAGGGAGACACACACAAGAGAACACAATCCTCACAGCGCTGTCAATCATCAACATGCTTTTTTATTTCACCATATGAGGGACATGCCAATGAAACTGGCACACTTTTTAGAGTGCTGCAACACAAAGTGATGGACATTGAATAGTGTCTTGCATGTTTTCATGACCAAGATCATGGATCTGTGTGTCATGGATCAGATCACGAGGCTGGAGTTTGACAGTTTTTTCTTCTGACAGATGTGAGCAGACATGCTTGGCCTGAAAGAGAGCGGAGTCTGTCAGAGATGAATGAACGTGTTGTTGGAGACAAAGTGCTCTGTAACATTCTGGACAACATCATCAGTCAAATGAAGGCCAGCTTTGATCATTTTGCTGAGCTAGTGGCTTTGGTTTGGTGAATTGTGCAAAATTCAGTGAAGCATCACAACATTTTGATAAGAAACTGCCGAGCCCGTCAAATGCTACGCCAAGTTCTTTGACGAAACTCGAATCTCATGAGTGAGGAGTGGATGTAAATATCCTGGACAGCTTCTCAGCTTTTTGGCTCAGAAGGATCTTATTCAGACTGTTCCTGAGGAGACCAGGTTGCTCCAGTGGGTGTGCACGTTGCCAGCTGCTGCAGCATCAGGGGAGAGGTCCTTCTCAGCTCTGAAAAGACTCAAAACATACCTGTACAGTCAGAACAAGATCAAAGATGACTCTTTTCCCTGGCAGAGATCTCCACTGAGACAGAGATATTTAAAACTAAATAAAATGGTAAATGGACTTTACTGATACAGCACCTTTCTCTCTAATCAAGATACACAAAGCACTTTACAACACATTCTGTGCCCTCATTTATCCACACAGCACTCTACTAGGTCTGCAAAGCTAATCTGAATCTGTATATTCTAATCAGAGCTTTAAATCACATTCATACACTGATGCGACACACATCGGAGGCAATGAGGGGTCCAGTGTCTTGCCCAGGGACACTTCAGCATGTGACTGCTGGTGGAATCAAACCCCTAACTCTCCCAATGGAGGACAACTACTCTAACCATGCAACCACAGTTGCCCCCAATTAATAAATAATGAAGACTTCTACAAAAACTGTCATTTTTGTCTGGAATGATCATCTCATGGACTTCATCAGATGTAAATGTAAGACCACAATGATGTTTTTTGTTGAAATGTGCGTCAAGCGAGATACAGTTATGTAAAGAATGCTGATTGGAGATATAAAACAAAACGCATTGGCTACTGCCAATCAAATGATGAATAAACTACTCTATGGTTCGTATACTGTATTTGTAAATCTGATTCTCACTTCGTCACCAACCATTAACCTCACCGCACGTTACTGGTCGGAACTATCTCTTTACCTTCTGCTCTCGCACCAACAAAAGTGAGAAATGGTTCTTGTGTAGGAAATAATAATGCTCATGCCCAGTCATGCTTTAAGTAAGTCATATGTTACCAGTCAAGCCTGTTTGAGTAATATGGGGATGCTGATACTGGGACAGAGGGAAACTATGATTAATCAGTTACATTTGGAACAAGTGTGACAGTTACACAGTAGGAAAATCTGCACAGACTTGTTTTGCCTGTGACATACCCATATCTCTAGCATGTGCATTAAAACTGTAGCATGAGGCTCGGTTCCCTTTGTGTTTCAGTCTGGCATCAGCACAACCACAAATAAGCAGCTGGAATTCATCACTGTCCAGAAAGACATATCTACAATTTCTAAATGGGCTTTTTATTTCCTGTCACCAAAGTTGAGGCTTTTTGTCTGCAAGTTTGTCTGAAGTGTAGAGTTAGTAAAAAATCTCGGGAACCAGTGGACAGATTTTAATGAATCTCTAAAGTGATCGCTGCATGTACACTTAAACAACTTTCAGAATCAAACCAGTTCAAGATAAGCTAAGTAACCTCAGCAAACAAAAATGGTTCTGTTAGCTGATTTGACAGAAACTGAGCTAAAATTTGATGTAGTAGTTGAGACTTATTCCCAATGTGTGA
>JARVGV010000002.1:16343992-16357152 GCA_031762435.1 Hypsolebias longignatus
GAGGACAGAGTGAGGTGGAGGAGGATGACTCGCTGTGGCGACCCCTGAAAAGGGAAAAGCCGAAAGAAGAAGAAGATTCAAATGTACCTTAACGTATGTCAGCCACTGTGAAAACTAAAACTAATCACATCTGTACTTTAAAATAAACCTGCCACCTATATATAGTTCAAGAGAGATTTTCTTAACATGTTTGTTTGTTGAAGAGGAGCACAGTTTGTACCCCGCCCTTTCTCTATATATAAAAAAAAAGGCGGGAATCACCATGGTAACCACGACGATTCAGCAAGATGTTGGCTACATTGATGCTCTTCAAGGTTTCTGCTGGAAGTTTCCATATTTAGCCTAAACGTCTGTTAATATTTAACGTTGACATTGAACACAGGGTTTTACACAAGTCTCTGTTATTAGACAACAATAATCAGGATCAGCACCCAGTTGTCTTATAACTTAAAACAATTTTATTGTGTAATATCTGTCTTGTTCCTTGGTACTGAATCAGAAATCACAAATACATTTGAGGCAGAATTTTAGCATTTTAATTTTTGAAATATTTACAATTAGCTTAAAGCCTCAAATGATATAAATCATTACCTAACAGTTCGTTTCATCTTGATGATGGTAAAGCTCTGAGGCTCATAAATTTGTAGCCATGTCAGCAAATAGCACTGGAATCAGTCAGTAGAGTGCCATAAAATTCACTCAAATAAAGCAAGAAAGTTCATGCTCAATCATCCAGGTACCAAATCTAATAATTTTCAGTCAGGTCATCTGGACAGTTTCGTTTTATAGAAATGTTTCACCCTTCATCCAGAGGGCTTCATCAGTCAGAGGAGTTCCAGCAAACTGTTTCCCTTTAAGTGGACCAACCAGTTTGCTGGAGCCAAGATGGTTTCTGGGGGCCATCCTGTCCCTCGTTGACTCCTCCCAGGCAGGCAACCACAGCCAAAGTGGTTCAAGGCAACAAAGTTCATGCTCAATCATCCAGGTGCCAAATTCAATAATTCTCATTTGGGTCATCTGGACAGTTTCTTTTTTATAGAAACGTTTCGCCCTCTATCTGGAGGGCTTCCTCCAGATGTCCAGATGACCCAACTGAGAATTATTGGATTTGTAAATAAAGTAAAAAAAAATTTTTTTTTTTAAAGTATAAAAGTTACAAAACCAAACATCACAGCAGCCATTTTCTGAACGAGATAAGCACATAAAATATGTGAAATGCAGAAGTAGTTTTATTGCACAGAAAATTTACAAAAAGTAGAAAACAGGAAAAACAATCATGTGAATGTTGAATCAGAATTCAATTAGAGAAGAATAATAAAATGTGATTTGTCTCTTTGAATTAAACAACATTTGATTCAAACATCAGTTTTACACCTTGATATTAAATAATCAAACCAAAGTGTCCCTAAACTTTAGGGTTTCAGATCTGGTTTAAGTCAGACATGATTACAGAAAGGAAACATGTTTTACGTCTTGTGGAGTAAAGCTGTCATTAAGACCCAAAATTAATTTTAAACTTCAAAGGCAGGTGTACATGAACTAATCAGAATCAGCTTTATTGTCATTGCACAGAAGCACAACAGAATTACATTTCAGGACAGCCCATCCAAGTAAAACACAAACAAACACATGGGGAGACAGAGATGTCTGAGGCTGCGGCCTCGTGGGAGGTGTTGCCCTTTTCGTTTAGATAAGAAAAGAGAAACACGAGGGAAGAGGAGGTATAAAAAAAATCATATCTGGGATATTATTTGTAATATTACAGTGATATAATGATAATAATAATAGTGATATAATATACACAGTGATATAATTTTCCCAATTATATAATTTTGTCCCATCTAGGACACAATGTGAAAGTTGCAAAAAAAAAAAAAAAGCCTCAGCACAGAAATAGCAACATATTAATATCATTATAATACATATATGCATGAGGAAGGCTGACGAAGATGGTGAGTTTGTCTGTGGACACTGCCAGATAGTCCGTATAGTCCTGGTGCAGTATCTATCAGCTGGCTCAGCTCTGACACAGGTCCACAGATGTCCTCGGGAAGGGAACGGGTAGGGGAGAGGGGGAGCAGAACTTCTTGTTCACATAACATCCAGGAGAGTTTGAGGTAGTTGGCCAATTCAAGGCCGACACTGGGAAGCCAGATTCAGATAACAGGTTTTTTTTTTTTTGGGGTCAGGCCGACTCTGCTTGATTTCTGTCTGCCTTATAGTTCTAATAGTACATCTTAATGGCAACTCCAAAACTAAATTAATTCATAAACTAAATTAATTAACTTTATTTAAAGATAAATCTTCAAAGCATAAACACAAAACTGAAATAAAAGGCACCATGTTGCCTTACAATCTTGGCCCAACATGGAGAAAGGCTAACAAAGGCAAGGTCAATTAAAAACCAGGGTCTACTGAAAAATGATGGATATCAATAATTTGAGCAAAACCTAAAGAGCATGACATTAAGCTGCATTTTTCAGGAGGAAGGAGTTACCCACAGAGACACAACTCGTCTTTTTCTGTCCTGATTGAAAACTAAATTGTAGGTTTGTCCTCCGCAGCTGTAAGGGTCCTGCGCTGCAAAATGACTCATTTGTTGAAACTATTTACACATTTCTCTCTTTATCACCTTTTGAAAATTTTCTTTGAGAGTTTGAGTGACATCTTTGCTCACGCTCATTTGTCCCAAATTTATGTAGTGATCTTGATGCGATGTGACAGATTTAGACTTCACTTCCTGTTTATCACACGAAAGCCTTCTATCACGTTTTGGCAGAGCAGCTACCTCTTTGTGTCATTTTTCATTGTGCAGGCTTGAAACAAGCCCTTCCATTTAGTTAAATGACATCATTTGACATAATTGAGTTTAAATCCCTTGTCACATTGGACATGTTTAAGTTTAAAGATTTTTCTCAGAGCTTTTTATAGATTTGACCAGCAAAACATCTTGTTTAGGTTTATGGAATATGAGATAACTGGCTTGGTTGTCTAGTTTTTTTCATAGTTACAGAGTATAAATCTGTATTCAATGTTGACAGAAGGGCAAGAAACTAGAAAAGCAGGGACGTTTGATGATGTCAGGGTGTCAGAAATTTAAATACATTGCCTAGTCTGATTCATAAGAATAAATTAGAGATGTGTTAAATTCATATTGTTGACAATGATTTTATTTTTATGTTCTTATTTACCACAATATGTTAAAGATAAACATGACAGAATGTAAAATTTTGAGATTTGTTGTGTTTTCTACGTTCAGGTGAAAAAAGTGCTATTGCTTGGTGTTATCAGGCTGCTGACGCAGTTGAATCACAATAATCCGAGCTAATCCGTTCATGTTTTTGGTTTGATCACAGTAGGACTGATCAGTTCCAGTTTTTCTGGTATCAGTGATGGAAACGATAAAGAAAATGAGTTGTGTCACTCAATTATTGCTGTAATAGATGAGGACATGTGATTGCTAAAGAAATAAAACCTTGACAAAGCAAACAAATTAAACTATTTACTGGATTAAAACAGGAGATAACAGAAGATTTGTTTAAAATGGGGAGGTTATATTTATGCTCCTCTTGAGAGGGACTGTGAAAATGTATGGAAAATGGTAGACCCTTTTAAAAATACATATTTTTTGGATGAAATGTTTTTCCATCAATCTGTGGAGCTGAGACAAAATAATCCGGCTCACATCAGAGTGAAGCCGTCTTCAGCAGGAGCAGCCTCTGCTGTTGTCACCTGCTCTTCTTTTAACGAGGACATCCAAACCTTCACTAACAAGCTGCTTCCTCTGAGTCTGTCACACTAAACCCACCTGCAGGACACTGGGTTGTCAGGGACACCTCACTGCAGCCTCAAATGCAGAAATTAGTCCAAGATGAGTGAATTATTTGAAGGCTGTCTCACAGAATTCATGGCTTACTAGACAAAGTTATAAAACGTGGGGACCACTTTACAATAAGGCTCCCCTTATAAATGCTAATAAACAGTTTATAGATACTTTATTCATTCCTCTATAAACACTTTGTAAATCATTAATAATTGTTTATTAAGCATTATCGTAATTAAAGGTGACAAAGAGAAAACTGACCAGTTTTTTTGCCAAATAGTTAGCCATATCCGTTCACCATATATTTCATCTAGAGTAGTTCTGTTAAACATTTCAGACTAAGTTACTACCTTGTAAGCACAATAAGCATTTGTAAACCTATTTTTTAGCATAGAATATTGAACTTTATCACTGCTTTATAAGTATCTACAACTAATATATTTAAAAAGCAGGTTTATAAATGCTTATTGTGTTTACAAGGTAGTAACTTAGTCTGAAATGTTTAATATAACAACTCTAGATGAAATATATAGGTGAACAGATTTGGCTCACTATTTAGCAAGAAATCCTACGGTCAGTTTTGTCTCTCTGTCATCTTAATTAATGCATAATAAACAATTGTTAATGATTTATAAAGTGCTTATCAAGGAATTAATAACGTGTCTATAAACTATTTATTAGGCATCTATAAGGGGAGCCTTAATTTAAAGTGGTACCAGAATCTTAATATTGAGCAAAGACTGGGCTTGAAGAGAAGATCCTGGATAAAGCAGATGACCATCTTCAAGCCCATTCAGTATTTAATAGAACAAGAAAAAAAATGACAAAGAAAATGCAATAAAATAAAATCAGCAGCACAGAATCCTGAATCACAAGAGTAACATAAGAAAATGTAAACTTTATTGCAACTTCGTCATCCTACATTCTCTGATTTACAGAAGAGAAAAACATTCATAATGGCACAGTCATCGTACTTTTCTTGCTAATACTGTAACAATCCAGACCCTCAGCTCCATCTGGATTTAAGAGTGGCACATTTTTATTATTAAGGCATATTGTTTTGCGAGTAATAGCAAAAAAAAAAAAAAAAAAAAAGGCTTTTCCTGCAGCTCGTTTTTGAAAAACGTTAACTCTGACACAGGAAGAATAAAAAGGAAAATTCTCACAAAAAAGCGGGTGTAGAAAACATACATTTTGTTCTTTGAGAGATTAAGACATCAGTGTGATCGCAGCACGCTGCATTGCACTAAGACATTTGGTGAAGTGAAGTTTCATCAGACCTGAGTGTGTTAGTCGATACAGTAAACAGTTCATTTTGTGGTGGAACTTAAGAAGCAAGTCTGTATCACAACTGCTGGCTGGTTAAGATTCTTCTTCATAGGATAAAAATAAAATAAAAAAACAGTGACAGAGAGCAAAGTTTATAATGAAACATCTAGGGATAAAAATGACATCCCTTCAGGGGCGGAGATTAAACCTCATCGGAGCATTAAGTCAAATCTCCAATAACGTCCTGGTTTACTATGATTTCCCCCCAAAAATAAATTAATAATAAAAAAAATGTGAGTAGCCAGTCCAAAGAAGAGAGGAGGGATGGTGTCTGCCATCTCCTATGAACTAGGGCTGCACAATACAGTATATCCAACACATTTCAATACAGAAATATCAGTGTGCAAAATTAATACTGTAAATATTCTCATATTTGCAGACAAATTTGACCTCCCCCTCCCCTCTAAATACCCATAGCCAGCACATAGAGAGTGTTCTGGACATTTTATTGACATGAACATGAGAGTTTATCACAACTGTTATTGTCATCGCAATATTTAACACTTAACTAGAGAAACTGCATTTCCTGTGAAAATGCAGTATGAATGCTTATAGCAGAAGAACTTGCTGAAAAACAGCTGAAATTAGCTTAAAAAATCTGAAACATAGCTGAAATGGAAGAACAAGTTCAAATTAGCAGAAGAAAACAGAAAGAACACAACAAGCTGAAATTGGAATAAAGATTTTAAGTAGGCTGAAAGTAGCAGAAATACACAAAAAAAATTTTTATCAGAAAACAGCTAAAATTAGCTAAAAAAATGCTTAAAAAATGCTAGCTGAAAAGGTAGAACAAGCTTAAATTAGCAGAAGAAAGCAGAAAGAACACACTGGCTCAATTAGGCTTAAAGGAGCAGAAATGAGCACAAAGAAATTGATTTTTTAAAGCTGAACGTAGAGGAAAATAACTGCTGGAAAGTAGCTAAAATGGCAGAAAGAAGCTTAAATTATCAGAAGGAAGTGGAGAAAGAACATTTTTGCTGAATTAGGCTGAAGAAACAGTTGAAATGAGTGCAAAAAAAATGTGGTATTAGCTGAAAAGGCTAATTTAGCATTCAAACAGCTAAATAGTAACTGCAATAGCATATAAAGCTGAAACTTGCATAAATAAGCCAAAAGGAGCATAATAAGCTGAATTTAGCAGAAAGAAGTTTGAAGAAGCACAAACATATAGTTAGCAGAAAGACTGAAAGGAGTACAAAACAGCTGAAATTAGCTGAAAGTGGCTGAAAATGTTTTTAAAATTTGCACAAGGAAGCTGAAATAAGCTGAATTTGAACAAAATGTGAAAGTAGCAGTAAAAGGTTGTAAACAGATCTAAAGATGTGAAGGATGTAAAATGAGCTCAATCCATTTGAGGAAAAAAGTGTCAGAAAAGGCTAAATATATCAAAAAGCTCAGCAATACCAAAAGTCATCCCTTCTCCTGAACGAGCTGAATGTTTTGATATACGATTTGTTGAAATAGCACAAAAACTGGAACGAGAAAGAAGCAGTACAATGAATGGAAGAAAAATGGATCACAATAGTGTGAATGCTTCATAAACATTCACACAATAATGCACACACATGTTTATAGTATATATTGTGCAGCCCCACTCTAAACCACTCACTACCCTTTTATGAACAGAAAACATGTTTTTTTTTGTGTGTGTGTGAACCAATGGATGACGATAGGTGAACTGTTTGTAGTAGAAACCCACTTTTCTCAGGCATTGAAGCGGTCTGTTTGGGTTGAAATGAACAAAATGAGATGAACAAGAACCGAGCAGAATCACATCAGTTGGTCAAAGAGCTCTGTCCCAAGTTAGAAAATTTAACACCAATCCATGACCTTTGACCTTAAACTGGTCGAGTTTTCTTACCAAATCATTACCTAAATTTTATCTAAAAGTTTTAATACATTTGGGGAAATCAGCTTACTTACTAGCATGTTGTGCATGTATCATAGTACCGTGCAAATGTTTTAAACCATCTCTAACTCGTTTCAGCTTTTGCAAAAAGGAGTCTGCAAAACATTTTGCCCACAGTTTTGAAAGGCTGGTAGTCATGAAATAACATGTTTGGTATTACAGACATATTACATGATTGTTTCAGCTGACACATATCAGCTAACAAATCATGCATAACAACAAGAACAATAAGTTCTTGATGCTTTCTAAAGTGTTTTCAAAGTTATATATTTTTGTACTACTGACACTTTTTTCAATAGTTCCTAACCAGTTATTGTAACCGACCCTGATTCTGTAGCGTGTGCTTTAAAATGAGGACATTAAACAAAATATAAATCAGGCTTACAAAATTAAAAATATAGAAATAAACTCTCCTAGAAATTATAATTAAAACTAAACCAGGAAAGACCAAACATAGGATTTGAGCTGTTTTATCTTTTCACCAGATTTCCGTCTAATAGCTTTTTAGGAAGCACTTTGTAAGTGATATATATTTTATGTCTGTGCAGGTAAGATGTTAAAACTGTTCATGAAACTTTTGGACTTTATTAGATTTGCTGCAGGCTAACTGCCTTCATATGCCTCCAATGTTTAACTACACTCAAGTAGTTTATAATATACATACCTATACCAGAGACACAATTCACACACAAAAAGCTTTAAAGATAAGCTTATTTCCCCAAATGCTACTTTGAAACTCTCACTTGGTCGTCTTCAAGGCTTTCTTTCTAACTTTATGTTAGGAAAGAGCATTTCAACACAACAGTTACCCAGCCAAAAATAAAACCAATCATTCCTCTGCAGATAATATACATTATAGGTTAAATCTGATCTAAATTCAAACATATGCTAAGTTAAAACAACAGTAACTTGGCCTCAAGTTTTCTGGTGTACAGTACTACATTACAGTGGTGTGATTATGTCAAACTATTTTTTGCACTACTGCATAAGGTTGTTGTGTAAGAACTTGAGGTACATTCATTCAACATCAGCCCCACAGCCTGATAAGTTCAAGTAAAAGTCTTTCAGATGAGTAGGCAAGACATCAGCGCATCCGTCCCCATTGAGAGCTTCCTGTTACGTCATTTCCTCCTCGTAAGCGGTTCCCTCAGAAAAAAAACAGCCTTTCCAAAAGTCACTATTCCTTTGTTTTTCCATTTCTTCATTTGGTCTTCTTGAGAGATTCTTTTAAGCCGACGTCAGGGCTTGCTTTGTTCCTCCTCATGAAGAGAGCCAGCAGCAACTATCGATGTACTAAAACATAAAGACTGTTGAAAGGCAGTATGTAAACACACTGATTTCTCAGGAACTATATACAAAAACAGGTGAATGAATTAAATTAAAAAAAAAAAAAAGTCCAGAAACAAATCAGCCGAGAGGTAAAACGGACTATTTTCTTTAAAAAAAAAAATGGGGGGGAAATGCACAAAAAGAGAAAAAGGCAAACTTTGAACTTTAAAGTGCAAATATTTGAAGTCTTTTTGACTTATCATCTCAAGTCAGGACTTGAGAGAACGTCTATGGTCTTTAAGGGTAAAAGTGCAAGTTGAGATCAGGACACTTTTAGAAAAGTTTTTTTTTTTTTTAAGAATTTGATTCAGAACAGTAACAGTAAAAGTCAGGTGATTCAGACGATTAGTCAGGACTCAGCTTCTCCTTAAGAAAACAGCCACCTCCTCCAGAGGAACAGGGTAGTCCTGCAGAAACGTCCCCCCATCAAACACCTGCGCGTTCCGGCTGTCCTGCCACTGGAAGCCCCCATCAGGTAAATAAATATCCCTCTGCACTGACCCTCTTTCCACCACCGGCGCCAGCAGGACCTGAAAACAGCAAAGTTGAGATAAATTTGTACACGTCATCAGACAATCAGCCAAGAACATCGAACGCTCAAACGAGGAAGTTGGTCCTTTCTCATGAGAACGTTACTGTCACCTCGTCTCCGATGAGGAACTGGTCATCGATGGTGAAAGTCATTGGGTCAGTGGGACTGAGCCACCACACTGGCCGGTAGATGGGGTTTCCCGTCAACTGCCACTCCTCAGCGTACTTCTCTATCAGTGGAACCACGTCCCTCTGGTGCTTTGCTATGTAGGTCCGAGTCAGGTTTACCACCTGGAGGGGGTCACAGTATGTAACAGATTAAAAAAAAGTTATGTACTGGTATACATTTATATTTATTTATGTATATCTGTACAGTCCAAAACTGAACTATTCGTACTTGCATTGTGTGTACAGTATTATATTTTGTGCTGCTGTCATCAAATATATGCATAGTCTCAGTCAACATTCGTGCTGTTTTTTTTTGTTTTGTTGTTGTTGTTGTTTTTTATTTATTTATTTATTTATTTGGACTACAAAGTAAAAAGTGCACTGGTTTATAAGGTGCATTAAGCAAAACTGAAACATTTTGACAGATTTTTGGTTGCTGTGTACCATATAAAATCAGTTCAAGGTCAGTAAGTACAACCAGATTTAATACATAAGGCTCACTGTTGATTTTTGAGAAAATTAAAGGATTTTAAGTGCGCCTTATAGTCTAAAAAATACGGTAGGCTACTGTAAATAACGCTACTGGCCTCTGTTGTATTTACATGCTCACATTTGAAATTCTTACTCATTCGCTGCACTTTGTCTGTAAATGATTGGTAGTAATATTGTATTTTGCACTTCTGGTTAGATGCTAACTGCATTTCATTGGCTCTGTAGCTGTACTTTGCACAATGACACGAAAGTTTAATTTAATCTAATCTAATCTAATAAAACAATGCTAATAGTCTAATATTTATTAAAAAAAAATGTTTTTTTTTTTTTTTTACCATTTTCTATTTAGAGTTATTTCTGTCTTTTTTTAAACAGTAAAACAAGTAAACAAGAAAGTAAAACAAAAAGTACAAAATTGTTTTTAAAATAAATGATTTGCCATAAAGTAAGGCCATGGGAAGTGGGGGTGCAGAGGGTGCTGCAGCACTCCCTGATGGATATGAAAAAATAATCATGTTCAAATACAAAGTTATAGAAATGATTAATAATAACAATAAAACAGGTTTCACAAATATTATTTTGATATTATTGAGCTACGGCTGGATTTCTTGGGCTTTGCAAAAATCCCATAATGGTGTGCATTCTGTGAACACTTACTGTACCACCACATGCCAACGCACACTTTACCTAATCAAGAATGATGTCTTGAAGTGTTGTGTTTTTTTTTTTTAATATAAAATTTACCAGTAACAAATAAAACATTGGAAAAATGGAAGAATAAAATAAAACATTTCAACTAGACTGTAATGAGGGTGGTTCAGTGCTCGCACAGTTGCACCCTTAACGAGGTCTGCTAAAGAAAAATGTGTCATCGTTTCACTTGGAAATGCTAATGCAACTTAAGAGCAGTGTGTTCAACACTGTTCAAGTCTTCCATCTCCTTTTGTCCAAAAGACGTCAGCATTCCAAGAAAGTTCACCTCCTCACCAATGTGACAAAAACATAATTTGACCATGTCTATTAAAAAAAAAAGTATTTACATGAGCTGGGGTTGAGAAAAGTTTGAATAACAGCCCAGGTCTGAGTGGATCTAATTGAGAAGCCAGGCGTGTGTGGGTTTGAGGTTGGGCTGCTATTCGATTCAGGCGCAGCAGTTTCTGTGGCTAGTCAATGATAGATTAAATTCTCACACGTTCTAGAAATTAAGGTGCACATTTCACCTCCAGTAAAACTGTCATAAAAGAGCTATTTATCACGCTCTTCACAGCAGCTTGTTTCCCATGTCTCCTCAGGTTCATTTGATTTGACTGTATGACCTGAAGGCATATGAATCGGATAACTTGTCTGTCACATGTCTAGCTGTCCAAAGGCTCTATTTTTATCTTTGTCCTGCAATACAAGTCACATCTAATATTTTTTTTCCCTGCCTTCATTTCTGCTACAAGAAAAAAAAAATCCTGCTCATCATTCCCACTCATATTTGTCCATCCCTACATTAAAGCATTTTTTCCAAAACTTGTTCTCAGATTCATTAACATTCCAGCTGAAGTGGCCCTCAAGAGTAGGAGTGAGCCATAAATCTAAAATAGGAATTGTAATTCAAAACAGATGGACTTCTTAACCACAGGTGAACGAGACGAGGAAAGTCGGGCAGGGCAGAGGAGTGAAGCGTCATCTCTCGCAAGAAACACAAACGGTTTTCAGAAACCTGCCCTCCGCCACCTCGTTGTCGAAAATATCAATATCTGTTACTAGAAAATGTGCACTTGGTTTTCTTGCTGAGCAAGGTGAACGGCTCTTTTCGTGATTCCCAGAGGAGAGGATTTGGGTTTAATTCTGCCACCGCTGTCAGAATATCAGTGGGAAAATACCAGAAATTATTTCCAAACCTGAAGACAAGTGGGTGAGTCAACACATGCTCTGTGTCTCGTGCGCTGTTCTTCTAAAACATCTGCTTAAGCAGTCCAACTCACAGCGGATCTGACACCCAGACTCAACAGGCCTCTCGGTCCTCCTGGGCAGCAGGACCCCTTGAATATTGGGCAGAACTTCTCCCTGAGGGATGGCCACTCCTCTCCACGGCTTGTTAAGCTCCTCCTCATTGCAGATAGCCAGCTGTGCAGTCAGTCACTGAAGCATCTCCGCCAGGTAGACGGAGATGCACCCACGGCGCCTCCTTTACAACTCATTTGGGATTTGGGGCTGTAGCTGAGGTAATATGGTTATGGTAATCAGCTGCTCCCAGTTGTAAAAACCACCTTGTTGTCATGGTTACACTTCATAACAACTGTTCAAAAGTCAAAAGTTTTCAGTAAAGATCCCTCCAGCTGCACAGCGTCCAATTACCAGAGGAAGTAATCATCCGAAAAAAGCCATTTACATCCAGAAAAAAGCGGAAATAAGGTTTTCAAAAGCAATATCCCAGAATGAAAGTACCGGTAACAACTACTCCAAACTGCAGCTTGAGCGGCGCAATTCTAGAACTATATTTACACATTTCTATTTATTCTATTTTCACATTTTGTTTTAGAAATTATTGTGGATAACAGCTGCAGAATCAGCCTGACTGGTTCTGAACTTGATTGGTTTATGTTTGTGTTTACCTGCTCCTCTCCAAAGACCCAGGGTGGCGTGTGGAAGCTGATAGTCGGGAGAAAAGCTACGATCTCCAACCAGCGAATGAACAGCTCCGGATCTGTGACCAGGTCTCCCGACAAAGATCCTCCTGGAAGGAAAAATAATTGTAGTTAATACAGGAAGGTGCTTAGTTACGGCGCTGGTACACGTCAAACTATGACTGGATCTAACAACTGATTTTGGGACTTATGGTGTTGATCAGAAAAAAAACGTCATTTTCTTTTGCACATGATAAAAGCGCAGTGCTGATCTATAAATTGGCACTTTTTAACTATGGTCAGTTTCTAATGTTTTCTTTTACTCATTAAATTTTAAATTGGCCATCTGTTTTCATTGTTACTGACTCTTTCAGTTTTCTCTTCGCCAAAGTAACTACAGTATATTTCTCACAGACATCAGCTGTCTGTCTGTCTGTGAACCACCATCTGAGGAATTTAAATACATTTGGCATTCAAGGACTCAAGGGTTTTCATTGTCATTCACATCACATGCGGTACATGAGGTGGAACGAAACTATGTACACACAGGGTCCCAGTTACATGCAACAAAATTACAAATTGTAAAGAAAAACATTAGTAAGATCTGAGACATGAACTAAGAATACACTGAGCCCTAATAGTAGCACAATGCACCAAAACAACAGCAGCATGAACATGAGTCTGTGTGAGCAGATGAGGACGAATGAACACAGCAGCATGAAATAAATCAGCAGCATGAGATCAGCAACATTGATAGCCAGCAGCACATTTCAACAACCATGTGGCATTACACAGATTTTTTTAACAGTGATTATCCTGGTCTAACAGCCTCAGGGTAGAAGCTGTTCCTCAGCCTGGTGGTTCTGCACTTAATGCTCCTCAGCCTTCTGCCTGAGGGGAGCAGGGCAAAAAGTGTGTGCTGGGTGAGTGGGGTCCTTCATGATGCAGGTGGCTCTCTTCCTGC
>JARVGV010000002.1:16384393-16398125 GCA_031762435.1 Hypsolebias longignatus
TAGCCAGGTCTCTCTTGTAAATGAGTCCTCGAGGCTCAATGAGATTAACCTGCCTAAATAAAGGTTGAATGAATCAGGCTCCTCTCTTGTGGAACAAACTTCATTTTCTGTACATGAGGCTGACACATTGTCCAGTTTTAAGACTGGGATTAAGACTTTCCTTTTTGATAAATCCTATACTTTGGGTTGGCTTGGGTTTCCTGAGATACCCCTTAGTTCTATTTTGTAGGCTTAGACTGTTAGAGGACAAACTGACCATGTTTCTTCACTCTGCTGCTGTCTTTACTTGCTCTACTCTACTTGTTGCATTTTTCTAATTATTTCCAACGTTAAAAGGTTTTTATTTATTTATTTTATTTAATTTTTTTAAGTCTTTCTTCCAATAGAAAGTATATCTGTCATTTTTGTCTGTTTCTGTTTGTGCTTCCTGTCTTCTCAAACCCCAGCTGGTCAAAGCAGATGGCTGCACATCCTGAGCCTGGTTCTGCTGGAGGTTTATTCAGAATCAGAATAAACTTCATTGTCATTGCTGAGGTACAGCGAGAACATGTAGTCATCCAAAAGATGGACAGAGTGTATGAAGCTGCTACTATAAAAGTCTGGCCTTCTTATTCTTATTCAGGATAATATTCCTGTTAAAAGGCAGTTTTTCATTTCCACAGTCTCCTTTGTGCTTGCGCAGATTGGAAGACTGTGACGGGGAAGATTCAACACAATCTGCTGGCTTCCTAAGAAAGATAACTTTTACTAATCAACTTTTATAATGTATGTGAATGTTTTTGTTCAGTGCCCTGAGACGACTTCTGTTGTGACTTAGTGCAACATAAATAAACTGAATTGAATCAAATTAAATAACCTTGGGTGCAAACTCATATGATATTGTGAGACTTTGTGAGATACAGGTAGTCCCCGAGTTACGAACGGGTTCCGTTCCTACGGCACGTTTGTATCTCGATTTGCCGTAAGTCGGCGCGCCGGCCACGTGGCGTTCATAACTCCGGATTTTCCTCCGTAACTCAAAACTGAAAGCACATGGCGAACGGTAACAGCTTTTAACAGCTTTTTAAACACCTTTTTTCAATGTAAAACAACAACAGCGTACTTAGAACGCCGTTTTAATGTGTTTCCAAGCAGTTAGCTAACAAAATACCCTCAAAAAAATGTAGAAAAAAACATAAAATGCTGCATAAAAAAGACAACATAAGGTGTGATGACGTCACTGGGGGCGGCGCCGTAATTCCGAAATGCCGTAAGTCGATGGTGCCGTAAGTCGTGACCACCTGTATATTTAAGGAGGGCTCGGTTCGGTTAATTTTCGGAACAAAAAAAAAAAAGACAAAATAAATACTTACAATACGTTTATTTTGAAAATATTCCTAGTAAACAATACATTTGTATAAAAATAAATAAAAGTGACCCATTTGGATGATATTTTAAATAAACGGCACTCTGTTTCGCTTACCCATGTGAGGTAGCCACTGGACACGTGACAAGCCCTCACTGCAGCCTCTCCACCAAGGGGTCAAAAACTAACCCTAGCCCTGTGGTATTACCTGCAGCTCTCTAAGGTAGTTTCACTAAGGCTGTTTTAAGGTGAGTCACCCAGACTGTTGACAACCTTCTTTCTGTACGTCACACCCAGGTCTCACTTTGCGCCTCGTCTTGTCCAAACATCAGGGTCAAGGTCGTCTGACACGAAGAAACGTACATTAACAGTTGCTCGCCTTCTGATTAGCGTTGCAATTGTTTCCAATCTGGCAATCTTTAGAGCCCTAGAACAGGACTCAGGGGTGTTGTTTTATACTCACAGCTAGGAAACCATTCAAAACCTCCTAATTAACGTTGTTAGTGTCAAACCAAGCTTTACCATGTGTATGTTTTATAAGGAAGAAATAACAGTCCAGAATTATGCGTTTAGCTTTGCTTTAATCAATAATTTTGCAGGGGATACAGCGACAAGCATAATTTCACAATGATTACTACTTTTGATTACATAGGAAAAACTCTAACTAGGTGAGGCAACAGATCTTCCATATGTTGGTCCTTCTCCCTCCGGAGACCGCGCGAAGCTACGAGTATTCTTGTCCCCCCAAGAGCCCTTGGGAACTCGTAGTTTCAAACACTGCTAAGACCTTTCACAACTCAAGCCAATAGATGTTCTCCCTTAACAACTTTATCATCCTGAAGCAACTCTGAGCAAAACTTTCTAACACCCAGTTTAGTTCCCTCAAGTTTACCCTGTGTGCTGTTAACCTAACTTGACAAAATGCTTGGTTCAGAGCAGTCAGATCGGGAAGTCCTCTTACTGTGGTCTTGATAGAACCCTTAGATAATTTCCACATGAGAAAGAGGCATTTTTCTCACTCCCCAGGAGGGGGATACAGGTCTTCCCAAAGCAATAGCAGCTATTCCAAATCAGAAGAATTAGAGCTTTTGGTCCTGCCCGGGTCAAGCTTGTTAAGGAAAAGAGTAATTCCAGTCTCCTCTCAACAAGTGAAGAATTATATCCAATCCTGTTTCAGCAAGAGAAGAAACAATCCAAACTTGTCTCAGACCAGTATACTCCAATCTCTTCAGGCGTCTCCAATCTCCTTAGGCTGATTCCTTGTAATCCTTCCTGCTTGGCCAGACTCGGCAAGAGCCCTGGCAAAACTCGACCAACTGCTATCAGATCAGTGGGTTTTTATGGACCCTTTTCCTCCTTCCGTAAGGAGGTTCTCCTGCGGTGCTATGGTTTTCAACCAATCATCTCCCTCTATTGGGGTGTATGAGATCACGTTAACTCTAGTCTCCATCTGACTGGGTGGACTCGGCCTGAACATTACGTCAACCTTTGTTCCAGTAACATCTGGATCTTATTATGTTGTTTATCACATAATCACACTTCCCTCATTAGGAGTTCACACTTCCCTCATTAGGAGTTCACACTTCTCTCATTATTTTCTGTTTTGCTCAGAGTTGCTCCAGAAAAACAGAAGTGGAAAGTCCCTGTTGATGACTCTTTTTCTCTTGTTTTCCACTTCAACAACAGTGTAAAGTTATACAGAATCACAGAATAAAACATAAAACATTTGGCTTAAAACATATTCATTAATACCTATTGATTAGTATCCCTACTTTCTATGCATGCATTGTTATTCAGGTGTAATCTTGACATCAAGTTCTCCTCTCATTCTGCTCTTTTTCTATTTAAGACTTATTCAGACTTGTTACAGCTTCAGGCCTCTCACCTACTCTGTTCATCTGTTCTTCACCTATGCACATTTCAAAAGCAAAAAGGTTATACAAATCATCAAGTTGTCACTTATCAATCATTTGTTGATCATTTAAAATTATCATGCAGCACTCCTTAAGTTTTGTTGATTATATTAGCATGTACTCTGCAGCATGATTACTATTAAATGATTATTAATGGCAGAAACGCAGCCTCTGCTTATAGCTGAGGTGGTGAATGTAGTCTGATTTTAACTAATTGAAGACTGGCAGTCCTTGATTTACCATCTTGATGCCAGTTTTCCAACAACAATAAATAAACTACAGTATACTACTAATAATAAAAATCTTAATAAATACAACAACAGTCAGAACCAGAACAATAAGCAGCAACTGACCATTTACAATCTAACTAATGGAGTTTTAAGGTTTTGTCCAAAATAAATAAATAAATAAATAAATAAAAGACCAACTTGTCCACATTTTCTGCCAAAAGCACAGATCTAGTTGCAGTGACTATCTCTAGCAGTGGAGAAAACCGCTCACTAACAACAGGTAGCAGCAGTGTGGCTGTATCTGGCCTCATTACTCACAACCTCTTCTTGGACCTGCTCCCACCTGTCCCTGGAAAAGTTCAGAGTTCAGTCATCACATACTTCTTAGCTGCAGGTGTTCTCTGGTGGATTTCCCTGAAGAGGAAGCTGTTATCTCTGTCCCAGACTGGAAATAAAACACAGAGGTAAAAAAAAATAAATAAAAATAGTTAATAAGATTATAAATTTAAATTAAAAAAGATAATTAGATAATAATACAGTAATAAAAGAACAATACCTCTTCTTGAATGGTTGTTATGAGGTGGTTGAATCTCTCGGTCATCATCATCATCAGGGCAGGGCTTTAATCTGGTCCAGGGCTTGTTGACAATATCAGTTTTAGCTTTATCATAAAGTGCTGAACTTTTTGGCTGAAGTGTTGATGTGATGGATGTCGTAGCTCAATAACTAAAGCCGACGCATCAATAACATTTGGACGTAGATCCAGAGCTTTAAAAACTCCTACAGCTTGTGTTACTGCTCTGGTCCGCTCTGAATTACCTGATGAAGGTTGTTTAAACGCTGCTGCTGTTATCGATCTTTGCAACAAACTGCTTCTAGCTTGTAGAAGACGTTCACATTCGGATAATGTCGTTTCAAGCGCGTTAACAAGTTAGACATGTTGCTGCTGCAGATCCAATCTCCGTGAAACTACGTCCACACACAGCTTTGGATTTGTTCACGTCTTAACAAGAAAGCCATGACGTTCCCAACCAGGAGACCGCAACCACAGACATAAATACGTTTACGTTTAAATTGTTTGTCTGTGACCGCAACAAAATGCTAAGCTGCAAAATGATACGTGCTGCAGGATAATTGCGCCGTGCTGAAACACGCTTAGGAATTTTAGTTCCGCGGTGGATATTCTCTCGTTAACGAGAGATTGTCCACCGCGGAACCGTTAATGAGTGAAAAATGACTGAAACGGTACGCAGGTGGACCAAACCGAACGTGCTGTACTGAAACGGTTCGGTACACCCACGAGCACCGTTAAACCACTAATAATTACTAATTATTGTCAAATTTCAAACAATATTATCATTTATTGCAATAATTTCTAAGACAATTAATCGCCCAGCAAAATTTGTTATTGTGACGGGTCTACTTTCCAATTACTCAGAGAGAGAAATATGATAGTTGGATTTGACTCTGTGGCCAAGTTGGTTTTGACCAGATAAATGTAAACAAGAATCATCTGTACATCTGTTCAAAACACTTGACTGGAGGGAATAGACCGACAGAGGAGCACCCATATCTCATACCAGTGACCGCAGTCCCTCCCACTTATTCCTTTCGTGTCAGAAACTAACAGAAGCACTGGATGTTTTTTCAACCCGCCCATGCTAGTTTATCCATGCACTTAATTCAATTCCCGTTTGGAATGTTTTCACTTATGAAAAATAGAGTAAATGAACCATCTGGTAACAGCTAATGGCTAACCTTGGAAAAGTAACAACATAAAATAAAATGAAAGAAGCAGCTGGCAAAGTCATTTTTTGTCCTGCTGCAGAAAACCTATACAAAGCATGGGGAATCAGTGGCATACATCCTACACAAAATATTCTATCCATGCTCCTTGTCACCGAGGCAAATTTGTACGAATCAGCACAGAAACACCAGAAAGGCCACATGTACCTCTTTATCAATTCGGCCCAGTTGCCGACACTACTAGTCCCCTGCACTGTAGCCAGCACTTGAGCTTTATCCTTCAATATATTCCAAGTCGATTTTGGCACCGGGAACATTGTGTTCATTTAAGTTTACATGGACAAATGCATTGTTGGTATCCATATGCTTTTGTTCTACTGCCTTGTTTGCCAGACATCCAGGACTTTGAGGATTCTCCACAATCCTTTTGGCGTCATCCCTGATCAATGCTATTATACTGGAACTTCAGCATTTTGCTAAAAGTACTTGAATCCTCAATTTTCCAGTAACAAAAGTTACAATAAGAAATTTGTTTCAGGTTGTTTATTTTGTTACAATTTTGTGCAAATTTCTGTTTAAACATATGTTTTACTTTTTTAATTTGTATTAATTTCTGATTATTGTCTCCAAACTGTACTGTTCTTGCTGAAGCACTTTCTTTGAAAGAGTGTGGTGTTGGGCATCTTGGCCACCAGGTGGCGTGACAATCTTAAGTAAATATATCTGACCTCAGACCACAATGTAGACTGTATGTACCTGTACTTATGAGTTCAGTTGGAGTAGTGGTAATGATGACGTATGAAAAGCTGTCATGGGAGTTAATGTAGGAGATGATGTGTATGTAAGAGAAGTGTTTTTGCTCAGCTTTGCCAGAGTTGAGTTCAGATAAAGTTGTAAACTGCAAGACTTGAAAAATCTGTCACCTCAAGGGGCCAATTCTAGCATTCACCAGAAAGTGAAAAGTAAAATATTGTTAGTCATTCATCAAAACACATCACGACACGCAACTTCTTTTTTATTAGCATTTTATTGCTCATTTGATGCATGTCTAATGATGATTATTGTACTGTATAATATTATGATGTATGTATATGTTGTCAGTTTGATGCCTTTGGAAAATGCACGTTCTCATAAAACCCTCCAGGATGACTTTCTGTCAACCCCAGCAGTGATGAGCTGGTTTTTTAGACTGTCTGAGCCAAGGTTACTGAGGTTTGCAGTGCTCCTCAGGCGAAGAGAGGCCCAGAACCCACACTAAGGAGAAAAATTAAAGTTTTCAGCAGATCATCTATGTGTCTCTGGTGGGGTTTAGACCATAATCTGTTCATCCAGGTGCTTGGCCTCCCACTCTGATTTTTGCATCTTCTTTGCCAAACTCCTAGGGTGCTTATGTAATTGCGTGTGTGTGTGTACGCGCGCGCATGCTTTTGTCAGTATGGGTGAGTCAGTGAGAATGGTGTGTGTCTGAGTATATATGCACAAAAGTGGGTAAGTGCAGGGTGCGTGAGTGTTTTTAAAAGGGTGTGTAAGGTTATTTTTCTGTGCAGTCTTTGATGCTTTCAAGAGGTGCATGGCTGATTGATACTCTGCTGGGGCCTCATTGTGTGCTTAAAACATTGTTATTTTTCTCTATTCATATAAACAATGTAGTAAGAAGACACACACACACACACACGCATGCACGCACACACACACACACACACACACACACACACACACACACACAGAGACAATAACACAAACTAATTATCTAACCCAGTCCTAGCTTTTTGAAAGGTCTGCGTCAATTTGGCAATGATAGGTGTTGTTGAAATTCTCGTGGGTAGGGGTGTGAGCGTGGGTAAACTCTTGAACCGAGCAGCTGTTAATGACAAGTGCTAATGCTGGCATTGTCAGGGCAATAAGACAAGATAGTCTATCTCGACACCTTGCAGCTAAATATCTCCCGAAGTTCAACTTTTCTTTGATACTTTGATCAGATTTTCGTCCTTTTTATAGTCATAGTCATTTGAAGCATTTGCAAGTTCTTACGGTACATTGTTTTTCCTTTGTCCCACCATGAGATCTGCAGTTTTGTTTTTTTTTTCTTAAACACCTCACCAAAACTAATCCTCCTTTGACGCTTGCTGCTTGAAACACCTGGGCAGTGTTCTCTCGTAATTCTGTTTCTAGATGCTGGAGGGAAGTAGTTGTTTGTCTTTATGATTGTTCTCAAATCTTTTGTGCGCTGCATTTCCTCTCTGGTTTAGAACATCATCAAATTTCTAGGTTTCCACCCACATACTCCTCTTGTGCTTCACCTGGCATGGCTAGAGGCCACTGCTGACTAACACAAAAGCACATCATTCCAATCACTCATTGTTTCAATTCACCTGCTCTACTTAGTAAGCACAGGATAAAAACCAGGTCAATTTTGGGGCTGATGAACATTAAATAATATTTAAAATTATTAAAATCTCCATTTTGTCTACTGATTTCGTTTTACTGACCTGTATTCCTGTATGAAGTTAAGTGACTCTTTATGACCTGGTATTTGATATATTTCTGTTTTATTATCAAACCAAACCCCAAACAATAAATGTAATCCTTCACACGCTGCTCTTTTACTCTCAAGTGTCTCTTTTTTCTCCTAAAGTCTCAGGTTCCTCAGTGCCTCCTTCCAAACAATGCCCACTGTTATTATCTTGATATTTAATGTTGAACAACTTTTGTGCATATAGTCAGTGTAAATGGGGGAGTGTGTGGGCTGAGAGTGTGTGTGTGTGAGTGAGTGGGGGGGGGGGTCTCAACTCTCCTTTACAAAAGCTAGGCTAACAATGACGAACTGCTTTCTTTTTGTCTTTCATCTGAGTAGAACACAGCTCGCTTCGTATGGACCACTAAACTGCTCAGACATGATGTACTTTAAAGTTATGTGTACTTATTTCATGTATGTGTATGAATTGGACTTCAAATATTTATATTGAATACAGTGGGGAAAACAAGTACAGGCGGTCCCCGACCTACGGTGCCATCGACCTACGGCGCTCCGTACTTACGGCGCCGCCCCCCAGTGACATCATCGTGCCGTACGTTGCCTTTTTTATGCAGCATTTTATATTTTTTCCATTTTTTTTAGGGTATTTTGTTAGCTAATTGCTTGGAAACACATTAAAACACATTAAAACACATTAAAACGGTCGTTCGAAGTTGTTTTACATTGAAAAAAGTGTTTAAAAAGACGTTATCGATCGCCGTTTTAGTTTCGGTTTCGATTTACGGCCGTAAATGCGGACATACGGCGCCATGTGCGTTCGGCTCCGACCTACGGCAGAATCGAGCTACGAACGGTCCTTAGGTCCGGAACCCGTTCATATCTCGGGGACTACCTGTATTTGATACTGCCGATTTTGTAAGTTTTCCCACCTACAAAGAATGGAGAGGACCAATTTTTATCCTAGGTACATTTCAACTCTGAGAGAGAATCTAAGAAAAAATGCAACAAAAAAAAAAAAAAATCACATTTTATGATTTTTAAATAATTCCTTTGCGTTTTATTGCATGTAATATGTATTTGATTACCTAGCAACCGGCAAAAATTTTATTACTCACAAATCTGTTAGTTTTTCTTTAAGAATCCCTCCCATTCTGCACTCATCTGTATTAATTGCACCTGTTTGAACTTGTTACATGTATAAAAGACACCTGTCCACCCACTCAATCAATCAACACTCCAACCTCTCCACCATAGCCAAGACCAAAGAGCTGTCTAAGGACACCAGGGACAAAAATGTAGACCAGCACAAGGCTGGGATGGGCTACAGGACAATAGGCAAACAGCTTGGTGAGAAGGCAACAGCTGTTGGTGCAATGATTCAAAAATGGAAGAAACATAAGATGACTCAATCGTCCTTAGTCTGGGGCTCCATGCTAGATCTCACCTTATGGGGGTAAGAATGATTTTGAGAAAAGTCAAGAATCAGCTCAGAGCTACACAGGAGGACCTTGTCAATGACCTTAAGAGAGTTGGACCCACAGTCTCAAAGAAGACCATTAGTAACACACTATGCCATCATGGTTTAAGATCCCGCAGGGCACGCAAGATCCCCCTGCTTACGACTGCCCATGTCCAGGCCTGTTTAAATTCCACCAATAACCATCTGGATGATCCATAGGAGGCATGGAATTAGGTCTTGTGGTCAGATGAGACCAAAATGGAGCTTTTTGGTATCAACTCCACTTGCCATATTTTGAGGAGAAAAATGTATGAGTATAGCCCCAAGAACACCATCCCAATCATGAAACATGGGGGTGGAAACTTCATTCTTTGGGGCAGCTTTTCTGCAAAGGGGACATAACAACTACACCATATTGAAGATAGGATTGATGAGGTCATGCATCGAGATTTTGGCCAACAATCTCCTTCCCTCAGTAAGAGCATTGAAGATGGGTCATGGTTGGGGCTTCCAGCATGACAGTGACCTGAAACACACAGCCAGGGCAACTAAGGAGTGGTTCCATAAAAAGCATTTCAAGGTCCTGGAGTGGCCTAGCCAGTCTCCAGACCTGAACCCAATAGAAAATCTTTGGAGGGAGCTGAAACTTAATGTTGTCCAGCGACAACCCCGAAACATGAAAGATCTGGAGAAGCTCTGTATGAAGGAGTGGGTGAAAATCACTGTTGCAGCCTGTCCAAATTTGGTCAAGAACTACAGGAAACATCTTAACTGTGTAACTGCAAACAAAGGTTTCTGTACCAAATATTAAGTTCTGTTTTTCTATTGTATCAAATACTTATTTCATGCAATAAAATGCAAATGAATTGTTAAAAAAAATCATCCACTGTGATATTTTGGGATTTTTGTCTTAGATTCAGTCTCTTACAGTTGGAGTACCTACGTTAAAAATTACAGACCTCTATTTTTAGGTGGAAAACTTACAAAATAAGCAGTGTATCAAGTAGGCATTTCCCCACTGTATGCATAGCATATATACAAAGGCCACATGTGAATCCTGCAAGAAATTAGATCAAATTGCATTATTTGTTATTGGGACAATTTGCTTTTGTCAATTATTGTCAATTAATTACAGCAAAGTGTACAGTTTGTCTTCCCTGATGCATATTTTTGAGCTTTGTGTGGACTCTGATGGTATTTTCAATGTACCATTGCTTAAGCTTTTAGCATTAGATGATAAGATAGCAAGCAATTTCTGTCAACAGCTTAGCATGTCAACTTGAACAGACTTTGGCAGTCACCTTTCTTATAAATGGTTTTCATGGCAATGGGAGCTTGAAGGAACGAGATTGTTCCTGAATGCAGTAAGTTCCTGTTGCCTGCAGCACTGCATTACCTCTATGTATTACTGTATCCTTCTCCATGTCTTTCTCTGGTAATTCCTAATCTTTCTTCACTAACCAAAAAAAGGCACTATAAAAGCCTCACAGTGAATTTAACTAAAGTTGTATCAAACAAGAAGCCACATAAAAAGCCATCTAGTGGTTCGCCAAGTCAAGTTTCTAAAACAGACAGCCTTTCTTAGAGGGATTCATGGTAGCCACAAGAGTCTTGATGGTCTCTGAATCATCCTTGTATAAAGTAAAGTTCATCTAGAAGTAGAGGCATTCTTAGAAAAAAGTTTTATTTTGGGGTTTAGATGTTTATTCTTTTTCTGAGTCTTCGTTAATCTTAATTTATACTTTTGACACAAAGCCCAGGCCATGCTGTGCCTTGTCCCATGTCATTGTGCACATTTTAAAGGGTAGTTTGTTTTTGTCAAAGATAATTGTGTGGAGTACTCATGAGTAATTAGTGTTTTAACTGCAGTAGACAGCTGTTGGTGCAATTTCAGTTTAAATAATCAGGGAACATATGCATGGGTTGTTGAACTCACAACTACTGTGAGCAAAAAGTATTCAAGGTCAAATTTCTGACACTTTAAACTACTTTAATTATTTTATTTTTTTATTTTAATTTTTCAAACATTTTGAGTGTTGCATGCAATATGTATTTTTATACTGTGTCACTTTTCTTTTAAAAAATAAAACACCAGTTTTATTAGTCTAATGTTCTTCACTGAACATCTGTGTTGTTACATGTAGTTGAAGGCACTGTAGTTTCTCAGTGATGTTCTGTCCTGGTGCATTATAAGGCAATTTTTATAACTTTCGTCAAAGTCGAGTTTAAATACACTACAATTACTATGCCTTCAAACAATTTGGGACATTTGATGTAATGTGTTTGGAAGCTTCTGATATGTGTATTGATAACATCTGAGTTAATTAAACACACACCTGTGGATGTAATTTAAGGAACACCTGAAACACACTGCTTTCTTGTGTAACATCATGAGAAAGTCAACATTAATCAGCCAATTAATCAGCCAACATATCAGGAAGAGAATTGTGGACTTGCACAAGTCTGGTTCATCCTTGGATGCAATTTCCAGATGCCTGAAGGTGCCTCGTTTATCTGTACAAACAATTATACACAAGAACAAACAAGATGTGAATGTCCAGCCATCATACCGCTCAGGAAAGAGACTGGTTCTGTGTCCCAGAGATGAATGTGCTTTAGTTCGAAATGTGTATATCAACCCAAGAACAAAAGCAAAAAACCTGGTGAAGATGCTGGCTGAAGCTGGTAAGAGTGTGTCATTATCCACAGTAAAACGAGGACTGTATCGACATGAGCTGAAAGGCCACTCTGCCAGGAAGAAGCCATTACTTCAAAAGAAACATAAAAAAAGCCAGATTAATGTTTGCAAATGCATACAGGGACAGAAACTTTAATGTTTGGAGACATGTCCTGTGGTCTGACAAAACTAAAATATAACTGTTTGGCCATAATGACCACCGATATGTTTGGAGGAAAAAGAGGTAAGCTTGCAAGCCTGTCTGAGAACACCATCTCAACTGTGAAACAGAGGGGTGGCAGCATTATGTTGTGGGGTTGTTTGCTGCAGGAGGGACTGGTGCACTTCACAATATAGATGGCATCATGAGGAAAGAACATTAACATTATGTGGAATTACTGAAGCAACATCTCAAGACATCAGCCAGGAAGTTAAAGCTTGGGCACAAATGTGTCTTCCAATGACCCAAAGCATACAACCAAACTAGTTACAAAGTGACTCAAGGATAAAGTCAATGTTTAGGAGTGGCCATCACAAAGCCCTGATCTGCCAATTCTGTCAGGAGGAATGAGACAAAATTCCTGCCAACTATTGTGAGAAGCTTGTGGAAGGATCTCCAAAACATGTGACCCTGACCAAATTTTTGTACCCTGGATTTCGCCTTGCAAAACTTTCCATTGTGTTTCCACTGACATGCATTTACATCCACCAGCCTTTTCACCATAAAGCTTATTGAACTGTCTAGTTGAAATTTTGGGGCCTCCACAAAATTCCTCGCAGCAAAAGGTTTATAAGAGAGTGGGAATGGTTTGTAAGCATGTGGGAAGGGTTTATAAAGCATTAAGATATATATAAATAATAAATATAATGCAGCTACTTTGCAGGTTTTCACCTGTCGTGGATGTCTATGGAACGTGCCCCCCACGATAGGAGAGGGATCACTGTACAATACACAATTCTAAAATGCAGGTACACACTCAATTTGCATATATAACAAATCTGGGGAAATATGTACCATTACATAAAAATGATTGGTCTACTTGAGCCCAACGTTCATTTAACATCACCCTTGTTGACCTGCTTTCAGTAATTTTGGCTGCGTGTATAGGTAAACAAATGCACATGACAGTAGGCAGACGTTACTAAATTTAGCTTACTGGTACAATTTTTTTTTCATGACATTGAATTTGAGAAGAACATTGTATGGATTTTTCCTTAGTTTATGATTTTTTTTTTGCCAGCCTTTATGACATAGCAATGAGTACTATACAATCACATATTTTCTTAAATGTGCCTTGCTTTCAATTGTAGTTAGTGTTACTTCTGCATGACTTCTCACAAAAGTCTCAAGACTGAGCTCATTCTGACTGTTTCTGCTGGAAGTAAGATACTTCTTACTTGTAAATACTTGACACAACCCTACAACAAAGAAACCAAAACCCATCTTAATACGTAATATGTGTTTCATATGTGGTGTTCTACATTATCATCTATTGGTAGCAGAGTTTCACTGTTGCTCTTTTGACCCTTTTGTGTATCTCTCTGTCAGCAGAGGGTATTAGTTGTAGGACACAGAACACAGAGCTAATAAATGTTGATCTGCTGTGACTTAGTCAAATTACTGTACTTCTTAAGAGAGAGAGATGACATCTAAGGATACAGGGTGCTTAAAACTATTAAACAAATTGAATCGATACATGGTTGATCTATTCAAATGAGAAAATGTTACCACATGAGGAATCATAGTTCATTAAATGCTAGAGTTCTAGGTTCATTCTCATTATGTGGTGTTTCACAGATAGCTGTATATTAGGGATGCGCGATATATACGGTACACGGTAGAAACGATAGAGATTTAGCCTACGATAGAGATCTGTCTTCTACCG
>JARVGV010000002.1:16500787-16518180 GCA_031762435.1 Hypsolebias longignatus
GGTATGGTATGGTATGGTATGGTATGGTATGGTATGGTATGGTATGGTATGGTATGGGATGGTATGGTATGGTATGGTATGGTATGGTATTTACTAGTTCCAGTAGCTCCTCGCTCGAATAAACAAATCTATTAATGCCGGTTGGCATTAATAGAATGGGACAAAAGATCACATTCAGTCTATCAACATTCAATTGAGTGAACAGACGTGCAGTCAGTCTCGCACGACTCATTTATTTAGTTATTATACAGTACTGATTTAAACTGACTTTAGTTTGACTGTATGCTTCTGAAACTGAAGCTCATTCTAAGTTCTGTTTGAAGCCTTGAGATCCTTCCATCCATTATCTTTATCAACTTCTTCCTTTTTTTTTTGGTGGGGGGGGGTGGTGCTGTCACTAGTGCCATATCCAGCAGGTACTGTGCGAGAGATGGGGGACACCCTGGACAGGTCTCCAGTCCATCACAGGGACACATAGAGACAAATAAGACAAACAGCCTTTCACTCTCTCACTCACACCTGGGTGCAAGTTACCAATCAGTCTCACATGCATGTTTTTGGTCTGTGGGAGGAACCCGGAGTACCTGGAGAAAACCCACTCATGCACAGAGAGAACATGCAAACTCCACCCAGAAAGACCCCCAGCTGGGATTCAATCTGACAACCTTCTCACTGAGAGGCAGCAGCTCTGCCAAATGCTTGACCTTGCCACCAAGCCTTGATATACATTTCTAATTAATTTGACATAATTAAATTATAGTTTAAAAATTGTGATTCTTTCAGTCTACATGTTTGATGGATTGGCCATTTGTAATTTGTTTCCTGTTGGTTTGACTGCCTGCTCTCCTTCCGTGCCTGGTCTTAATTTGTCCTAATCATTGCCCTGTGTCTTTACACCCTGAGTGTCTGCACGTTTTCAGTTGTTCTTTGCCTGATCATAGATTTTATCAAGTTTTCATCTGTTTAATGTTGTTTTCTTGCAAAAACAATTGGATTTCCAAACTTGTCTGCCTCATGCTTTCAAGCCCTGTGCTTGGGTTCCTCTCCTTGTGGGATTGCAATATTTGGACAAAAGGTTTTGCTTCTATCAAATATTTTAGATGTATGAAAGGAACGATAAAATATAACAGTACTTTGGGGTGAAATCTAAATGTAGTGTCTGAAAACAAAAATGTGAAGAAAAAATAAAAAACAAAAATGGCCAAGTCTGTAATTTTACAGTGCATCTCAAGTAATTTATTTTACTGTATTTCTCTATCCTGAAATACATAAAGGCTGAATTATATTTCCCTGAGCACTGCAAACATGTTGGAGATAGTCTTAGCATCCCCTAGACACTATATGTTTATGTGCAAAATTCTTCGACCGGCGGGCTTTTATTCAGAACTGAAGTATGTGCATGTGGTAAATGTTCCTTAAAAAACACAGAAGAAGTTCTACTTCCGTGATGAATGTAAACTCAACTGACTGCCCAAAATGGACCTGTGCCAGGTTTTAATGACTGTGGAGATGTTACTGCACTCTTTGATTGCGCTACATGTAATACAGATAATTTTGAGCTCTTTCAAAGTTTCTAGTAGAAATGTTGTGTTGCTAACCGACCAGTTCTGCTCCCCGACATAGTGGCATCTAGCCAGGACGGAAATATGTGAAGTAGACAGGTCGCACATGCGCAGTCAGGTCAGTTTTCCACAATCGGAATAAAATGATCAGATTAAGTGTTTACATGCACACCTTTCAGATTATGAATCGGCATAAACCACTCCTCTCGTTCGGATTACAAATTCATTTGGATCAAGCTGAAGCAGGTCAGAATAATCCGAATGGGGTGTTTACGACACCTTTTTATTCAGAATGGCTGTTTAATCCATTTACTTATGTACATGTAAACACAGCTATGAGAAAACAACAACTATAAAAATGTAATTTGCTATCAGTAATGTTATCTGACATCCTAATTATGAAGACACACACACACACGTTCTTGTAAACATATTTTTTGGGGACTTTGCATTGATCATTCATTTTCAATAGCTTAACCCTGACCCTTACCCTAAAGTTTAGGGTACATAGTACATGCCTAACCCCAACCCATCTGCAATTCACACCTTAGTCCTAAACCTAACCCCTAAACCCACAACGAGACTTCTCCTGACCTGGTTTTGGTCCCCATAAATAGTAGTTGGTTACCACAGTGCATGCTTTTTTGTAAAGTGGTCCCTACAAGGTAACCTGAAACAAAAATGCACATGACTGTCCTTTAGATGCTATCGCAGAGCAGAACAATGGAAAGTTGTACCAACTTTTTCACGATGCAGAGTCCAGCAATTTAACCTAAAATGTTTCTTTGCAGCTGCTAATGCTATATTTCTCAAAAGGCCTTTCCTCGCTCTTTCCTGATGATGTTTGTTCTATCTATTATGTGTTGTGGTAGTGCCACAGCATTTAACAACATCCTGCATCCTTTCCCAGATCCTTGGTGTACCAATGAAGAAAAGGCAATGAACCTCAAGGTGCTCGTTCATCAAGCACCCCATACCACAGTTTTACCACTGTGGTGTATAAATTTGTGCGAGAAGGAGGATTCACGTTGTAAAAACCTTTATTAAAACCAGTGAAAGGTTACAAAGTGCAAATAACTCATGCTCAAGTCATTTACAGCTTTCCAGGAAAAATCTAAATCCAGCAGACGACATCTTTTGGAAATGTTCAAACATGTGTCTCTGCTCATTAAGCTGATACGTGTGAACGAGGGGTCAGATGCGACTTGTGCATCAAGTCGGCTAATTTCAAACGGTGATGACATCACCCTTTGTAAGAACATGATCTAAACTTTACCCTCTCGGATGCTTCCCTGATGCTGTAGTAGCCGCAACTAAATTACACTTTGGCTGCTCGTTCCGTTCAGTTCAACAGCAAATCTCTTCAGCATGTCACATGATGCACAAAGTGCAGTGGGTCCATTTGAAATGGTATACAAGATAAAAATCAATCTTTTCTATTTATTCTTTTCTCTCTAACCCCTCAAGATGGCATTTCCCATCATGCTGTAGCGCAGATGTGATATTGCGACAAACTATGGGAGCCGACTGAGCTCGGGGTGTGTGCCCTGTGGTTTTCAGGTCCCGGGGCCTTGAAGGGAGCTGCAGTTTGATCCAAATGGATGGACAGCATTATGTAAGTGCTTACAACATCAAGACATTATGTAATTGGATCCATTGCTACACAACAATGCTCCTCTTGTCAAAACCTAAATAACGTTGTACAAACAGCCAAATGCTAAAAACTGTTGAAACACGATGAATTGGCACACAAGATAATATGAGGAGAAAGAGGAGTATTCTGTGTTAATGTTTTTAAATGGTTTTCCTGAAATTATTCCCTTGCATTGTGCAGCTTTGTGTTGAATTTCAAGAAAATCAATATTTCAACAGGCACCTGCAAGGTTCCACACGCTACATTAATCCTTGTGTTGTCTTTTAACTTTACAAACATTCTTATTCCTTTAGAGCCAAACCGACCGATTTGTTTAACTGCTTAAAAATATTAATTACAAATGTTTTTCCCAGGCAGCACAGTGGCGCAAGAGCTGCTGCCTCTCAGCGAGCAGGTTCAAATCCCGGTCCAGGGGCCTTTCTGGGTGGAGTTTGCATGTTCTCTCCGTGCATGTGTTGGTTTTCTCTGTGTACTCCAGTTTCCTCCCACAGTCCAAAAACATGCATGTTAGGCTGATTGGTAACTCTAAATTGTCTCCAGGTGTGAGTGAGAGCATGAATAGTTGTTTGTATCTATGTGGCCCTGTGATGGGCGTGCAACCCGTCCAGGGTGTACCCCACCCCTCACACAGTGATTACTGGACATGGGTACCAGCGACCCCCGTGACCCAAAATGGAAGAAGTGGGTAAAGTTAATGGATGGATGTTTATCCCCACAAAAACACATCTTTTTTTTTTTTTTTTTTTACTTTGTCAGACTAGTAAGTTTCTTTCAGCTGCTCCCGTCTTCAGAGGGTTGCCTCAGACAGCGAACTCTCAAGAAAGATTTGGAAATTGTTTAACGCCGGATGCCCTTCCTGATGCAACCTCAGGATTACAAGAACGCAGCACTGAGCTACCGCAGCCCCTCAAGGGCTATCTCAGCCTGAAATAAAACTATCAAATTTAAATTACTTTTGTTTTTTTTTTTAACTCTTTGTTTAAAAATAAATAAATAAATAAAAACTTCACATTTCAATTTTTTAAGAATTCATTTTCTTTATGGCTAATTTTGAAAAATAAGTAAATTAATTAAATTAATTAAAAACAATAATAAACAACAAATGTATTTCCCACCATTAGTATGCCCAACATTAATTTTAATTTTTTCATTTTTTAATAACAGTCCAGAATTTTATGAAGACCCTCCAGACCACTGGAGACTTAAGAATCATTAGCTGAAAATGAGGCCTTGATCAAACCTGCTCGTATCTTCCAGTCTTCAAACATAATCATTTTTTTTCATACTTTTAAAAATTATTTTCTTTATAGTATTTAAACTATGACCATGATAGAACTGCTAGTTTTAAAAATTATTTTCGCATGTACCAACGCAGATATACGAGCGAGCTGCAGGTGCACGCTATGTCCACTAATGACTTCCTGCCTGTGGATAAACCAATGGAAGTCAGCACAGCAGCTGTCAACCGTGGAGCGTTTGATTCTGCTTCCTGCATGCGCATGGAACAACTTTTTAGTATTAAATGTTTACTTGTGAACACTTAAAGCAAAGTACCATCTATTGTGTTAATATAAAAATCAAACTTTTCATAACGAAGATAAAAATAAAATACATGACTGAGAGGAAAAATAAACCTCTACACTTTGTCATGGTATCATTTGCTAACATTTTTCTGTTTTCTCAACCAAACATCAACTGTGTTACTATACAAATGTATTCATGCTGAGCATATATAGACCACAACATTACACAATACAGTACATATTAGTCCACCTGATCAATAAACATGAAAAATATCTGGTTAGCCATTAGCCTAGCCTGTGAGACGACCTATGCCCTGTTGTCCATACTGATGACATGGCTGATAAGACACTAATTAATGATATTTGACAGAACATGACTTCAAAATATAGCCTTTAAATTGATGGGTAATAATGCATATAATGAACAGAAGTAATTCTCTAATGTTATAATAAAACACAGAGAATGTGGTAGTTCATCTGCAGTGCTGTAGGTGAGGTGGGGAGGTCCAGCTGTAAGCCATCACTGAACACAGTGCTGTCCCTCCTCTTACACCCTTCATGCGTCACTAGCTGTTTGAACTTGCATGGATGTTTTTATTGGGTTATGGATCTAAATCATCATTGGTCAAGTAAACAGCTCCAGTGGAGGTAAACAGCCTGAGGGATGGGCTTCCCTCGGGGACCTTCAGCAGCTGAACTCGAAACACGAACGCGCATGAATACAAATACGTTCCTGAATTAGGGTCCATTTGCACGCATCTCTTTTCCCCTTTGAGGGTTCAGTCCCGTTCTTCTCTCGAGATCTGTGGCTGTCCGTCGGTGCGGATGGCTGTTGTGGTGGCTGAGATGTTGTTTTCAACGATTCACTATGAACTTTGCTTCTCAGTTGCACCCTCTGTCTCGCACACACAACCTCCTCCTTACCTAATCTGGGTAAGCAAGAAAGAATGAGGGGCAGAGAGTTGGAGAGAGGATCAAAGCCAACGAGTGGGATGGATTCTCTGAAATGAATAGTGCTCGAGGATGTTGCTTTAACCTTTGTCCAGAGCACCGTGCTCAGGGACCTCCCTGTTTGTTTTAACGGCTCAGAGTAAGAAAGAGTTCCTCTAGCCGTAAAAGGAATCCAGACTAATGAGACGTATTGACGTTTAGATGGGTGTTTCGTGTCTTCATGTCACAAGAAGCTGCTCATCTACAATCTGCGCAGTCTGGTTTTATTATTTTTTTTTTAATAAATGAAAACATAATAAATAACATCAATGCATTTTTGCGGTCCAAAAAAATATTTTGGCATTTAGTCATCATCAAGCGGTTTAATCGTTCACCCAGTCACATGTTCAGTAGTGTTTTATTTGAGGGGTAGATCAAACGCCTATTCATGCTGCGTCTAACCACAACTACAATTATATTAGGATTTATTTGTTTTGGGATCATCTACTTCACAGGGAAACCAGCCAATCAATAACTCCTTGCTGCCACTCCCTGTTTTGATCTAGTCTTGTGTAGACAAACTTGGATGCACTTCAGAATGCGCACATACGTTTATCACTTGAGGAGCAACTGTGCTTTTGTCTTGAAGCGAAGAAGTCTCACGGTGGTGTGTTGAAGCAGAGGTAATAAAATTGGGAAGCCGTGATGTGATGTGATCTTTGTCACTCCTCCGAAACCTTAAATAAAACAGAACAAAGATGTTTTGCGCGACTCATACATCTGGCTAACACGCCCTCTTTTCGTCTGGTTGACCAAAAGCTTTGAGGCTGTGTGCACAGTGCAACCATTTTGAGTGAATGCATGCTTTTCATGACTTATTGAATATAAATCTGCAGAACTGCAGCTGCTTTTGACAAATGCACTACCTTTGGCCTCAAATGATAGATTATGCTAATCATTAAAAAACATTTTCCCCCATAAAATTTCTTCAGAACTTCCACTGGACCTTAAAACTTGTTTTTCTTCAGATTAACTGATGCTCCATGTTATGCACAGCAGTCAACCTTTTGAGGGTGAACTAACTGAAAAAAGGAAAATAAGTGTTAAACAGCTAAGCAAAAGGAGGGCCTTAAGAAGAAGGAGAGGTTGCTTAATTGAACAACCTGAAATTGTTGTAAATGCACTTTCGGTGTTGCAAACTAAATTGGTGTTTCTAACTCAGCTGTCCCACTGGAAATGCTCTGGGACATATTGAAACTCTTAGTTCATTCTCCTTTTTACTAATAATCAGCCCCTCTACACTGGGCCTCCCTCCATCCTCTCTCCCACCATCACTGCCCCTGTTCACCCACAGCTGTGCTGCAGCAGAGTGAGAAGAAATAAGCAGAGAGAGAGAGAGAGAGAGTAAAACTGGAGAGCATTCATATAAAAACAGCCACGATGGTATGTGTGTGTGCAGCCATGGTGAACAGTGCGTACACCCCCTTTCAGTTTTAGGTGGTACGTATCAAGCAATACAAGAAGCTCCTCATTAAATCTTATAACTATGAATAAAACATAAAATGAACAACTCATACTAGTTGCACAGTGTCATTATTTACAGAACAAATTCAAGACATAATCATTGAATGAATTGTTTTAAATTTCCATTGTTTCCAAATAAATTTTAAAAAGTCAGCAGCAACTGTGTACTGCCAATCAAATGCACATTTTTAACTGATCACCAGCTGAATTGAGAAAGATTTACTTGTGCACCATTTACATCGCAAGACAAATGCTTTTTATAGTCTAACAAAGTTAGTCAGGTCCTCAGGATGTTTTTTTTATTTTTATTTTTTTGGTTGAAACATTTTGGCCTTCATCCAAAGGACTTCATCAGATGTTTGTTGTGGCTCCTCGGGCTGATGAAGAATGAAGGACAAAATGTTTCAACAAAAAAGAAACTGTCCAGAGGACCTGACTTAACTTTGTTGGATGTTTTACCTGGATTATTGAGCATGAACCTTGATATAATTTATAGACATGCACAAATTGTTCTTTGTATGTATTTTTCATTACATGTACTCATTAAAGTGCCTGTGACTTTACATGTTTTGAAATAAATATGAATGCATTTTTGGAAAGATAACATTAATAATATATTTCAATAATGATAATAATGCTGAGAGAACAGCTATTGAGATATTCTCATGCTCATTAACAGGAAGTAATGACAAAAAGGAATGCCTGCATGTGAAGCGAGCATGGCTACAATGGCTAACAACACAGACAGCAGAGAAGAATCTGATGTTTTTTAGATTATTTTGAGTCACTATCAGAGGGAAATGAATACGAGTCAGAGTTTAAATAATATTGTTTAGATTTAAAAAAAAAAAAAAAAACGGAGTTTTCCTTTGATGTCACTTCCTGTTTCACTTTGGCCACACCAATTATTTGACAAAATAGGTTTTTCAAAATTAAGATGTTTTTTCCACTTACTATAATTGTAGGATGTGCATGTCACAGACATTTTAAGATTCTGATTCAGTTTTGGTTGAGAGTCTTTCTTACTTTCCAAAAACGTTCAGTCAGGTCCTCTGGATGGTTGCTTTCTTTCTTTTTTTTTTTCTTTTTTTTTTTTTTTTTTTTTTTTTTTTTTTTTTTTTTTTTTTTTTTTTTTTTTTTTTTTTTTTTTTTTTTTGGTGAGAAGTATCATCCTTCATCCAAAGGACTTCATCAATCTGAGGAGCCACAAAAAAATAAAATAAAATAAAATAAATCTCAGACCCACAAGCAGCACACTTCCATAGTGGACCAACCAGTTTGCTGGTGATAAGATGGTTTCTGGGGCCCGCTCTCTCCCCTTCACCTCCTCTGAGGCAGGCATAGCCAAGGTGGTACAAAACATCAAAGTTCATGCTCAGTTATCCAGGTAGAAAAATCCAGCAAAGTTTAGTCAGGTCATCGGGACAGTTTCTTTTTTGTTGTTATTGTTGAGACTTTTCGTCCTTCATCCAAAGGACTTCATCAATCCAAGGAACCACAAACAAACTCAGTCCCACAAAGCTCTCACAGCGGAGTGTGCTGCAAATGTGTGTGTGCAAAAGAAACTGTCCAGGTGACCTGACTAAACTTTGTTGGATTTTTTACATGGATTATTGAACATGAACTTTGATCTTTCTTACCTTTAACATTTCCCTTTTATAATTTTACCACCCTGAAAATCCTGAAAGTGTGGCACGATGCTAGAGCTGTTGACTTACAGCAAGCAGGTCAGAGGATTGCCTCCCGGCCTTTCTGAGTGGAGTTTACTTGTTCTTCCTGTGCATACATGGGTTTTACTCAGGTACCGGTACTTATCTGTACTTCACTTTCCTCCCACAGACCTGAGCATGGATGTTAGGATCATTGGTAACATGAAGTTGTCTTCATGGATCTTCTTGACCAACTTGTAACTTGTCATTTTTGTGAATTTTTGTTGTAGCTTCCAACAAAGTTCAGTCAGGTCATCTGGACGGTTTCTTTTTTTGTTGTTGTTTGTTTTTTGTTGAAACGTTTCGTCCTTCATCCAAAGAACTTCATCAGTCTGAGACACAACAAACTCAGTCCCATAAATGGCTTACTCACATAGTGGGCCAACCAGTATGATGGTAATACGATGGTTTCTGGAGTCTGCCCTCTCCCCGTCGACTCTTCCGAGGCAGCCATAGCCAAAGGGGTTTAAAACATCAACGTTCATGCTCAGTAATCCAATTTAAAAAAGTCCAACACTTTGGACACAATTTGGCTATTGCTGCCTCAGAGGAATCGACGGGAGAGAGGGTGGACTCCAGAAACCATCTTATCACCATAAAACTGGTTGGCCCACTATGTGAGTAAGCCACTTATGGGACTGAGCTTGTTGTGGCTCCTCAGACTGATGAAGTCCTTTGGATGATGAAACGTTTCAGCAAAAAGAAATCGTCCAGAGGACCTGACATAACTTTGATAGATATTTTTACCTGGATTACTGAGCATGAATGTTGATGATTTGTCATAGCTTGTTTTCTCAGAACTCTGTTGAATAAACTGCAGTTTTGTACGACAAATCAAGCCATGTCTCAAAAACTACTCATGGTATCAGTATACATGTAGTCTTAAATGTTGCTTTAAAACAAAGCAATCTGAAAGTGTGCTTAGTTCAGCTTGGTAAAATATGACCTCATCTGCGATTTGATGTGATGAGTCACATTTTTATTTAATTAATATTACGCTGTAGGAATTTGATTTCACATTGACATCGAAGATGATTTAAAAACAAAACTTTATGAAGAAGGATTTATATTGGCCACGACTGGTTTATGACAGCAATACAAATATAAAACATTCAAGGGAGCAAAACTTCAGATCAGTGGCCTATTGAAAGTCCAGATGTGTAACAGAATGTTTCTTCTACAAAGACCAGCTATTTGTACGAGCTCCTAGATTGTCCTTGAATCTTTGTAGTTAAAGCTCTTCAGCACAACATTGGGTGATTTGTGAAGAACATAATTGTTCAACAACTTTCTGAATAAAACTATCAGGCCATTTGTGGAAACAGTGCCGGTGGTCACAAATGACAATTTATTTATTTATTTATTTTACAAAGCTGCTCACTCACTGACTTTAATCCTATCCAGAGTGCAGAGAAATTTGGTTTTAATCGAAAAATGAAAAGATGTGGTCAAAAATCTTAGGTATTAAAATCCTCAGGGACATTTTTTTTACACAGTTTTGTTTATGTGAAAAGTTCCAAATGTATCCGAAATAATGTCATATCACTGTGTGTCTCTCTTTATGTCACTTCCTACCAAACGGATCCTTCTGGTCAAAACAAAGTCATTTGCATCAGAATCTGGTTAGCGTTTAAATAATTGATGGATCTTCTGTTTGCAGCAGAATTTGTTAAAAAACAAGCAGGAGGAAAACACAAATTAGAAAAAAAAATCAGAAAGGTCATTTTGATGAAAAGATCAGCTGTTTTTTGATTTATCATCAGTAATTACGCTGACTATGAACTGATAATAAAAGGTTGGCTGATCTAATTTCCTCACACTTATCTCCGTCCCCCGAGGAGCCAGCTCATGCCTGTGGTCATGGCTTTGGTGACGTTGGTTTCTCACTGCTAGACACTTCCTTGACTTACCCCACGTACATCTGCTTGGGTGGGAAACAAATTGTGGCTGATTACAAGTTTCTTGCATTCATTTGCGTGGATTCAGCACACGCCCAGTGGACACATATACATATTACAATATTACATATTTACTCTGCTGCATAAAATATATGTCCATGTAGTTCCTAGCTGTCATTTTTACACTTAAACGTCATAAATAATGTTTGACTCTGGGGTTTCTTATCGCAGATTTACCATAACTCGTAATTCCTTGCAATCCAGGTGTATTAAGTCATTGAATCAACTTGTTACAGAACTTAGAGGGGGTGTACGGCGAAGGCCTGTGTAATAACTCACTCCTCTAAAAATACCAAAACAAGCCCCACATCAAGGCAGCTTTGAGAAGGAAATGAGCAAAGAAGGAAAAGCACACAGCAGGAGCCAGAGAGGCCACATTACCAAATTATTAATATTGTTTTTTCAAAGAAACCCAAACACTGACAGAGAATTAGAAGAAAGGGGGAAAGGGGAGAGACGGTGCAGCTGAGAGATTTGTTGTTTTTTAATTCAGCTGAGCTTTGAGTATGTAAAACAGAAAACAAGTGGCCTTGCTTATAACAAGACTGAAATATGAATTGAAACAACATATTTACGGAGCTTTTATGGCTAATAGAAATTGGCTGAAGCTAAAAAATAAAATTAAAAAATCCTCTGAGTTTGTCTTTTTTATACAGATGCTTGTTTTCTTTCATCTAAACACAAGCTCCCTGCCAAGAGAGCTCTTCTAATACTAGACACACACAAGCTCGAACTGCCAAGCTATAGAGCGAAACACTGTTCGAGCGGCCATGGCATTACCCTGTGAGGGGAAGAAACAGCTCCAACACAATGCAAGTAATGTGATGTAGAAGGAGAGGTTCATGTGGTTGTAAATAATAGTCTGGAGTTGTTTCAACAATAACAGCTCTCTGAAACCAGAGACGTATTAACAAACCTCGAGATTCCACTCACTGAAGGGATGTTTTTCTCTCTGCTCCGTTGGGAAACACTGTTGTAGTGATGGGATAAGTTGTCACATTTAGCTAGTTGTGTACAACGTGGAGGTCCATCTTGCTTCAATTAAAAACTCCAACACGTCTGGTTTTGATTAGGAGTCCTGGCAAACCCAAGGTGATTCCTTTCCCTAATGAAAACCACCAGAGAGAGGTCGAACGGAGCTAAAGACTGGTTAACAAAGAATAATAGTTGAGTGAGGAAGGTATCTCATCCTCCTTCCCCTTGATGTTTCCTTCCTTCTGGCTTGTATACTTTACGTGCCATATGGATAGGCCTAACCTTCCAGGGCTGCACTTGGTGATGGAAAGGCAGGTTAAAAGTGCATCAAATCAATCTATATCTTTGTAACACTCTTTTTTATTCAGCTGCATTTATTTCCTTCTCATTCCTTGTTTGCTATTTCACACCACTCTTGACCGACCCATCACACTGTGTGGATTTCTGTGAAGCCACGATGTCTCACCAGAAGCGGACTTCTGCTTCCGCTTATAGAGGGCTTGATAATTTACACCAGAGCGGTGGTCTGTTTGCAGTGATTTGACACTGAACCATTGGTTTTCCTCTTTGGCCACACAATCACCTCATCCCTCATCTTGATAACTAAAGCGTTTCTCACAAGCACAACACGTTGCATTTCAAAACCTTCTCATGCCTTGAGTTCAAATTTGAGAAAGGCCATTACTGCAGACACTGAGTTGAATCTGTTAGGAAAGCTTTACATATTGAGGGTGACAAAGCCCTCCAGTCTACAGCGTCTTGATCTGGGAAGGAGGAAATGTATAACTGACAGTTACTGACAGGATAATATATGCTTCTCTACTACTATCTACGTCACAGAATACTTCTGTGGCCACAAGTCTGCCTCTAACAGTGTGATTTGGCCGGCATGAAGCTCATGAAAATGTGCTGGTCAATCAGAGTGCAGAGATGTAAAAAGTATGTAGTATCAAATGCAGCTAGAGAAACTGCATTCCCTGCGACAACACAGTGTGAATGTTTATTGCAGAAGAACTTGCTTAAAAACAGCTGAAATTCGCTAACAATATTAGGTGAAATATAGAAGAACAAGCCTAAATTAGCAGAAGAAAGCAGAAAGAACATATGTTTGCTGAATTAGGTTTAAGAAAGCAGAAATGAGCACAACAATTAGGAAATTAGCTAAAAAAAAAGGCTTAAATTAACAAAAATAGCTGAAAGGTAGCTGAAAGGGCAGAAATAAGCTTAAACTACCAAAAGGAAGCTAAAAACTGAAATAAGCTAAAAAAAACAAAATAAAATAAAGTGGAATTAGCTGAAAAAGCCAAAACTAGCAGAAATAAGCTGAGAAGAGCATAACAAGCAGAAATTGCCATGAAGAAGTTAATTAGGTTGAAAGTAGCAGAAACTAACATGCAAAATGTGAATTTGTCTAAAAACAGCTAAAAACAGCTAAAAATGTTGCTAAAAAGGTAGAACAAGCTTAAATTAGCAGAAGAAAGCAGACAAAACACCTGTTTGTCCAATTAGACTGAAAGCAGCAGAAATGAGCACAAAAGTGGAAAATATCAGAAAAAAAGCTTAAATAAGAAAAAAAAAGTTGAAATATCTAAAAAAGCAGAAAGACTTAAGCTACCTGAAGGAAGTGGTAAACAGATTTTTTTTTTTACTGAATTATGTAGAAAAAAGTTTAAATTTGTGATAAAAATATGGAATAACGGAAAAATCTATAATTAGCATTAAAACAGCTAAATGGTAGCTAAAATAGCAGAAAAAGCTGAAACTTGCAGAAATAAGCTGAAAGCAACATAAAAAGTTGAAATTAACAGAAAGAAGTTAGAAGAAGCACAAATATGTTGTAGTTAGGAGAAATAATCTAAAATGATCACAAAACAGCTGAGTTAACAGCTGAAATTAGCTGAAAGTAGCTGGGGGAAAAAGTTTAAATTTACACAAGGAAGCTGAAAGAAGCTGAACCAGAACAAAATGTGAAAGGAGCAGTAAAAGGTTGTAAACACATCTAAAGATTCATTTTCTGAGACAAAAAGTGAAGTACTGTACTGTATTTCAAAAAGCTAAAGTTGCACCGAATGTCATAGCATCCTTCTCCTGAATGTGCTGAATGTTACATTAGTTGAAACAGCAAAAAAATTGTGAAACGAGAAAGATGCCGAAAAACGTACAGAAGAAACATGGATCTCAATAATGTGAATAAGCATTCACACAAAAAGTGGAAAAGTTGGATGGGAAAAGATGCACGCCACGCGGTCTGCTCATAAAGCTGGGCGTTTCACAGAATGTAGCGTGATCTAATGAGCAATTCAGCCGGTGACGCAGTGATTTCTCATTTTATCTTGTCATCTCTTTAATTCCCTTATCTTTTGATTGTCCCTCACTCATCTCTGTGATCAGGTCGTCTGTGGGGCGACGCGTCTGCGTTTCATCCACCCGTCCTCCTCAAAGCAGAGGAAGCCCAGATGAGACAAGTCAGTAAAATGTAACGATGACAAATACACAGACGGGCTCCATCTGATTTGAAGGAGTCTGAAATTGTGCCGTTCATTTTGGACACACAAGTAGATTTACCTCATCTTTAAAGAACAGATTTAACTTTGTTTCTTTTTTACTAAAACTTCAGGATGTACTCTTTGAAAATTTTCACTTATGGTTTTTTTCTAAATTATGTTTTGGAAAGGGATTTCTTATAAGGAAATGAATGCATAGATAATTGTAGATATTAGTAGATAGTCAATTTTGTCCCCGACCTTAGTTTTTATTCATAAGAACAATTTATTTTTAGAAAAAATATACATTTTTAAAATGAAGAAAAAAAAATTTGGAGAAAAAGTAAGGAAAACAAATCCCAATTAAACAGCCACAGACTTTTAGAAAAAAAAAAAAAAAGAAAAAAAAGGGTTTGCTTTTAACATCAAGTAAAGACGGAGTTGATTAGGATTCATTTTCAAGAACAAAAGTTAGCCTTTATTGAATCTCAAGGTTGCCTCAGAAAACACCTTGTTGTTTTGTGAAACAAATAAATAAATGACACTTAAGTTTGCTCAAATGCAAGGGGAGTGAAGGCGCAGAGGTTAGAGAAGGTGAGCCTGTGATTGGAAGATCGTCGGTTCAAGTCCCGGTATCAACAACATCAAAAAAAATGTAGGTGGTGTAGGTGAAGCACCCACACCTGTCCCCACCCTCATTAGCCCCACTCTGGGCCCTTGAGCAAGGCCCTTAACCCCCACCATCTGCTCCTCCGGGTATCCTAGACAGCAGCTCTCTGCTCCACACAGAGGGCTGTGGTAGTTGGGTGGTCTGTGGTTGTGTCAGGAAGGACATCCAGAGTTTAAATAAAATAAAACAAAATAAAAACTGCCAAGTTTTCATGCAACTTATTTTGCTGTGATGACCCTTGATGCAGGGAGCAGCCGAAAAAACAAACAAATAAACAAACAAATAAACTAAACTACCACTTACTACTTGTACTACTTTTCGTACTTCGCGGTTTTTCACTTATCTCAAGTCTTCAGGGTTCGGATCCCCCGTGATAAACGAGAGACTACTGTACATTTATTATTGTTCATGAAGTGAATAGGTAAAGTTTTAAAGTGGTTTTTTATCCTGTTAATTTTCTCAAAACTGTAATTTTTAAAAGATTAAATTAAAAATTGTGTTAATTAAGTGGGTCTTGAATAAAAAAAAAAAAAAATGTTGAAAAGTGTAAAAACTAAAGAACAGATCTTAAGTATTTATGTTACACAGATATTTCCATAGCATTAAAGAAACAAACTGAAGAAAATTATTTAATTAAACATGAAGTTTATGAGGGGGTTCCTGAAACTTTTTCTCCCATGTAAGTGGTCCCTGAACCCAAAAAATTTGAGAACCCCTGGTGTAGAGTCTGTTTCTCTTTTGTGCACATTTTTTTTTCTCTTTTCTTATGTCTTTTTGTTTTTGTCATATTTGTGCTTTTGTGTGATTTTAGTTTTTCCTTTGGGTTCTGTTGTTTTTCTGTCCAGTTTAGATCTATTGTGTTTTTGTATTTCTTGTGCCATCTCCCGTTTACCCTCAGTAAGCCTCCGTGTTTTTTTCCGGTCAGCCTGCCACCCTCACTTGTCCCCAGTCAATATTCAGCCCAGGTGTGACTATCAGCCTCGCTCGGTTTTGTATTTTTACTGTCCTTTGTCTCGACCTCACCAGCGGTTCATTATTCTGAACAGCTGGCAGATGCCTCAGTCCTCCTTGTGTTTTCCCTCTTTGAGTTTTGTAAGTTGTTGCTGCCACATCAGCCTTTTGTTTTCTTTTTGTTAAAATAAACTGCAGCAGCTTGACTTTAATTCTGGAACTTTGAACATTTATTTTCAAGCTCACAATTCAAATGTAAAAGTTTAGCTCATTTAATAAAAATCTTGATCATCTGCATTCTCAAAGAAGATAAATCACTGCTTGAGCTGCTAGGAAGTTGGTTTTCTTCACGCCATCTTTGACGTTTAGCTGATGACATCAGTCATTGCAAAACAATGTTTGAACTTGAAAGGTTATGAACTATGTGTTTCCATCCATCCATCTTCTTACATGCTATACCTCCAGCAGTCATTGGGTGAGAGGTGGGGGGCACCCTGAACAGGTCACAAGTCCATCACAGAGGCACTTAGAGATGAACGAGACAAACAACTCACTCACACATGGCGACAGTTTAAAGTTAATAATTAATCTAATATGAATTATTTTAGTCTGTGGGAGGAAACTAATACACTAGAAAACCTACATGTGCACATGGAGAACATAAGAACTCCACACAGAAAGCCCCCAGATGGGTGTTAGACCTGCAATGTTCTTGCTGTGAAGTGGCACCTCTGCCTTGCAAGAGTAGCACAGAGACCTGAGTTCAAGCTCTGCAAGAAATTATTCAAATTCAGATTCAAGAAACTTTTATTTACCCCCAGGGACAATAGAGAAAACACAGAGCAACATGGTCAGGAATTGAACAAAATGAAATTTAAAGAAAATTAAACAAAGTAAAACTGTAGAGGAGCAAGGAATTAATTAAATGAAGTGAAATGAAATGTAAGTGTAAACGAGGGGATCCTCCATGGAGGCTGGAGGGAGGATGACAAATATTTACAGCAAAAATATACAGTATTTGAATCAAAGTCACGGTTTCATTTCATAAAGCAAATATCTGATTAGTTTAAATGAATAGTTTGAATATAACCACACATAATAAACTTTATTAATTTAAATTATTACTGTCATGTGGTGGCAGATAGAAAATAATTATCTAACTGAGGACTCCTCATACTGTAAAATACATATTTGTAAAATATGTATTTGCGATTTCAAACATAAAATAACCACATAATTCAACTGGAAACTTGACAGCTAATTTTTTTCAGTTATTGCATCAACAACATATAGTGTTGACCATACTAACAATAAAAGAAATAAGTATTCATTGTGAATTAAGCCTATAGATTTTATTCCTTATTTGCATGGATTAAGTTAGTTCTCCAAAAAATATTTAATATAAAACTTATGTACATAAAGAACTAAACACATTCCAACCCCCCCCCCACCAC
>JARVGV010000002.1:16527674-16538162 GCA_031762435.1 Hypsolebias longignatus
ATATACATACAGTATATATACTGTATACCTACATTTGTTTTTAGAAAGCTTTTCAGTCAGATTTGTCTGGCTACTTGATAACGGACAAAAAGAGGCAAAAGGGGACCATAAAATCCACATAAGATTTGTTCACATTTATCATGCTCTCCTCTCATGTTGGTGAACAGATATTAAATAAGTGAACAACAGGATCATTACAGAAAAAAAAAACTGAACATGAAGTCAAAGGAATGATTTCTGTTTGGAATTATGAGTCAGAGGCGAAGTCTTCCAAGCTGCTCTGACGCTGGATAGTCTGATAAAACTTTTCAGTCCATAAAGATCTGAAAATTCAAGCTGGACTTTTAGGCCCCATCGGTTCTGTTGCTAAATCCTCGAAAGAGCAGAGAAATTAAACAGCCAAGACAAGTGGGCGGATGCAGAGTAAACACAGTGTTTTGCAACCCTGCTGCGTGTCGTTGAACTGATACACCATCTCCTTGCAGCTGCAATTCTATAAACACACGCACTCTTGTTTTTGCCACTTTTGTTATTGACTGGAAAGGAACTCTTTGTTGAGCCATATGGCTGCATGTGATTGTACAAGGTCTTAATTATGGTGTGAAAATTGAGTACACAGAGCAGGAGAGCTGAGATGTCAGAAACCCAACACCTCCAACCCAGCAGCAGCACTTTAACAAAGGAGGTCAGCGCCGTGTCAGATTGAGTTTATTTACGTTTTTCCATAAATCCCTTCCATTGATGTTCGCAACATCCAGATAATATCCCCACTTTGCTTATTTACTCAGAGATTTCTACTGCTGAACAACTCTCATTCAGCTCCTAATGTCCATAGCGCCTTGGGTAATTGCTGTTTTCCTCTCCCTCTGAGATCTTGCCACTTCACAAGACTAAGCTTCTCTGTCCCCTTGTTTATTTTCAAAGACCTCAACCAGGACAAATACCCTCAGGTCAACTTGAACAGGCGCTCCTTTTAACTTGAGTGAGCTCCTCAATAGTGCCCAGAAAAATCTGTTGAGCTGACATAAATTTCTTCCAGTTGCATCAAGGAGCGGGAAGAATGTGGATGGATATGAAAGGGAGAGAAGAGTCCTGGTGGTGGGACTGACTCAGGTCTTGCCCAGAGTGGGGCTTACAGCAGGGATCACTGAGCTTTGGTCAGCTCTTCCCTTCTTCAAAGGCTGGGAGGAGAAGTTTTGTAAAATCATACAATAACAGTGAATATAACCACCCTTTCAAAACACAACTGGATTGAACTGGATAGATGGGAATGAGACACAAGGAAAGGATGGAGTTTAACTGCAGAGTCAAAAAAAAAAAGATAGAAGCATATGTTACTGGCTTCTGTGAAGTGGGTACAGACGGAGAAGTTGCAAAAATAACCAGGCTCACAAATTAAAATGGCATGAGGAAGTCTTATTTGTAAGTGAAAGGACTGATCATTTGCACCCTGTATGGTTAACACGCTGCAACACATTTCAACTATGATCCATTTTCACGCATGAATGATGCATAGTACCGCTATTTGTCGCTGTACTTCTTCATCCATAAGCTTTGTCCCAGTTTAGAGGGCGAGGAATATAGCCAACAAATTCCAAACCCTTCCTGGATTTAATGAGATGTTTTAGGCCACAGATGAGTGCAACAACTACCGGTACTTGACTATTTGTATCCTGATCATGATTTATCCAGGTGAGGGCCACATGGTGTTTGCACTGAGAACATTCAAGGTTTTATTTTTACACTGCAGGGAAAGTATGAAAGCAATTTAGCAGTAGACTTGCAAAAAAGTGTAGTCGACAGATGTTTATAGCAAGAGTAAGTACCAAGACACGGTGGTGCTTCTTCTGTTTCAGGTTGTCTTCTCTCAGGTGTGCAGGGCTGAGTCTTGGTGTTTTTTTAGATCATGTAAGAAGTACTTTGGGTACCAGTTACAGATTTTCAAACGTAAAACGAGAGTAAAATATTCCTCCTCTCTGGTGGACCTCCAGGTTGTGTCGCCCTTGGCCCACCAAAGTATGATCTCATCCATCTAAATAGTTTATGGTTGCTTTGTCAATGGGCTTTTCTTAAAAGGAAACATTTGAGGGGATGCCAGTGTGTCAGGTTGCCCCTCTTGTTGCACGGAGAAGGTAAATATTACTGCTGAGCTACAACACATGGAAGCCATCAGAAGTAGACTTGTAGCAGGCGCCTGCAGATTCATGCACATACATTTAAAGTCTGTGGATATATCAGTTTACAGAGGATACACAGCACAAGAATAACAGTGTGTATTATGAATGGCTATGAATGTGTGTAAAACTTGTTTTTGGAGTGTTTTTAACTTGTGTGAGCTCCTGTTTCTCGCTCTCTGACAGTTTGTTTCCTGCCTCCCATGTTTGTAACTTAAGAAATTGATTGGTTCATATTTTCCCCCCCAGTTATATGGGCTGGTTTCCGGTGACAAGGCTATTGTGTGTTTTAAGGATATGCTACAAGTCACCCTGTAAATAGGTCAGCTGTCTGCCATGTGATGTGTCATGTGTGCTTTTCCAGCTCTGAAATGTCTTCTCTAATGAGCCCTTGTAATTTTGGAGAGGAAAACACCACATCCCTTTTTCCAATAAAGCTTTTCTCTGCTTCTCTGAGCCTTGCATGACAGTAACAAAAGCTGTTTGTTCTTTTGGGGATTGGGGTGTGTGTGTGTGTGTGTGCATGTGTCTGTGAATGTGTATGTGTGTGTACTGCGTGCACACGTGTCTGTCTCTGCCATCCTTGCTTTCAGTTTATGCTTCTCCATCATGCTCTTTCAATGTGTAGTTTCTCAACAAGTCTTTGATTGCAACTTTGTACTTAATTAGATTGTAGATTGTGTCAAAGACGTGCAACAAATTTATCATTTACAAAAAAAAAAAACATTTGCCATGATGTTTTGTGGTACACTGAGCTGCAAACGTGTTCAGACTGAAAGATAAATAAATAATTAACGCAATAAAGAGCAACAGTGGGGGTCATTAAAAGCAGCAGATACAATATAGTGGGAAAATGTATCATGTAGATCAGAGAAGAGAAAAGAGGGACAAATATTTCAGGGGCCTCTGCATTGCTCACTGAGTGAATGAGTGAATTTATTGTTCTGTTGTGTGTCTGCTGTGTGTTGTTTTGTTTTGCACTTTATGTTCTGTGTTGCACATGGATCCTGGAGAAACACTGTTTCATTTCAATATGTACTTGTACGTAGATGACAATAAAACCTCTCTGACTCTGACTGAAGCCTGACAGTGTCAGAAGGGGATTGTGCCACTCCTGGCTTATGGGGTAGAAGAACAAAATAAAGCTCAAAGGGTACTGTAAGGTAACCAAGGACATAAAAGTAGCCTAATAACTTAATTAAGTTGTCTTTGCAGCATAGACTGCAAAAATGTCATTGGATGCCCCATCCAGTTTTGACAGCCATTGTGTTCTTCTTGTTGGTGAGCAACATGTTAGTAATCACTTCGGCCCCTTCTTCTTTGCACAGTATGTCTGCTTCCCCATGTACAGTGGACTCACGGGGCCCCATTTCTGACCCAACCCAGCTTCAAATAGACAAAAGAGGCCATAATACCATCTTTGTCTGTGAGTATATCAAAACTAATTTCTCTTCAGTTCTGTAACAGTCAGATGGATATAGTTTGGTGTTGTTTGAACCGTACCTATTGGCATAATCTTTTGAAGAGTATGCCATATCAGTGTCCAGTAAAGCTTCTGTATTTAAAATGCTGTTGGCCACTGAATCATGACCAACAGCTTTACTGCAAGACTTGCTTCCCAGAAATTTTACCACTGGCCCATGACGGAGGAGATCATGATGGGAAATCTATGTTTTTCTTTTGATTATTAGTATTTGCTTTTTTCTCATCCACCTCACATTGTTTTGGAAAGTCTGCAGTAGCAATCAGTGACACATATGTGTGCACAACTCCCAGGAGCCTTTAGTTCAACAGACTTTACAAAGATATTCCATGGTTCATTTGGATTTGCATGGAATATTTGAAAAGAAAAACAAAAAAAAGCATTACTGTTACCAAAGCCTTAGTCAAACCCTGCAACCACTTTCAGAGGTAGCATTCATCTCATCTACACAGTGACCATCTTCAGTTTATGCATAAGAGTACAGAGGGGTTTCCAGGTTTGAGAAAATGTGTAATCCCTGAAGAGTGTTCTGGAACTCCACTGAAGTATTTCCTGAAAAAGACAACCTGAAACATATGGAGTGGTTTGTGGGATCAAATGCTCAAACCACCTGAGCTCACTCATTTTGATGTAGAGGAGCAGTGCTTCTACTTTCATCTCCTCCTGGATGATTAAAGGGCCTGACATACTCCATCCGAAGCCGAACAGTCGACTTGCGGTCACGTGGTTGCGCGACGTTCATTTTTGCACCCACCTCTTATAGTCCACGAGACACAGATGCAGAACTCCTGGGAAACTCTTTCCGCTGCAGTATACATCACCACTGGATTTCTTCCCACAAGAGTCTCCACTCATCTCTGCATTCAGCATTTTGTCACAAATCTATCAGGAAGAAACGCCACACTTTTCAGCAGGCAGAATCCTCCATACACAATGTCTGCACTGTCTCCATCCAGGAGTGTTTGGCCATTTGACCAGTTTAGTGTGTTTGTTTAGTTGTGCAGCTGAATGTCCGCGCACATTTCTGCATTGATAATCCTGCTCACAAACTTATTACCAGTCATCTAAAAAAGTTAAGTCTGGACCTCTGGACATTCTAAAAAAAACAAAACAAAATAAAACAAATGTAGAAACATTTCATCTTTTATCCGAAAGACTTCTTCAGTCTGAGGAGCTGTATTCAGCTCAGTCTTATAAATAGCACCATCTCATAGTGGATCAACCAGTTGTTACCAATCACGCAATACTTAGTGCACAGATTAGTAAACTGTGAGCTTTGCCTTTCAACTCAACTTTTTCTGTACCACCACTGCCCAAAGCAACACAACCCTTACAGAAGAATAAAATGTGGATGGCTTCATTTCTTGATTAATTTTACCATCACTGGTGAGTAAGACACAAAAATACTTAAACTCCTTTGCTTGAGACAGACACTCATTCCAAGTAGGAAAAAGCACTTCACCATTTTCTGGTTGAGAACTATGACCTCAGCTTTTGAGGAGCAGTCTCTCACCACTAACACCTCACACTTGTCTGTGAACTTTTCCAGTGCATGTTGAAGGCCATGGTTTGTGGGCACCAAACCAACCGTATAATCAGCAAAAAAAACAAAGATGCACCACTGAAGGATCCAATGCTAACACCCTCCTCTCCACAACTATACCTTGTGATCCCAGTCATAAACCCCACAAACAGGATTGGTGTCAAGAAGCAGCCTACACCAGTAACAAGCTTGATTTTGTGTCAAAAATGTGGAAATAGCTCTTGCTTTGGTTATATAAGGATCAGATGGCCTATAACAGCAATTTTGGCTCCTCACAATTCCACAGGATCTTTAAAAAATGATTTGCATATTTGGACATATTTGTGTATCCCCCATGCTCTCTTGGATAATTCTGGAGTAGAAGAGAATACAGTCCCTTTCTATAAGCTGGTTTCCTGGTCCTGTATTATGTGTGGAACTGTGTATCTAGATGGTATCACCCAAATTTAAAAAAGCAGCGCTGACTTTTTTCTCATCTCATCGACGTCCTAAAAGTAATTAGTACTGTGAATTGGTTCGCCCAGACTCCAAGGCCCCCCCCAGTTCCCCAGCCTCTCCTGCTACTCAGCTTACCTTGCACCTGACCTCACCCTCTTTATGCAAGTCCATGTTGGATTCTTTAGGCTGAGCCTGGCCAAGTCACATAAGCCAAACTGGGCTACCAATCACTCTCCCTCCAGGCCTAGCTCCAAGGGGTGCCTTAGTTTCCTGTACATAAGAGAGGACATCGCTTCACTGAGGTTTTAGAATTTCTCTTAGTCTGCCCCCTTTCCTAGGCCCAATTATGTCATGGAAGACTATCATGGAGTAAAGCCCCAGACAACACAGACCCCAGAAACACTGGGATTCTAAAACCTCTCCACAATGAAACAAAGCAATTTCACAGAGGAAAACCCAATTTTAATGGTCAAATGAAATAAAAATAATAAATAGAAATTGAATTCCAAATAATCAACATGAAATAACAATTTTTTGTGGGATCAATACAGTTCTAATCTTAAAAAAAGCTGACTTGGCAGGGTTTATTTGTTTTCATTTATTTATTTATTTGTCTCTGACTGTAGGTTTTGCTATTAGTCAGCACTCTCAATCTCACACCCGCGGTCTGACCGTAGCTAGAATAAACTCATTCACAAAATACGAAGAATCATCTTGTAAACAAAGAGGCTCTTAGAGTGAATCTGAATAGAAATTGGTTCTGCATGATCAAGCCATCAATTCAGAGGAACGTGCTAGTTGGAGCATTATGACATGGGGCATAATAAGATCCTGCTTCTATCATAATGACCCCTTTGGATGTTTGAGCATGTAAAGCTGTATTGCCAGGTGGGAACATGGCAGTGAAGCACTGCCCATGACAAGAAGTGGGTGCCAAGCTAGTTAAGCAACACTACACTGATGGCCTCTCCTCAATGCAAGGAACACAGATGACTGAACCTGGGTGTGCATTGTTTGGAATGGCCTTAAGGTCACAAAGGCACTGACTGTGGCCCCTTTAGACTGCATTTACACAGAGGACACCGCCATGGTTCAGTAGTCCTTTCATCCTGTCACTCTTTCAATCACTCATCTCAGTCTCTCCATTCTCCCTCCTTTCATCTGGTGTGAAACAAAGGCCTGTTTTTTTTTCATCCCAAGTTATTATTCTTGGAAGCGGATCACACAATAGTGTAGTACTTCTCTCATTTGCAAGCAAGGGATTTCATCTGACTGTTGAGGTAAAGTGTCCCAGACCTCACATCGTAGCACCATGGAGCTGTGCACAAAAGTTCATTACCTGACACATTAACCTCTAAATTGGCTCTGCAGTGGGGATCTTAATCTGTCTTTGGCCACACAGACGCTTTAATTCCCTCACACGCGCTCACGAACAAACACATTTGCGCGCACACAAATGCTCAATTGTACACACACAGGCCCAGTGAAAGGCACCCGAAAGGTCAAGGGGCAGGATTTGACCGTTAGTACTGCCGACACTTAACTCATTTAACTCCCTGCTGAATGATGTGTTCATTGTGTGTTTTTGATTGCATGTGTGCCGAGGAAAGAACAGGAAAACTGGCGAACAGGAACAGAGGAACTGAGGAGAGACGGCACTTTTTCCTTGTCGAGAATTCACATGCATAAGATTCTGGGAGCTCCCATAGTGTTTTAGTCAATGGAATTTTTTTGTTAATCCTCATTGAAACTGGGAGCTCCTTTCATGTTAGGACGCTAAAGTGACCCACTGTGACCTTTTGTCCTCCCTCTTTGAGGCCTCACACTAACGATTAGCCCATGCTCACAATGCAGATGCATGGAAAGCCAGAGACCAGTGTTCTTCGGGCTCCAATACCCCCTCCAGGGTCCAGAGAGCTTCATCCTCACCAACCCAACTGGCACATCCTTAATCAAAATGGTCTACAAGAACAAGAAAGGAAGTGAGTGAGTGAAAATGAGAAAGAAGACGAGAAAAGTAGGGGGGAACTAGTGACTAAATGGAGAAGGAAATCCTCGAGACTGGTGATAGAGGGAAAGAGAAGTAAGAAGGGAGGGCTAGAATTAAAAGGAAAACAGAAAAATACCGGCGCCGCAGTCAGCATGGCAAAGAAAAGCTAGTTTTAAGATAAGGTTGGCACAGCACAAATGTGCTCTTGATTGTGTCTCGGGATCCTCTGTAAACTTTGGAAGGACTGCCAAGTCACAATCACCAAAATGCAAAGATGTTTGAGATATTAATGTTCACAAAACTCACGTCCACCATTTGGGGAATTACCTTACATGGTTGCGTCTTTGGCAGAAGACGAAAACACCGTGGGATGTAAAAACCCACAAACAAACAAACTCTTTCATAACATCATTGGCGCAAATCATGCACAGACAATATCAGCCCTTTGATTATCCTATCAGAAATCTTTGACCTTTGGGTTCCGAGATTACAAAATCAAGACAAATTGCTTTCGATGTCTGCTGATTTGCCAAGTTTGAGTGAGACTAAGCACGTGTTAAGCTTAAAGTGTGTGCCATTGTGCAGACATTAACACACACTTAAATGAATGTATGGGAATTCTTGCCAAAAACGTTTCGTTCAAACTAAGGCCACTTCTCAGTGTGCAAGTGTCTGTGTGCGTGTACACTTCAAAAACACGTATTCACTGAACTCCTGTCAAACCTTTCCAACATATGCTATGAGTTTGGCCTGTGTCCCGAGGAGCACTGCCATATGAGTGAAAGCCCAGACAGCCCCCAAACAATCAAACAATCCGAGTGCCGAACTGCACTCGAGCACTGGAAGCTTTTGAAATGCGTTATGTGGGTATAAAATTCAACCATACAGCCACAGAGATTTTTTTTGATGTAGGTTAACCCCCTGGAATCACAGCTTTTCATCCTCATGACTTCAGTGCTGGAAGCATATTTCAGGTTTTGGTAAAAGAAACCTCAAGTTCTCTCTGGTATCAGTCGAATTTTCTCTGAGTTGTAAATCTTTCCAAGAAGCCTCGGGATGCTTCCAAGTAGTAGTTCAGAGGGTTATACTGTTTTACCTTCTAGCTAAATAAACAGTACTTTTTTTTTTTTTTCCACTGCTTGTGAATTGGGGTTAAGACTTTGAAACACACGTGTGCATACACACACACACACACACACACACACACACAACACACCACACAGTGTTATTCAGCCCATAATCTCACTTTCTAATACAAATTCTGACTTAACTCTAATGATAATTATTTTCGGTTTAATTATTTTCTGTTAGTTGTCGTTTCTTGTAAACTATCTAAATTAAAGGGTATTTGTCAGTCAATAAAACAGAGTAAGAATCAATTTCCAGTGATGTCAAAAAAAACTGATAGAAAAAAAAAAAAAATTCCGTGCCTCAGTTTGTTAATTTTGTTCATAATAAAAAGTTTATACTCAGAAAAGTGAATTTACTTGTCAAAAGCTGTATTCTTTTGACGTGTGCACCAGTTGGATTAACTTAACGAGAAGGTCTCAGAAGACTGTTTCTTTGCTCTCTGGGCTGTGCTACTTGATACTTGTTTTCAGCAGAAGAAACAATGAAAGTATTTAGTCAAATGTCACACAGAGTGAGTTTGTCTCTTGCAATTCAAACCTTTGTTCGTCAGAGCTTTCTGCAGGCCCACATCCTCACACACACATTTCACCTTCTCTTGGTGGCTGAGCTTTCTGAGTCAGCGCTCTTTGTGCGTTTTTAATTATTTGCCCTCTGATCGCCCTCTCCTTTACAGCAGATTACTCTCAGTCTGCAGCCTGGCTAACGGATATGCAGCCATATTATAGGTGGAAAGAGGAAGGGTAGGATTAGCGAGGGGCTCTATGGTAATAAGGTCTGCCAAAAAGCACTCTCCCTGTCTCTGTAGCTCACATAAACACACATGTACACAAAGAAGCTCTTGTTTCCTTGTAGTGCTTTGAAGCAGGTTGTGATAATGCTGCTGTCAGTGCAGCTGTGTGTACCTCACATTATTCTGACATAACACTGAACAGCCACATAAATGTGCACACAGATGCAATAAGATGAATGGGAATGCACCTCCTGGGTTCCTGTGGGTATTCCAGAGCATTTACTTCTCCATTCACCATTCATACCTTTCTGTCTTTCCATTGTTTTACTTTTTTTTTTTTTTATTGATTCAAAAGCTCTTGGATCGGTGTGTTGCTGTCTTGTGTTTGGATAATGTTTCACCGCTTCATCCAAGACTTCAAAGACCTTGGCGCACCAAATCTCCTTTAATCATCTGGAGCCATTGTGTTGATGATATGGTTATGACATTGCGCCTTTATGATAAATCTCATCAACGCCAAAGACAGTTAAGACTGATCCACAGAGCAAACACGCTCAGCAGCACTACTTAGCTCTCTCAGAGCAGCTTAACAAAGCATGGCCTGTCTCCTTACTTCACTGTGATTTCTAGTCTTAATGAAGGGTTACTGATGCATCAAGTAGCCTCCTATGTGTGTTTGTGAGTTTACTCACATGCACACACAAAGGGACAAGCACGTGCACTACTGATCATCCGTATTTCTGTGAATGAATCTGATAGATGCGCTTTGTTCAACCCTTGGATTTTAATCAGCAGCTATTATCTGAGTCAGTAAGGTTTGTCTGGGAAAGGAAAAAAAATGTCTAAATGTTTACTGAGCCACTTAACATCATTTGGGAAAGTAATCTTCTTAGCCAAGTTAAATGTCTTTGTTCACTGTTCAGACAGTTATTTCCAGCTTCAGCTTGGAGTAACTTGAAATGCACTGGCAGGAAAACATGTTGTTTTCATCTACCCCCC
>JARVGV010000002.1:16635929-16645998 GCA_031762435.1 Hypsolebias longignatus
CTGAGAGAGACTTGGAGCACAGCAGCCCTGAGCCTTACCTAATGCTAATGCTATGTTGCTATCGCTAATCCAACTCCTGATCTCTGCAGGGGAGTGGCTCTGCTTGAACCACTTTTATACTCAAGCAGCAGAGGATGTGACGACAGAGTGTACAACACACGTCAGAGTGAACAGTCATTGACCAATAGGTAAATTAGACTGCGGTACCACAGTTCAACCCATAGGATTAGTGTAAACACATTTTTAGACCAAATATTGCTGATTTGAACAAATATGCACAAAAACATGAAAATTAACACAGACATAGTGCTATACAAGATTTTGCACACATTCTATGGAGCTTAACAGATTAAAAAAGGTTAATTTTGGGGTAAATTCCTCTTAAAAAGTTAATTGAGATTTTTTTTTTTAACCTGAGCCATAACCACCATCATTCTGAGTTAGAACAGTCCAAAGTTCATCACCTGCTTATTTCCCACCAGCTAGAATTCAAAATAAGACATTCTTTCTGAAGGCTAACTTAAAATATTTTGTTATGACCTAAAAAATGTAAATAACAGACAATGGATGGTTGAATGAACGAAGTCCAAGTTAAAATTGGCTTAATAAATTGAGAATGTTTTTTGAATGTTTTTCTATAAAGAGGTATACCAGACATGATTGCATATAAAACAGGAATGCATGAAAAAGTACTTTTTTACAAGCAGAAATTTGAAAGTCCTCCTATAAAATGAGTCATTCCTGTCCAGTAAAGGACAGTGGCGGAATCTGTCCCTCACCTTCTTAAATCAATATACCAGAACATGGCTTGGTATTTTGTCAACATCACCGTCACTTGTGGTTTGCCAGACAGCCCAGTAAGAGGATGATGCCATCCTGGTTTCATAAACAAATGCTAATGTCCTCAGTGCAGCTTCCATCAATGTTAATTGGCAGCTTAAACATGAAACAAAAAGAACATCTGCCTTTGTGCCATGTGACACTACCACTTTCTTCTATTTTAGCAAGTTTTCTTTCCATTACAGTTCCTTTCTTGATTCCAGCAGTAATCTGTGACTGTGACAATTCTGTGTGTCTGTTAAGGATTTGCCCAACATGGCATGATCCTTCTTATGCTCCTACCTCCTTTAGCACCCAGGAATGGTCCTTCATAAGCAGTTTATTTCTTATGGATACTAATACTCAAGCAAAATAAAAATACCCTCCCCCAACCCAATTCCTTCTATCATCCATCTCTCATCTGTCCATCCATCCATCCATCCATCCATCCATCATCTTGTTCTGAAGTCAGGTCATGGGGCAGCAGTTTGAACAGGGCAGTCCAGACATCTCATTCCTAAGCCACCTCTTCCAACTCTTCTGGGAGGACTCTAAAGCATTCCCAGGCCAAAAAAGAGCTATATTCTCTCCAGCATATCCTGGGTCTTCCCTGGGGTCTCATCCCAGCTGGACATACCCAAACCACCTCAACAGTCTCCTGTGGATATGGACGAGCAGTGGTTCTAATCTGAGTCTCTCCTGGATGACAGAACTTTTCACCCTATATCTAAGGGAGAGTTCAGTTACCCTGCAGAAGAAACTCATTTCAACTGCATGTATCTGTGATCTCATACAAAGCTCATGACCACAGGTGAGGGTAGGAAGGTAGACTGAAAGGTAAAGAGCATTGCTTTACAGCTCTGCTCCCTCTTCAACACAATGGACCAGCATGGAGTCCACAATACTGGAGGTGCTGCACCAATTCATATGTCAGTCTCACACTCCATTCTTCCCTGACTCGTGAACAAAACCTGAAGATACTTGAACTCTTCCACTACAGGCAGAATCTCACCCTCTACCTGAAGAGAACAATCCATCCTTTTCCATCTGAGGACGATGGCCTCAGATTTAGAGATGTTTATTCTCATCCCACCTATTTTTTATGTTTATTTAGTGGGGTAAAACTGTCATGCTTTTGTGAATGGTGCCTAATCGAGGGATGGACTAGTGATTATTTTAAGTTATATTTTGTCAAATAATTATGAATAGTTTGTACCGTACATCAGTCACAGAACATGGAGTATTAAAAAACAAAAGTCTATATGCAGACTAGGGCTGGGCGATATCTCTATATTTTTAAAATAATGAGATAATTTTATTTTTCTGATATAAGTTGAGACAATCTCGATATAAACTATAAAAGTTTTATACAGGTAGTCCCCAGTTTCCGGCCGAGATCCGTTCCTCCGGCCCGGCCAGAAACCGATTTAGACTTAAACCGGAACTGCTCGCACGAGCGGCCGTAAACGCGAATTTTCGTCCGGAAACAAAACCGAAACTAAAACGGCGATCGGTCGCATCTTTTTAGACACGTTTTTTCAATGTAAAACAACTTCGAACGGCCGCTTTAATGTGTTTAATGTGTTTCCAAGCAGTTAGCTAACAAAATACCCTAAAAAAATGAAAAAATATAAAATGCTGCATAAAAAGGCAATGTACGGCGCGATGACATCACTGGGGGCGGTGCCGTAAACGCGAAATGCCGTAAACCAATGACGCCGTAAACCAAGGACTACCTGTATAATATTTGAGCCGTATCGCCCACCCCTACTGCAGACCAACCTAGACAGTCAAGATAGAACTTGTTGAAGTCTCAGCACTAAATTTAGTTTAAAAACGTGGTGTGATTATGTCATAACTGCCTTCTGTAGTCTTTTTCCCTTATAGACATCAAATGAGTAAAATGCACATAATAATTTGAATATAATTTAAATAATATATGTTGGATCCCTACCTTGCCTGTTAGTCAACTCCTCTGTTTTGTTTATGGCTTTTTAAGAGTTGTATCTGTCGTTCTTAAGAACAACTTTTTACTGATGTTGGTACATTTTGTGTTTGTTTGAAGGTATTTTTGTAATGCAGGGATTCAACAAACCCTTGGCCCTGGCATGAGCTCAAACAGCTACAGCTGTTTCCTCACCCTAAAAACACGTTTTTCTAAGTTTGAGCTACAGTCCTGAGCGGTTTTATTCAGTTCAAGCCCACACTGCTCCTGTAAGCTCTTATGTAGGAGTACTGTTTCCACTGTTGGCTTTAGTTGCTTGGTGAAGTTGTTCTCTTGTCTCCTGCTTTTAGTCCATCAGTTATTGATTTTATTAATTTATTTTGCTCCAGGAAGTCGAGAGTGCTCATTGATCAACCTCAGCAATGTTTCACTGTGTGCTCACTATCATTTCTAAATATTACAATTAAACCTTTTCACACCTGTCTTCCCCTCCCCCTGGATTTCCCCTTCATTACAGGCATAATCAAACATTCTCATCCATGCATTTCTAGGTAAGGGAGAAGAAGAGCGTCCCATATTTTGTACATGTTCTTCTACAGTAGCTTTGGTTCAAAACTCTTGCTTTTTTTTACTTTACTGCTTTTTAAGATCCCCTCAGTAATGGAAGGTGTTTTTAGCCTGCAGCTCATATCTTGGGTAAATTAAACCTTTTTCTCTCTGTCCTGTTTTCTTTCCATCTAGCCTTCCCTTCCATATCCTTAGCCACATTTCTAGCATTATTCTTTGTTTTACCAAACCAGATGCTTTTATTTGCCTCCATTTTCTTTCTCCTGTCTGCTAGCTGAAGACTTCATCCTCTCGATGTTTTCTAAGCTGCTTTTCTCTCTGTGTTGTCAGCAGAAAGAACAACCTCAGCCTGCTGAATGCAAGCAGCAGTAACCTTGATGGTCAGGGGAGATGGAAACCTGTTCATCTAGTCTGTTCTCAGCCAGTCCACAAGACCTCTGACTCTCGCAGGATCTGCCCCTTTTACAAACTCATAGGACTCAAACCTGCGTTTTTACCGTGCATGACTTTTATTTTCTTGTCTTGCGCCCAGCTCACACGTTTTATTCAGCTTCCTTCAAACTTGAGCAGGAAATTGACTTGACTACTAATTAAATTGATTACTAAGATATCACATATAGACAGTCTTCTTTTAATGTTGGTATACTTTAAAACAGAATAATAGGAAAATAATTGTTCATGAATAAATCAGTTACTCAGGGTTTTTTTAATAGCAAACAAGCGGAGTGAGTTTACTAGAAAACTGCTGAACAAGTTAAAATATCTGCCACTGGGGTTGGTTTTTCTTTTGTTTTTACTTTCCTTCACTTTTTAAATGTTCATCATGTCATTGAACTACTTGTTCTAGTATCTTGACGCTGTATGAAATGTTACATTTTGGGGGAATTCTTGCAGACAGTCAGGTCCGTTCATACCGACTCAGTTTCTCTCTGGGATAAACGCGTCAACAAAATGTTAAAACTGCCAAGTTCCATTTCTGTGTGTGTTGCATTAATAATGCAGAACACAAACTGCTCACCTCTGTCCAGGTTTTTAAGCCCTAATTAGAATCATGACACAAACATTGCTAAAGCTTTCGTTAAATTGATCTCTTACTTCATCATCCTCAACAAACTCTTTGACCTTGTGTGTTAAAGTTTGACAACACAATTCTACACGTCTGTGCTTTTTTTTTTTTTAAAGTTTGTTGGATTTGCTCGGCTCGAGGATTCTGTTGTTTAAAAAAAAAAAAACACTTCAAAGTTGAGACATACACAGTGAACCCTCAGTTTTTCTGTTAATGTGTTTTATTTCTTGTTTGCGTCTAGCTCTAAATGTTAATTGAGACCGTGATGGGGTTGGGTGCAGGAAGCTTGAATAAAATATAAGATTTGTTGCCAAGAAGCCAAATGTAAAAACACACCGTCTTGTTTTTCTAAAACCATTTGCCAACTGTTATTAACACACGTAATCAAACTCAACAGATAAAATTGTTTAATTCTATATAAATCTGTTATTGTCTGATATTTCAGTGGAATGTTTGTGGGGGGGAATTAAACGGAACAGGGTGCCAATGTATTTTCCATTCTGCACAAGGGTTTTTGACCGTTCAGTGGGAAACCTTAGCCTGATGATCGGTCGTTATTGTAGTGGAACAAATCCTGAACCCGCCGCCTCTTGTTTTCAGTAAGGAATGATTGTACATTTCATTAGACGGATCTCTCAAAGCCACAGTCGACTTCTCCAAATCGACCACGTTGGACCGTGCACTGGCAATGGCCTTAACTGGTTCTTATTCACAATTTGTTACTTGCGCAGTATTTCTTTTCAATTTGTACAGAGTTAGTTAAGATATTCTATTAAAGATATGCGACATGGAGCTGTGTTTCGGGCGTTCTTTTTTTGTGTGTTTGTGTCCAGTTTGTTGGGGAATTTAATAAAATATATGAATCGGAAAAATGTGAACGTATTTCAGTAAAAATGGTCCGTTTTCTGATCCATAATGGGATCATGATAAGGGGATGAAACGGAAGTGTATCTAAAAACAGCATAAGACGACAGACCAAGTAAAGCAGAGCAAATTTATTTTTTAAAGTTGAAGAGAGATGTTTTTAAAAAATAATATTTATGAATAAAGGTATTTTGAAAATTGTAAAAATCACAGAAACCAAAACAATGCACTCATTTCCTTAAATGAATGAATTGTAATAAAATGGCACTAAGTTTGGAGGCATTTTGCTCATCATCAACCAGCTGAAGGTTCTGTCAAAGTGACCTGTGTGCTCTGCGGGTGAACGCACATGCTCTTTGCTGCACATGACGAGGTGCAGAATAGTCCCTGAATTCTCTACGAAACATCAGGTGATGTTTTACAAATGACTGAGTGCTTGGAGCAAAGCTTGCAGTTCATCTCAGCTCTATCAGCAGGATGAGGAAACACACTTCATGAAGTAAAGTCTGAAAATTGCTGCTGTGATGGATTATGAGAAATTTGTGGTGGAGCATGGCCACTTGGACCCTTTTAACTTTTTTTTTTTAATCCAAAGTGCTGACAGCTGCTTTCTTACTCTCACCTCATCCAGCAGCACCAAGTTATTCATGTTTCTGTCTTGTGAACGCTGATAAAACAAGTCTGGATCGTGTTGAGATGACAAACAGGCCTCCCAAGTTCATTGGAACGTTACAAGTTAAAGTTGTGACTTCTGGTTTCTGCAGAGTAAGACTAAAGACAACATTCTAGTTTACTGTATTGGCAGATTTAGCTTTAAGGCCTAGAACAAGGCGTCGTTCATGCTGCTGTGTGGGGTGGAGGAGCGCCTCGCTGGAACACAGCTCTGATTGTGACACAACTCGTGTCTGCATTTTAAATAACGAGGCCTAGAAAATGGAATTGCGCAGTGGAGTTGCAATGATCCAAGTACACACACTTTTAAACTTGTGTAAAACGTTGCTATTGCCAGAACTATTTAAGTAATTACCGGTAAGCTTTAAAACAAGAAATAGGGGGAAAAAGTTAACACATTGTGAAACAGCTTATTGGCACCTGTGGTGAAAATGAAAAGATTTGTTGATTTAAAGTTTATGGAAACTAAACTTCAAACAGCTGGACGACATTACAGCAGATGCAGTCACATCAGCTTACCACATCAGAAGCTGTGATAAAAGACTGATTCAGCAACACGTAGAAAACCAAAAGCGAGCAGCAACAAACTGAGACCTTTCACCAGACAAATCAGCTCATGTGGTTCCTGTTAAAGGCCAAGTGAAATTAAAGAACTGTCTTCAACAATGCTTTCTGTTCTCACACTCCTCCTCAGCTGTTTGGTGACTATGGGTGTGTAGAAAAAGAAAATGACAAATACAGAGTCTAATGGACTCAGAGGGAGGTGAACTCTGCAACAGCAGAATAAAGGACAGGGAGGATTTATACTGTTGGACTTATTCTCCTCCTGCTGTTATCTTCATGCAGAGCAGTTTTCTTCCAACTTCCCTCCCAGCTGCAGCTGCTCCCGCCAACATTGTGGACCTCCAGGTGTATTTGGCAGCTTGTCCTTGTGTGAGGATACAAAGGCGAGGGTGATACGGGCCGTTTGTGTTGGGTTTTCCCTCCTGGCCGGATGTGATGTGAGCCAGACACAGATCACAGTAGAAGGGGGGGAATAGAGATGCTCTTTATGCTTGTGAGCTGAACAGTCTCCCTGATTGTGACCTCTAAGATGTAAAAAAAAATGTTCAAACGGACTCCAGCAGAATGCTTCATGTAACCCATTTTTGATTTGTTGGGTTACCTTCTTATGTATGACACAGAAACATTAATGTTAATATCCAGCAAAGTTCAATCATGTCATCTGGACGATTTTTTTGTTGTTGTTGAAATGTTTCGTCCAAAGGACTTCATCAGTCCGTGGAGCCACGACAAACTCAGTTCCACAAGCAGCACAATCACTGAGTTTATTGTGGCTCCTCGGACTGATGAAGCCCTTTGGATGATGGATGAAACGTCTCGACAACAAAAGAAGCCGTCCAGATGACCTGACTGAACTTTGTTGGATAATTACCTGGATTTCTGAGCATGAGCTTTGATTATTTGTGATTTTACTGATTGTCTTTAAGTTTTTCAAACTAGCACCTTAATGCTGAGTGAAATGCAACAGTATGGGATTCTATAAGAAATTTAGCACAGAATTTAGTAACTATACCTTACTAGTACTGGGTTGGACCAGTGGTGTATGTGATATGCAAGTACAGTATATGTAGTATAGCCATTAGAAAAGCTTGGGAATTACAATATACTTAAAAGTGCCCAATGATACGTGACGTATGGTCATGTGTCATTGTCAGCACATGTGGAACATTTTATAGACACATTGAGTTGGTTCAACCTGTTTTTTGTATAATTAATACTTATATACTTAATACTTGAACATGTTTTTGATTTGATACTGTTATATAAATTCTATAACTTTTTTTTATGTAAAACCAACTTTTGTATAAAGTTTTGTTGTTCATTTATTCAAATGAAAGCGTCAGAGAAATTTGGAAATGATCAATACGCTTAAAAATCCAAGTGCATTGACGATTACGTTGTACTAACTGTGTACAGTATTTAGTTTCTAAGCACTGAGTAACCAGGACGAAAATGTAGACTACACCACTGGGTTGAACCTCTTTTTGCCCATTTTAATTCTTTGTGGCAATGATTCAGCAAAGTGATGGATATATTCCTCAGAGATGTTGGTTTGTACTGACATGATTGCATCAACCAGTTGCTGCATCACTTGCACATCTGTGCAGTTTCCTGTTCCTGCACATCCAAAAGCTGCTCAGGTGGATTGAGACCTGTAGACTATGAGAACGTTGGAGTCCAATGAATCAAGACTCGTTAGCAGGAATTGTTTCTACAACCTGATCCTGTTGAACTGTAGCTTCAGCTTCTCGTTCTTAATCATTTGTGTTAAAACAGGTAGTGAACGAGTGTACGTTTTAATATGAGGAATGGAACACGGCTCAGCTTTATTCAGGCTTGAGTGACGTTTGCAGTGGAAGAACTTTTTTGTGTGCAAAGAGTTAGCAGTTCTGTTTCCTCCTCTGCCAAGGCACGCTCCAGCCTACAACACTCTGTTCAGACAAGCCTCCATTTTTAGGATGAGGAGCGAGACCAAATATGGCCAGGGCCCTAACATGTCAGGTTTGGTTTACATCAAACTTTTGGCTTGAATGTTGTGTGTGGGAGTTAAGTAAAGGATTTATGGATGAATTCTGACTCCTTACAGAGCGGATGGAACCAATCTGATCCCTTAAGTGCTGTTTTTAACTATGTTTGATGAGGCAAAGAAGAATCAGATATGTGGGAAATATTTAAAATCACATTTACATAAAAGCTCTGCACCTTAAAGACAAACGTTGCTCTCTTTATCCTCTTTGTGTGCAGATTACAAAGAGCTAATCTTAGTTGCTTTAGGTGTTATTACTGGTTTCCTTTCTGCCTTATAAGTCTGAGTTAACACGTGTCACGCCCAGTCGCAGCAGAGCAGCTCTGCAGCACACCTCTGTCTGGATTTATGAATGGATCAGATACTGAATGAATTAGGTGTGGCATGTTTAACATGAAAAAAAAAAAAAAAAAAAAACAGCCAGTCAGACCTGGAACACCTGATCTGGATTCAAGTTACACAAAGGAAGTTAAATAGAAACATCTCAGGCAGACCTGCTTTAAATATACGTAAATATATTTTGTAATCTGCATCCTCCTCAGATTTGATTAAACGTGACATAACAAAATAAAACCAGACTGGGTTGTTTTTTTTTTACTGTGACATACTTTGTACTTTTCCAGTAAAGTTTTGCTCTTATTTTGAAACTCAGAGTGATTCCAAGAAGAATTAAAGCCCTAGCGTTTCTGCAAATAATGTATATTGTGCACCTTTTATGACAGTTTTAAGTGAAGACAAATTGTATGTTGAGAGATGATGAATTTGGAGTTATTTTAATCAAACTAAGAAAATAATGATATGCACAATATGTGGTATTGTATTGCAGTATTTTGTGAGATCCTCCATAATCTGTTAGCACTTAAGAGTACGTAATGAGGATGACTTTCAGCTACTACATAAGCAAATTTTAGCTCAGTATTTATAAAACTGACTGAGTTACACCAATTTTGTGTTAAATAAGTTTGCTTATATGGTGGCCGTCTTGAAGGGGGTTGACTCCAAAAATGAATCAGCTAAAAATGTACACTCAGTGATTACTTCCTGAAAGTTTCAGTAAAACTGATGCTGTGGTTCATGAAACGTGTTGCTAGTTTTACAGAGAGCAAGTACACAGGCTCAGAAACAGAGAAAACATTTTGCCCTTTAACCTTCAGAAGTAGGTGATGGAAAAAAGTTCAAAGTTCGTTATTGTCGTTCGCATCACACGTGGTACATGAGGTGGACTCAAGGTCCCAGTTAAACCCAAAAATAGAAGGAAAAAAGTATAAAAATAAACTGTATACAAGGGTATAAAATATACGCTGAACACTAATAATGTAAAACAATACGTTGTATTAAACAGCAGCCTGAACATGAGTCTGTGAGCAGATGGGTAGGAATACTGCAGCATAAAGGCAAGAAATCTGAAACTCAAATAGTTAGCCAACATTTACACCTAAAAAAATCCATACATTTATTTTTATTGTATGTTTATTCCTTATTATTATTATTCCTATCTTAGTATGTATAAATATACATTATAAATACATACATATACAGTATATAT
>JARVGV010000002.1:16697914-16709268 GCA_031762435.1 Hypsolebias longignatus
TCCAGTTCTTTCTCCTGTCTTTTTGTCAGTGCCACTGTCTCCAGACCATACAACATAGCTGGTCTCACCACTGTCTTATTAGCATGCATCAACAACAGGGTCAACATTAGGACCAAACCTACTATTACATCATACCGGTAATTATAATGCATTTTTATAGGCTTATGGGTATGTACTAATTTATGTGTACCATAGAACTTAGATTTGGCCAAGATGCTCCCATTGATACAAAATCCATCCTTTCTATTGCAGACATAAAATGCAGAGATGGGTGGATGATGGGACACCTGGCAGAAGACAGCAAGAGAGACAGTGTCAGGTACATTCTTTATAAACATGAACTTGTTTATTTCATGGATGTGAGGCCTCTTTATTGAACAGATTGTACAGTGTTTCACACAATGCATGAACCATGTCCAGCTTTTAAGCTCTGACTCTGGTTTAACCTGCTCAGATATGTAGAAGGTGCAGCTGTCAGTCTGAGGATGAAGCCAGCAGCAGCGAAATGTCTCCCCCAGGATTGGGTTGTACGGCTTTTTCAGCCCCTGGAAACACAAAAAATATGGATTCAAACATCAAATGATACAAATGATTTGCATTTTATCTTGTCAAAGGTGAGCTAGATTACTGTACTTTCTTCACAATGGACAAATAATCTGATTAATATTACGTATCTGGACTGTTGCATAGGATGTAACAGCAGCAGTAATGGCACACAGTCCTGCAGATGTTGGAATTTAAGTATTCAAGTTGTGATTTGTAGGCCTTTTAATGAGAAGTAATTTAGTGTCCGTGGATCTATTTATGCAAAACCTCTGTATGGAGTCAGCACAAAAAGTGCTGAGTAAGTCCCAAATGATCTACAGGCATTTTCTGCTGGCTCACACAAAGTGCTGCTCCTCAGTGATGCTGCTGCCACAAAGGACATAAATTTAACGAGTGAAACAAGTAAAAAGCATCTCCTGATGCTTTTACAACAGCAAATGGACCATCTGTCATGCAGCCAGCGTATGAAACCACTGCATGTAATTTTTTGAAGACGATGAGCTCAAAACAGCAACAAAAATACAAAGTAAAAACAATAATAATGTGAAATGAAAATGTTCACTTGCAGAAAATCAATAAGTAGAATGTGTGACTGAGTATCAGGACAAAGCACAGCTTAACAGTCATGTAACAAATGCTTTTTATTTTGTTTCTTTTCATCAATAAAATTACTGTACATTAATCAACTGAACTCAAACATTAATTTTACATTACTGTCCAAAATCATGAATAGTTGTTGACGTGTGATCATTGTTGTCATATAATAAAGCCAATTAGATAACACCTAATGAAAACAGAACATAATCTTACTTTTGGCTTCTTGTAGAAGCCAGACAGGTACCATCTTAGCACCTGCTTAATCCGACCATAAGCGCTTTCTTCTAGTGAAGCCCTGGGGCGAAGAGAAGAACAATCAGAGGCTTAAAAAGAACTAAAAGAGTTAAAATGTCAAACAATTTCATTGACACAGATGAAATAAAGTTACTAACTGTGAGAGCAGATCTGCATGGTAGTAGTAGTCAGACAGCTTGTCTAGGAAGGAGCGGGGCTCCAGGATGAACGTCGGCAGAACCACTTTTGACAAGTCCATGCCCGGTCGTAGCTGCTTCAGCAGACCCCAGATCAGACCCTTGTTCTCGTCTGATACAGTCTCGACCTGAGAGGCTTCACCAGCCTAAAAACAGATAAGCAGGGCAGGGTCAAATAAAGAAAGATAACAGAGTAGTGTGGAGGTAAATCATATACAAAAGACAAAGAACAGGCTGAGGGCATGACTGGGTTCATTTGCATACTTGAGGACAATGGAGTACCTTCATATAAATGCTGATAAATCTTAGCACAATGAAAATCTGGTCCCTTTTACCTCAGCCAACTCCTCTGTGCTCTGCTCCACATAAGCAGTGGGTTGTGGTGCAGGGGGCATCTCGTCTAACTGCTCCATGTCGCTCTCCTCTGTCAGCCTTCCACCATTGTCATTGGCTGATGTGTCCCAGTCATCGTGAGTTTCTCGCTCCGATTTGTCAGAGAAGGCGTCATGCTCCATGTGGTGATCGCCAAGCAGGGACGCCTCATGCAACCTAATAAAACAGACAAATGAACACAAACGTGAGAACAACTGTGTTTAAGCAGCAGTGACAAACAACCAGTTAGTGATACTGCACTAAAACTGGTACAATATATTCTTTAAAACGATGCTTGAAATAATCTACAGATGACAAACGATCCCAGGATTTCACCAAAGTTTTTGAAACAATTTTGTATTGAGATCTGACTTACACATTTTTAAAACTAATATTTTAATGTGGAATTAGATATATTAGAGGTGGCTTTGACTTCATTGAAGGTTGTATTTCATATTGATTTAGAAAAATTTATCAATATAATTATATTTTGTAGAATCTGAAAATAAAAAGCAACTACTGAGTGCTACTAAAATCTGAATATCTTTGATAGTATCAGAGGTAATTAATATTGCCAACTGTAAACAATTGTAAATGTCCACCTCACATGATCTCAACCTTAAGAGTCACAATTTACAAGAAAAACAGATAAACAGAGACTATGCATTTATAAATATACAGTACTGTATTTAAAAAATTGCAGAAATCAAAATGATTTTTATCATGAAAAATGTAAGTTCTCTTCCGATGTCCATTAGAAATAAACCTAACCTGTAAAGTAGTCTGGAATCAATAACATTTCAAGATTTAGAATAATTATAAATTAATGTAGAACTTGGCTCTGTAAAGTATCTGGTTTACACAACTGAAGACTATGGAAGTAAATACAGTATGTGTCGCTAGGATTTTAATTAAAAACGCCACTGAAATTTTAGTATTGCATGTTTGTATTTAATTTTTCAGTGTTAAAATATATTCAGAATACATTTTTAACCTAAAAAAAAAAAAGTCATTATTTCTATATGTTTGAAATTTAATTACCGGTAGCTCTTTTCACTTCAAGCTAAAAATTCACACTATTATTTCAAAGTGATCACATTTTCAACAGCTGTTTTTCAGCTTAGTGTTAAAAATTTGGCACATAAAAAACTTTAGCCTTTGAAAATTCAAACGCAATACTTTCAGTGTCCTGAGATTCAACTGGATCAGTTTCACTGTCTGAAAGAAATTCAACGTCTACAACTTTAGTGTAAAAAAGGGCAGGGTTACTTCAGGTCACAGGCATTAGCAAAGGATGTCAGAATCCAACACCCACATCCGCTTTCTTAGTCATGTGACATTATGCTGGTTGTGCTGATTTTGAAGGAAATCAGCATGTCCAAGGCGGTCACGGAAGCTAACGCTAACTCAAAGGTGGGTTTAATGCTTTCATTTTTCTGTAGTTTTTTTTTTTTTTTTTTTTTTTGCTCATCAAGTTCGATACTACATAAAACAAAAACATTAAATTCACAGTTGAATTAAGCGTTAGCTTCCATGACCGCCTCGGAAATGCTGTTTTCCTTCAAAATCAGTGCGAAAAGCGTAACGTCACGTGACTAAGAAAACAGATGTGGGTGTTGGATTCTGACATCCTTTGCTAAATGTCTGTGACCTGAAGTAACCCTGCCTTTTTTTTTTACACTGAAGTTTTAGAAGCTGAATTTAAGACAGTGACATTGAGCCAGTTGAATCTCAGGAGACTGAAAGTATTGCGTTTGAATTTTAAAAGGCCACATTTTTTTATGTACCAAATTTTTAACACTGAACTGAAAAATAGCTATTAAATGTGATTACTTTGAAATAATAGTGTGAATTTTTAGCTTTAAGTGAAAATAAATGAAATTTCAAACATAAAAAATTATTGCCATTATGTCTATACTGTATGTTAAAAATGTATTCTGAATATATTTTAACACTGAAAAATTAAATACAGACATAAAACAATTAAATTTCAGTGGCATTTTTATTTCAAATCCTAGTGAAACATATTTACTTCCACAGAAGACACTTTATGTAGCTCGTTTAGTAAAAAAAAAAAACTGTGAAAGTACTAAAGCATTCAAGATTAGAACTACTGTACACAATAAATGTATACACAGCTGCATACAGAAAAAAAGCAAAGCCAAAGAATAACTCATTAAACTGCATCCAGAACTGAAATATTGTTTTATACTATGGAATGTTCCTGTTATTAAACCCAGAGCTTAGATTGGTCTGCACACAACCAGAGCACATTGAGAAATAAAAAGAATACTAAAATGCATATGCAGTTATTGTAAATGGCCACAATAAAAAGAAAGCAGAACAAGCAAAGAGGAAAGCAATACAGGGGCTGTGATTGAGAAGGACTTTAAACAAACCTATACTCGTTTTACAAGTTAGACAGTACGTTACAAGTCTCTACTCTAGTGGTGACAAGAGCCACAGCAAATAAGGAGAGTGAAACAGAAAGCAATGCACGTTTTCATCAGATGCTCTTTCAGTGTTAGATATTTCACAAATCCTGGCAATTTGACAGAAAATCCAGTGTGTTACTTGCTTTCATAACCAACTCATTAGAAACAGACTGCGTAGACAAGAAAACCAGGAAATGGATCGTGCTACTATAACAATGGAAGAGAGTTCAAATTTCAAAATCCCTGTGGACCTTACAGACCAGAGCAACTACATTCCAGCACACTGCATTATTAACTAATCCACCATGCTATCTGTTGAGTCAAACACGCCTTCGAACAGAAGCTGCTTTCCTTACCTTGAAAATAAACAGCACAAACTCTTCTTGGGCTCCTTAAAAATGCTGTTGTCAGCAAACCCAAAAACACATACAACCTGTTTTTTTTATCTTCTTTCTTGCGTATCTCAATATTCTCATCTAACAAACAAAATGGTGCAGACCCTGCTTTACCTGCTTCCTGAATGTGCAAGAGTGTGTGTGTCTCTCTGTGTGTGTATGAGTATTGCTGTGTGTGCAAAGATGTGTTTCTGTGTGCATGTAAGCTTGCAATGGCTGCTTTTTGGGTGGTGTACTCCATCTTCCTGCTCCCCTGTCAGTCATGTGAACAAACAGGACGCTGTGATTGGCTGGCAGGAGTGGGAGAGGAGGGACAGCTGGGAAGGATGGGCAGAGGGAGGAACTGGCCATGAAAAAGGTAAGAGGAGGGGGAAGTGTGAGGAGCAGAGGGAATTCTAACACAGGATGTAAACAGCAACGAGGAACTAATATTAGGAGCTGCAAAATAAAACATGCCTTCATATAAACACATTCACATGAGAAGTTGTATAAACTAACCATAATTTATGCATGAGAATAAATTATCTCAAAAAGCCAACTATGAAACCAAAAACAATTTTCTGAGTTACTTTCTAGTCTTTTAGCACTTAACAATATCTGAAACTTATAGAGTTTTTTTTTTTAACCTTTCAAGTGATTTGAACAGTCCACATTTAGGAAACCAGCTGCCTTGATTAGGAGCACATTTCCAGGTAGCTCTCCAAGATGGACGCTCATTGACTCAGTCTGTATATTAATTAGCAAACTGCATCAGAACGTACACCTTTAATGTAGAAAACATTTAAAACTTTCAGTTTTACCAATAAAGTCCTTATTTACAACAAAAAGTATTCTTGGGAGTATTGTGGAGGGGAAACATTTTATTTTGCACAAGAACTTGGCAACAGTCAGTAGTATTCTGTTTTTAATGTTTAAGCCAAAATTTCAGAACAATGTTTTCCACAGAACAAAAACATAAACGCAGCACTTTCATTTTTGTTCTCATTTTTCATGAGCTGACCTCAAAGATCTAAGACTTTTTCTACATACACAATAGGCTTTATTCTCTCAAATTCTAATCACAAATTTGTGTAAATCTCCGTTAGTGAGCACTTCCCCTTTGCTGAGATAATCCATCGACCTCAAACACATGTGCAACAATCATGCTGTCTAATCAGCATCTTGATATGCCACACCTGAGTGTGAGTGTATGTGATTGTGTGTGGTAAGGCAACCAATATTTGCAGCAATTGAGTGTGTTAGATGGAAACAGCTAAAGGAATTGGAACACCTAGAAAATAAGTTGTGTTTCTTGTCTGTTTTCCACATTTGCAGATCTCTAAGTGTATTACTTACTGTTGAAGCTCTGTATCAGTGAGTGGAGAGGACTGCAGCAGGTGGAGTATGTGACGGGACTCTGGAGAGATGCTGATATCGCCCTCTTTCCCAGCTTTGGCTGTCAGCTTGTACAGACTGGAACAGCTCAGAGCCAGCTCCAGGGCATCCATCCAGCAACGGCCTAAGGGAAAAAAAAAAGTTTTTAGAGAGGAACAAATGTTCTTTCAGCTGTTCCCACTTCAGGGAACACCACAGCAAGTCATTCTCCTCCATGCCACTCTGTCCTCTGTCCTCACTCATCTCCTCTTTGTCTTTTTCCTGGCAACTGCATTTCTAACATCCTTCTACCAATATATGCATCGTTGCTGGTGCCGCATGCCATTTTCAACATTTTGGTTGTCAAAAGCAATTGTATTGTTTTACTGCCTTGGTATAGGCTCTTAAATACATTAAGTATTGGGGTTCAAATTTTCCCAACCTTCATTTTATGGCACTACGTTCAAAATAGTCGACCTGAGTCCAAAATTACTCTAACATGTTGCTGCGGTGCCCAGTCATCTGGTAACTCTTTCTTTCCACCCAGAGCCTTAATATCTCCTCTCTGAACTCCTCACAACATCCTTTCTTCCACAATTTCCAGCATTTGGTCTCCTCAGATTTTACTCTCTCTTGGCAAAATCCACCACCATCTGGCCTTCCTGGTTTCTTTCCTTGACCTCAAACCTACCCATCACTTCCTCATACGTTTCCTACATTAACATTCCAATTCAGGTCTGCTCTGATCACCACTCTCTCCTGGACATACTCTATATTACTTCATCTGGATCTTTTCAGAATTTGGCAACATTTGGCATCACACTTTCTACATCTACCTTCAGACACATCACCCTATCTGACGCTCTTTTCACCTCTACTACATTCTTTGCCAACTCCTCCTTCAGGACCACCCCTACTCCATTTCTCTTTCCAGCCACACTATGGTAAAACAGTTTAAACCCTGATGCAATGCTGCAAGCCTTGCTGCCCTTCCACTTAGCCTCTGGCACACATAAAACATCTACCTTCCTTCTCTGCATCTTGTCAGCCAGCTCTCTACCTTTACCTGTCATTGTCCTTATGATTAGAATTGCTAGTCTCAGTTCTACACTTTTAACTTTCCTCTTCTTCCTCTGTCTCCTGGTGCATTTCCCTCCTCATGGTCTCTGACTAACAGTAGCACAAGTATCGGTGGTGGTCATCACTAATCTGGGCCTTGATAATCTGGTATGATGAACTTGCATGTATGCTTAGGCAAAAAAAGTGTTTTATGCTGGATGCTCATCCTGACACAACCCTCACCAATTACCCAGGCTTGAGACCGGAACAAGAGACACACTGGATTGTGCTCCCTAGTGGATGAGATTAGACAGTAATAAAAATACTGACACATGAAACATTGTACACCTTTAAGCAAAACAACAGCAAAGAAAAGCTCACCATCAGACTCTGACGCCGCTCTGAAGATCAGGTAGTTGCTGGGTAAAGGCTGTGTGATGGAACCAACATTTTCTCCTTTGGGACCCTAAACACAAGATTCAGCAACTCACTTCATGATGTGCATTTATTTTGTACTAACAGGTATAAAAACATTCTCTAAAGGCACTTGGGCAATCATTTTGTTGGAGCTAAAATACTATTTGTGTTCTGTTAAAGCACTTTTTGTTAATAAATGAATAAAAAAACAGAACAAATTGTGTTTCTGCAACAGGCTGCAATTAACAAAATGCTTAAATACATTTTACATATGTAATGTACCTGTATTCATTTTTAATTTGTTTCGGAATGAGAATTTCAAAGAATGTGAGAAGTGTGCTAATAAATCTGTCTGACCTTTACAGCCCAGATGGATTTCTCCAGAGGGTGGAAGAGCTTGAAGCAGAAGCCATCCTTCTTAGAGGGTCTCTCAATAAGCTTGCACGCATTGAGAAGAATGGTGCCCACCCAGTGATCTGTTTTAGGCGTCTTATAGATTAAAAGTACACCAGGTTTCAGGGCGCACCACAGCTTGGTCCAACCTTTTAAGTAACCACGGATCTATAAAAATCATAGGGATGCGATATGAAAATGTAAGATTATGATGTTACCTATTTTAGATAGCAGTATGTAAACACATTCTAAACTTCACAGTTATTCTGGTGTTATTATAATATATTACAAAAACAACAAAAAAAACTGTGACGCCAACAGTTGATGCTCTTTACAGCAAACGTGATTTTGCGTGTGAATAAAACAGCTTTGTGTGATAAAAAAACATCTGAAAACCTTGAGCCAGTTGGACATGATGACAACACTGGGGTCCTTAAGTGCACTGGAGAGTTCTTGAGCTGCCCGTTTCTTTTCCTGACGATAATTCTGCTTTTGAACCTGTAAAAAAAAACACGTCATCAGTCTCACTGTCAGACAAATGAGCAAACACTAGATGGAAGCAGAGTCAAACTAGCTGCAGCGTTCATCTGAGAACTGAAACACAAAAAGCTATAAATCCTAAACAAAGGCATCAATGTTCCAATATTGTCCATACGTGCCCTACTTTAGGATGAATAAAATAAACGACAAAAAAGAGAAACTTGTCTTTCAGCTGTCTCACAAACGTGTACCTTGAGAGACTCCTTTCGAGCCAGTTTCTCCGTGGGGGAGGGGCAGTCCTTCTCAACACCATTAAACATCCTGGACTCAGACTAGAATTGGAAATGAAAAGATAATAAAAAGAAGGCCATACAAAAAAGATCAATACTCTTAACTGTTACAACTTCTGCAGAGGTTTAATTTTTTTGTTTTTTAAAAAAGCTTTTAAAATATTGCCTTGTTCCCAATTTGGCTACATCGCAAAAAAAAAAAAAGTTTCTGTACTGATAATAAAAATGTATTCCCATAAAAGTTAATATTTGTTTAAAAGTTAAACAGTGTTTATGCAGTAGTTTGTGAGAAGCAGGTGGATGGCTCATTCTATAAGCAAAGAAACTGTACAAGCTGCCAGTTTTGTTTTGAGTGGCTGTGACCACAAAATAACACATTTTGGGTTGAATTTACAAATAATTTAATAACAGATTTTTTTTTTAATCTGCACTTAAAAATAAAAACAAACTTTAGGTGATATTTAACTACAGCCACGTGTGCACCAATGCACCAAACCAGTATGATTAATTAAAAAACATGTTGCATACAAATACATTCCCATGTACGGTACTGTATAAGAAAACATGCAGGGTTAAGCTGTTCTCTGTTTTAAATAGATCATTAAGGACCTTTGGGATGGCGGACAGGGCAAAGAGCAAGAGATGCAGCTGCACACGTGACAATATTTCACATACTGTAAAAAGCAATACTGTGAGACTGCGCCAAGTGAAGCAACATGTGGGAAGGGGACAAGACAAAAAGGCATTACCAGGTAATAATTTGCAATATTTGTTTTACCATACCTAAAAATATATCACGTAAAAATGGAGACAGATTTTCTAATACAAAATAAGCAGCAGTGAGACCAAATGGGTCAGTTGTTGTAGTAAAGACAGTTCCCACCATGGCCTTGGCATAGAAATTGCAACTTTAATTTGACTTTGCTCAAATATTAAAGTGGCACACCTAGCACTTGTTTAAAATTCCATTTGTTAGTGATAACTGACCTAACAGTAATGTTTTTCCCCTTTACGTAATTACATCTATCAAAAATGACTCAAGATTACTTAATGTCCTTTGAAATGGAGGGCTCAAATATTTTAAGATCAGTCAAATTGCTTGACAAGTTCCGAGTTACAAAATACATAACAATAAAGAGAAATCATCACAGAAAGCAAAAAGGAACTGCTGTGAGCTCATCTTTGGAGCCACTGGGATCTGGCGAGGAACTGCCCAACCAGGAACTGTGTTCTTACCTTGCTGTCTGGTGATTGGGCAGGACTAAACTCATTACTCAGCATGGAGAGAGCGTTCCTGTCTGTCTCACTGCCTGGTGGGAACCCACAACACAGTTACATATAAATGTGCTCAGTGATTAAAACCTGCAGACAAACAATTAAAGCGCAGCAGCCATCAAAGCAGCAAATAAGCAGCAAATAAAGTTTGTTGTTCTGAAAGGGTCAAATATTTTACAGTACAAAATGTCAAAATTTCCATGGATTCCTTCAGGAGGCATCTCTGGAATATAAATAACTTCACATTTGCCAGCTTTGCAGTCTTGGCCTCCTACCTGGACTGAGGTTGTAGATCTCGTTGCCTCCTCCATAAGACAAGTTCCGAGTAAGTGTGCGAGGATCAATTTTTGGTGGGGAGGTGGCTCTAGGGCAAAGAGATAGCCTTCGGTGGAATAAATTCTCCTCCTTCATCCTGACAGTTTGTTTATCCTTTTATGAAATAAAAACACAGGGAGGAAAACAAGATAATTAAAATGTAAAAAGTAAAGTGCAAATAGAAGGAAAAATCAACTTTTTTTTTTTGCAAGCGTAAATGCATAATTTGTTTATCTAAAGGAATTAATAAATAGCTCAACAAAGACATTTACCATACTTTCTGTAGCTCCTCATTTTTCCCCCTTCACCACTGTGCTATCAAACTTACTCCTTCTTTTGGTGTAACCATTTCTGAATGTTCACCCTTTCACTCTTCTCAAATATTAACAAAGCCATACTGTAGAAGAACGTGTCCACATAACATCACAGTGCATGGCAGTGACAAGCCGTTCCGACTGCACATTGTTAGTCGATGTGACAAATGAAGACTTCAGCTGGATTCAACTAGTCTGTCCACAGAGTTTCACTGTCCAAACCTTCCAGACACAACTGCCACTGCTCTATCTTTGCATATTTTGCTTCAAAAAATAAAAAGCTCCTTTAGTCATTCCATTAATATAAATACAAAGCTCACTTCCCAATGGGTTGCATGGTTTGAGCAAATAAAAACACAGATGTGTGGCTACCCTAAGTGTATAAGGCATACAAGTGTGGATCTAAATCTTTATGTTGCTATTATTCAAGGTCAAGTTTCTTTATTGTAATTTGTGTCACATGTGGTACATGCGGTGGAATGAAATTGTGTATACAGGATCCCAGTTACATCCAACAAAAGTATAAAATGTAAAAGAAAAACAGTAATAAAATCTAAGATATGAACCAAGAAATATGCTAAACTAAGAATACCCTAAACACTTAACAGTAGGGCTGCAACAACGAATCGATAAAATCGATAAAAATCGATGATTAAAAGCGTTGGCAACAAATTCCATTATC
>JARVGV010000002.1:16848973-16864769 GCA_031762435.1 Hypsolebias longignatus
ATATATATATTTATGTATGTATGTATGTATGTATAGTTCCATGTTTGTTATGATGTAAATTTAGAACTAAACTCAAATAGGAGGCTTCATCTTGAATTTTAAGTCATTTGCTTGCATGCACATTTTTTAAATAATTTAAAAAAAATCTAAACTGTGCATGCTCAAAAAAAGTGACTTAATGTCAAAATAAAATACTAAAATAAAAAATGGAATAAACGAAAAAATAAAATTTCTTCCATTACTTAATTTTTTTTTTATTTAATGTTCAGTGGGAGCAAGTTATTCTACACCTATTTTCACATCATGTTTCATGCACCTTTAAAAACAAAACAAAACAAAATAATAATAATAAATAAACAAATAAATTTAAAAAAAACGCCGGACTGTTCCTTTAATCAATGAAGCAGAACGCTGACGTCAGCCCAACCCTGAGCCTGCAGCGCTGATTGGTCGGAGATGACGTCAACTAACAATTTTTTTCCCTCTCCTCTCCCTGCTGAACCATGACCTCATCGTTTTAGTTAATGAAAGTGCCAAAGTGCACATCCTGTACCACTTCCTCATGTAGCACACACACACACACACACACACACACACACACTCACACACACATTAACCGTGTTACGGTTCACCTGGTCCAGCTGACCTGCTTCTACCTCCCCACGAGCCGACTTAGGGCCGAGCGAGACGTTAGTAGCCCGGGTCAACGCGCCTCCATGCCTCGTTTGTTCTTGGCGCTGTCAGCCTCTGTCAGCTGCGGTGCTCCCACTTCCACACCGCCGACAGGTAAACAGCGCGTGGAGACACATGGAGGCCAGGTGAATAACACGCGACAGCCGCGTGGAGCCGCAGGTGAGTGATGTATGTGTTCAACAAACAATTAATTTGTTTGTATATAAAGTGCGTTGCTGCATTTATAGGAAAGCTTAGGTTAGCAAGGTCTGCTCGCGGTCTATATTGTATGGCAAGCCGTTGTAGCATATAATAAAACTACACGCCTCATAATTACGATATCAATAAAACGTTTGCAACTGGTGAAGTTAAAAATATCTAAACTAAGTTTACTATAATAAAAAAGATTATATGTAAAAGTCTCTAAAACTGAGATTGTTAGGAAATTAAGTTTATTTGATCTAAAATTCAAAAACTAAAATGATGGTAATTGTTTTTCATGGAGGTTCACAACGTTTTACAAATTGATATTTTTTAAATCCCAAGTTCTGGGATTAATGTGGTCCTGATTTTCCATTGAATGACATTTGTCTCAAAGATTGACATTTTTTACCTATTTTTTTAGAAACTTTCAGCAACCTCATTTGTGTTTTTTGGTTTAAAAACAGGTCTATCGTGTAAATGAGTCCTTGTGACTCAATGAGACTAACCTGTATAAATAAAGGTTGAATGAAAGAATGCAAAATGTTTTTGATTAGTGTTCAAAATGTTTTGTCAGTGCTTACAATAATATTATTTTGTTGTTTTGATTAAATAACTATAAGCATTTATTCACCCCAAAGATCAAGTAGTTAGGTTTTTTTTAAATTATTTATTTATTTATTTATTCATTCATTCATTTATTTATTTATTTATTTATTTATATTTATTTATTTTGCTTAAGAATTTTATGTCATCTTTGTTTTGTCATATTTTACATTTTGTTGGTGGAAAAATCAAGTATCCACTGATGAATCAGATAAGTGACAACATTGTTTGTTGGGTTATTTGTAGGAAAAGTAATTTCAGGCAAATCAAGCGGCTTTTGTTGGAGGAAGAAAAGATGCCACAACACAACTCAAATACAAAACAACCAGTTAACAAATAGCATCCTAGCCATTTGAAATGTTTATTCCATCTATGGATCTTATTACAGACAACGATGTACAATATTGCTCAAAGTCAGTATGCATTTTGGTCTGGATATATACTGTATTTGCATTTCTTTAATTGACATGTGTTTGTAGTTTGTGCATATTTGTTCCTTATCTGACAAAAAAAAAAATCAATATTATTCATAAGCTTAATGTTTCATCTTCGAGTTCATCAGTCTCAGTGGTTGATATTCTACCAATATATTTGATCATAGATATCTGAAGTGGCTGTGAATGCACTGAGGCACAGGGTGCTAGAGTTTACGCATGCGCAATGGTATCTGTAGGCTTTAACTTGAAGGATTGGTTTGCAGAGCCTGTCCAACTAATATATAACAACTTGGCTTGCCCTACACTCGTGCCCCTGCTGCTGCAGTGAGCCTGTCAGCGCGCGCGCGTCTTATATTTGGGAATTAAGTCCGGATTGAAGTTGTCACAAATCTTTTCGTAAAGAACATAGCTTTTTATTTTCCTTCCGGATATTTGAAGGTAGGTGCGTTTTTTCCCCTCCCTCTCATATTTATTCAAATTCCTTGTCGTCATCGTTTCTGATCAATGGAGCGACATTTCTACGCGTCACAACAAAGCAGGACGCTGACCCAGGACCAGCTGAGCTCGTCAGTAATGGAGTAAATGACCAATAATTTCAGCGGGCTTTCAAAACGCAACGCGCTGTTTATTCCGTTTAATGTCTGTTTGTTATGGGCGCATCTGGCCGCTCGCGCTCCATTATTGTTATTAACGCTGTCACGGAGAGAATACGACGTCCCGTCCGTGTCTTTGTGTGGCTCATCCTTGTTTTGGTCCCAACATGTGAGGCTGCGTGTTTCCAAGGAACTCTGTTTCCCATCATCAGATTACAAGGGCGTGTAATTATCAGGCTGTACTTGCTATGAGCTGCTGCATCAGTATTGCTGCAGGTTGCCATGTTAAAGCACGCGCCTTGCTCGTTATTCGACCCTATGACTTCCTGCAGCCTGACTGGGAGGTATTGATCAGAGGACACCAGGGGGCTTTATATTTGGACTGGTTGTTTACAGTATCATGGTGCTGTTCTGCTCCACCAGGGCCAGCCAGGATTGATTTTTCTAAATTACACCATCTCTGTTGACAGCAGCAGGCATGTTGCACTGGGAACAACAGTCTTGTCGTTTTATTTGACAAGAAATCTGTTAACATTGAGGATTTCTCATGCGTTTCAATTAATTTACAGTTTAATAAAGCCTTATATGCTAAAAGGTTGTGCAAAATATATATTTTTTTATTCATGCCATGAGCTATTCAACTACTCAACTCTGTTTGTTAGCAACATATCCCATGCACCACTGGACCGATTTTAATGCAACTTTCATGAAATAATCTTTTTTCATTCATTCAACCTTTATTTTTACAGGCTAGCCTCATTGAGCCACAGGGACTGATTTGTAAGATCAGGGCTGTTCAACTGGCAGCCCCGGGGCCCAATCAGGCCCCTGGGTGGACTCAGCTCGGCCCACCAATGTGTTCATTTTAAATAAAACTAGATTTCAAATCATAAAACAAACTCACTTTGATGTTGTGGGTGTCTGCCTCTTGAGCTCTTGCCTAGTAACTGCATCCCCTTGAGCAATAGATAATTACACCCTCTATAAGTGATTTAACTTCAGAAGCCAAACCAATTCAAGATGGCCGTCAGTGCTAACTTTTTTGAAAAACACAAAAATGGACATAATTCAGTAAATCTGGTTATTGTCATCCCCTCCATGTGCTACTCGCTCTTAAACTTCAGCATTACCTGATGATGTCAACTGTGTTAGTCAGTCCGTCCGTCCATCCATCCATCCATCCATCCATCCATCCATCCATCCATCCATCCAGCCATCCATCCATCCATCCATCCATCCATCCATCCATCCATCCATCCATCCATCCATCCATCCATCCATCCATCCATCATCTTTACCATGCTTCTTCCTTTTCAGGTAACAGGAGTCACTGGTGCCCATGTCCATCAGTCACTGTGTGAGAGGCAGGGGACACCCTGTCTCCAGTCCATCACAGGGACACAAAGAGACAAATGAGACAAACAACCATTCACTCTCTCACTCACAGAGACAATTTAGCGTTGCCAATCAGCCTAACATGCATGTTTTTGCTCTGTGGGAGGAAACCCATGCATGCACGGAGAGAACATGCAAACTCCACCCAGAAAGGTCCCGACGTCCGTGCCGGGATTTGAACCGGCGACCTTCCCGCTGGGAGGCAACAGGGCCCACCATGTTAGTCTGTTAGCAGAATATCTCATGAAACACAAAGTAATGGGAGGATGTATATTTGCAACTCAGGGCAGCTGTGGCTGAGTGGTTAGAGCAGTCGTCCTCCAGTGCAAGAGGTGGAGGTTCGAATCCACCAGCAGTCACATGCTGAGTGTCCCTGGACAAGACACTAAACCCCTCATTGCCTTCGATGTGTGTCCCATTGGTGTATGAATGCTCTAAAGCACTGATTAGTCTTTGTATAGATCAAAGTGCTGTATGAATGGGTAAATAAAAATGTATCTTCATAAGATAGAAAGGTGATATATAAGTTCAGTCCATTTACCTCTCTTTAAATTTGGGAGTCAACTCAGTTCAAGATGGCTGTCACAGCTACAGTAATTGGCCTTCAGTCACAAAAATGGCTATAACTCAGTACATTTGATCAAAATTGAGCTAAAATTTGGTGTGGTAGTAGCTGAGAGTCATCCACAGCACATACTTTAACCACTAACAGACCAATAGTGCAATAGTTCCAATAGTGCAAGAGGCTGTGCATAACATTATTTTCAAGTCAAGTCAAGTCAGTTTTATTTCTATAGCACAGTTAAAACAGATAAACTGTTATCAAGGTGCTTCAAGGTTTTATTAAAATGGTTGCAACTCTATAATTTCCAAACATGAGCTGCTTTTAGTTTAAAACTCTGGACAGAGAGGCTGTGGGCGATATGAACTCCTTCAAGGAATGTAGTTCTGTAGTTTGATTGTATTTGAAGGTTTAAAGTACGTTTCTGGTAAATCTTGCAGCTCAGGAGAGAGAGACTCAGATTTCAACTGTCCTGATTGTCATGCATTAATGCCACCCCACCGTCACGCATAACTTGTGCACGGTGGAGCAGTTGGTAGAGCTGCTGCATCTCAGCGAGACGGTCGCCAGATCGAATCCCGGCCAGGGGGGTATTCTGAGCGGAGTTTGCATGTTCTCTCCATGCATGCGTGGGTTTCCTCCAGTTTCCTCCCACAGACCAAAAACATGCATGTTAGGCTGATGGGTAACTCTAAATTGTCCCTATAGGTGTGAGTGAGAGAGTTTGTTGTCTCTGTGTCCCTGTGATGGACAGGAGACCTGTCCAGGGTGTCCCCCGCCTCAGCTGGAATTGGACACCAGTGACCCCCGTGACCCGAAAAGTAAGAAGCAGGTCAAGATAATGGATGGATAGATGGATTTATAGATGGATGGATGGATGTTTGACGATAGTCGCCATAAAAAAATTGCAATTTAGTTGCACGACTATTGCAGAATATTTCTGAGACATTGCACAATAAAATTGCGAGTATCCGGCGAACCTTCACCCAGTCATATCAGGAGTTTGTTAAACATGTTTGCAACATGTGCAGCAAATTCAGTCGTACGAAAACTGAAAGTTGCCGTGTTTCCTCGCAGTTGTTGCACAATTTTTAGTTGCCAGCTATTCCAACATTCACAGCCAGGTGAGAGATACTGACTTTAACGAAAAACATCAAGAATAAAGTTTTAAGAAAGGCAAACATTCTCATTGAAACAAACAAACAAAAAACTACTTAATTAAAAAAATGTAGCCCAGAAACAGCAGCTCAGTCATTAAAGGCTAAACATATGAATGATACGTTTCTTTTTTTAAATGTAAGTAATGAAAACCCTGACAGTTTTTCATATGTAGCTCATGGCAGCGCCTGAAGAGCACAGAGATGCTCTCATGATGTACCGGTAGCTGTTTGCAGTGAAGGCAAACAAGTTGTGTCTGTCATTGAGCAAATCGAATTGTTGGGTTATTATCAGCCTATTCAAGGCTGTGGACACAGGTGACGTGATGCAGGAATTAATGAATAACCTGGCGGTGTTACATCACCGCTGGTCGCCCTCCAGTTGCTCTCTTTGTGTTTGCTTCTCTCCGTCATGTCTGATATCACTGAGTCGCTCCATCACGCTCGGCTCAGGCTTTTGTCTGAAAGGTCGGGTAAAAATTCCTGCATGTATTGTCGATCTTCACGGAGATAAAGTTCCTTCCTCGTCTTTAATTTTTCATGTGTCGCAACAAAATCTTTATTTTTTTTATTATTTTTTTTTTTATATTGATTGTCATAAAGGGAGCCACTGTTCAGTTGGCTGACGATTTGTGTGAAAATGTAAAGTTAAATCAATTTAAGGTTTCTTGAGTTGAAATGTGCTTGAGTGATTCCGTCGTAAGGAATGTGCTGGTTCGGTGCGCACGCAGCAAAACGAGCAAAAAGCACGATACGCTCCAGAAAAGGAACGCTCTGGAAACATTTTGGCTACAGGAAAGATTAAACCAAAGCAATGGCTTTCATAGTTGACACGACATAAGTTTGAGCATTTAGATTAAAACAAAAGAAAACTACATGTTTAAAATATCTTATATCTATGCGTGTGTGTGTTGAAACCAGTAAACTGGTTGGGTCACATTCAACAGATTTGACCTTTTTTAAACCACTTTTTATAAAACCTCACTGGTAATTCTAGATAACATTCTGGTTTCTGCATTGCTGAAGTCCAAACTTGGATTTAAAAACTTCAAAACATATATCTAGGCCTAAAGTTTTGTTGTGTGGACTGTTCAGAGCAGATCAGAAGAAAGGCTAGACTTCATGATTTTATGGTTGTTGTTGTTTTTTTACTTTAACCAATTAAAAGCTCAGTTCTTAAAGAAAAATGTGTATGTGATGAATCTATTGAAATGTCTTGATTAGATAATAAAAACTCTCGTGATAAATTAGTTTAGCCATCAATCAGTTTAAATCAGCTGCTCCTAAAATTGATGTTGGAGCCCTCCTCTAAGCTGTGAAACATTAAATGGAGAGTTTGTTTATTTCCAGAAGTCGGTTTTATCTTTAGCTTGATGGATAATTGAGAATTTGCCACGATTATTACAAAAGATGAAATCTGTGGTGATGAACTAAACGTATGTTAAGTAACAAATATTAATATTTGTGTTGTGATTAGTTGTTTGTATGTCAGCCTTTGATTGCTGGTTACACAGCATGTATCTTATTTATTTATATTTATTACTTATTTATGTACTTACTAGATGCAACCTTGACTTGATTTCATGTACTTTTGTTTTGAAAAAGCAAAAATCAATAGTTTTCTAAAGAAAAAATGACTTTTTTTTTACTTCTTAAGCAAGAGTAAAACAAGTCAAAAGCAGATTGTAATAGACAAAACTATCTCAAAAACATGTCATCAAGATGTATAGAATAATTTAATTAAAAATTTTAAAACATTTTGACGAGACGTTGTTGGACAGCTCATAATTAGAATTGGAAACCGTCAATTTATTTATTTAGTTTATTTACGTCTTCTTTTTGCATCCTCAGTATCAGCACCAGTAGCATCCCATCGTTATCACTCCCTCTGAGTCCTCGTTCACCCTAGCCAGACTGTTACCATGGCAACAACAGATTCTGCTCCGGGTCTGCACACTGTCTGTCTACCTGCTTTATCTCCACTTTGTTGTTTTCCTCTGGTCAGCCACAACCTCACAGCAAACTCCATTTGCAGTGTTGTTGTCACTGTTGATTTTAATGTTTCTTTATTTTTATTTATTTATTCCTGCCTGAAAAGAAGACGGGGAGACACATCCATTCGTTTGAATGGGATGGGCTGCTTCAGCATCCCGAGGATTGTGCTTTTGTTTACCATCATCCTCATCTAATTACTCATTTTCCCTGTATCATAGTGTTCTCTTTATAATAATCATCCCTGCATCTTTTTCTACGTCTTTATTTCAAACTGTGTGGGATGTTTGTGTCTAAAGATGCTCCAGTCTCTCACCACCACACAAATAAAATAAAACAAGCTGGATCCTCCTCCTCGTCCCCATCTACTGCACAAAAGGAAGGAAGAAAGTGATAGAGAAGGAAGGAGGGATTCGGGGAGGAATAAAAGTGGGCGATTCTGGGTGGGTGGGAGAGCGGTCGCCATTAGACGTTTGCAGCGTCAGACGCTGTGCTCAGCAGCTGGGACACAGAAACACAGGGAGTCCTCAACTGAAGGTGTGCCCACCAGAGATGGTATGGTCTAACAGGGTGCAGGGTAAATGACGTGTGAGGAATGTGTCTGGTAGGTGTCGCCGTGACTCTGCGTGCACATTGGACAAGAATACGTCTTTCTGTTGTTTGTGTTTTACATCACTGCAGAAATCTGTCATGCTATCGCTGAGTGGCACACGGACAGATCAGCCTCGAGTTTGTGGATTCTAAATACTTTATTGCTACTTTTTGTCTATGATCTGGTTGATTTAGGTGCTTTTGTTTTAACTGACGTTCTTATTGTTGCACATTGTATTGTGTTGCATTGCACTGTCTGGTGCACAAGCAGCACGTCTGTGTTTACACCGATTCAGAGCTGTTCATCTAGATTTTCGTCCGTGTTTTCCTCGCATCAAGTTGTCGAGCAGCAACAGAACATGTGTGTTTGTGTTCAGGCTTGGACAGATGAAAAATTAATATTTTCTTACTGTTTTAAATTTATGGCCATGCAAAGCCATTTGGCACATTTGTTGGGATTTTAGCCGCTTCGTGTTTGTTTAATGTTGCATGCAGTCGTGTAAGTGAAGATGAATGTTTTCCTTTGGTTAGTGGCATTAATCAACATATCCGTTCATTTTCTGTGCCCACTTTTTCCACACACGGTCTCAGGAAGCTGGTGCCTGTCTTCATTGGTGGTGTCTTTCCACCATTTACTCATTCTCTAGGGAAAAAAAAAAAAATCTGTCATCGCCACAAATTTTCCTCCCTCGCCACCATCTGGTAAAGTTTATTGGCAACAAAATGAAGACGCAACACAATCTGCTGGCTGCCCTACCTTAGATAAATCCATCCATTATCTTTACTCGCTTCTTCCTCTTTTTTTTTTTTTTTTTTTTTTTTTATGGGTTTCGGGGGTAACTGGCACCCATGTCCAGCCATCACTGTGCAAGAGGCTGGGGACATACTGGACAGGTCTCCAGTCCATCACAGGGACACACAGAGACAAACGAGACAAACGATTATTCACTCTCACTCACACCTAGATACAATTTAGAGTCACCAATCAGCAAAACATGCATGTTTTTAGTCTGTGGGAGGAAACTGGAGTACATGAAGACAACCCACGCATGCATGGAGAGAACATGCAAACTCCACCCAGAAAGGCCCCTTTGAGGCAGGAGGCAACATCTCAAGTTCAGTTTAGGTTTATTTGTCATATGCAAAATCAACACAAGGCAATGCAATGAAATGCTTAGGACGAGAAGAACCGTCTCGACTCATAAAAAAATGAAATCAACAAATACCAAAGCATGCAGCAAAAATACTAAAAAATATACTTAAAATACTACTAAAACACTCAAACAAGGTACCAGCGTTGAAAAAGAAATACAATGTGGTTCTGTTCTGTTGGCGGCATGGTCTTGTTAGCAGCGTAGCAGGTCCGGTCAGCAGCTTGATGGTAATAAGGACTGCAGCAGCTGCCCTCACAGACCTCAGTCCAGAACCATGTCCGGCAGAACCAGGTCCGGCAGAACCATGTCCGGCAGAACCAGGTCCAGCAGACAGAGAACAGCCAAGGTTTCCTCGCGGAGCCGAACGGGTCCGTAGAGTTCAGTCCATGCAGGCAGATGGAGAATCTTGTTAACAGCATTAGCCGGCCCCGCTAGCAGCTTCATGATAACAAGGACCGCAGCAGTTGCCCTCCAGAACCGGGTCCAGAAGACAGAGAACATTCAAGGTTTCTTGGATCTCCATTTCTACTATCTCTACCAGTTGCGCCACCGTGGTGCCCTACCTTATATATAATGTTACTAATTGAATTTTTATTTACATGTGAATGTTTCTGTTCAGACGACTTCTGTTGTGACTTGGCTATATAATTAAACTGAAATGAATTTATAGGCTAGCGTGATCTTCACTGAACATCTTTCACTGATTCTCTTCAGCTCTCCTCTGTTCCTGTCTGCACATGCATGCAGGAGCCAGAACATAAGTGAAAAGTTACCATTTAGTGTCATCCAAAAACAATAAGAAGAAACAGATTTTACACATTTTCTCTTTGTTGTTGTTGTTTTTCACCCACTCTTCCACTGTTTTACATGATTCTTCTTCCCTTGTTATCGTAGGAGAACTTTTACGTTTCTCCCCTTGCCCTATCGGTTTCCACACCTCTTACTTTTGCACTTTCTCTCTCTTTTTTTTTTTTTAAGCTTCGTTTAGGCTCAAGCGTAAATGAGACTCGAGTCCATTCATTTTTCATGTCACCACGTGCCCTTAGATAAATAAAACAGCGCCGCGGCCGTTCACATTCTGACGCCGACTTAACCAAAGAAGCAATCCTCAACATACAAGCTCTTATTTTTATGTATTAACACGATCTCAAACAAATTACACTTTTCTTTCATTACAGTCATCACATGCCCAAACTGTTTAATCACACAAACGCAGTCATAAATTCGTATTAATGAACGTGAGGATCGTGTTTAATACGCAAACGTTGTGGTGAATGGGAGCAGGGGGGAGTTGAGAGGGATGGGAAGTGATGGATAGAAGGAGGCAGGTCATCAAGTTTATTATTTCTCTGCTACACACACTCACAAACACACACACACACACACACTCTCACACAAACACATTTTCGGGATGTCACACAGGCGCTTTGCTTGTGTCCGGGCCTGCTCTCTAAATTCCCCTGGTTTTATTTATCTCACACTCTCAGTTTCCTGTTTCATGAGCTGCTACACACAAGACCTGCGATCATCAGTCCAACTTACACACACACATGCACACACATACATATTTTATTCTTGTGTCTAATTTAAGACTGGCTTTTTTTTATTTTTGAAGCTTGCTATTCTTTCAGATCCAAGCATGGGTTCTTAATCCTTTTGGCTCTCAGGGTTTTAAATAACTCTTGTTTAGCTTTGAGTTATTTTAATAAGTGAGGCGCTCAAAGCTTCTAACAAAAGATGATACAAAAGCACCAAAATAGATCACTGAAACGTGAGAAATGACCTGTTGCCTTAATGATCATGTGACCCTCTGAATCTCTGGACTGATTGTGCTGATGTGAAAGTCTGAACTTGCTATTCTTCTTTTGTGTTCATCTCCTCTCTGTTTAGGCCCCATGGATCTCTTAGCACCTGCTCCAGTGGTAGCATCCCTCCACTGACCTCTCCTCCCCATCCCTTCCTCTACCTTCCCCTCTTCCTCTGAACCCCATCCCACACAAACCGCCTTCCACTCGGCTTCATCATGGCAGGGGAGAAGGGCTCGAACAAGCGGAGTGTCATGGATATCAAGCGCCTGGCGAGCCTCATCCAGAGAGGGACGGGCCGCTTGCTGGTGATTGACAGCAGGACGTTTTCTGAGTACAACGCTTCGCACGTGCAAGGTGCAGTCAACGTTTGCCACTCCAAGCTGGTGAAGAGGCGACTGCAGCAGGACAAGGTGTCCGTCACGGAGCTGCTGCAACCCAACGGCAAGGTGAAGGTGAGCTACAGCTCCACAGCCACTGATGCTCGCAAGCTGGTTCACAAGTGAGGGGCTTGTTTTTGTTGCATTTAAAACAGTGCTGTGAGTTTCTTGTTTACCTCTCGGTTAGATTTAATAAAAAGCGTATAAGTTGACCTCGCAGTGTCTTTGTTCCAGGTAATTTTCAAGATATATAGATGATTTTTTTTTTTTTACGATATACCGTATTTTTCGGCCTATAATGCGCATTAAGCAAAACAAGTTCATTTTGACAGATTTTTGAGCGCTGTGTTCGAGGTCAGTCAGCGCAACTAGAATTAATACGTAAGGCACACCGGATTATAAGGCTCACTGTTGATTTTTGAGAAAATTAAAGGATTTTAAGTGCGTCTTATACAGTAGTCCGAAAAATACAGTACAAAGAAAATACAAGATGTTTTTTGCAGAGAAGATGGCAAATTAGATTAGTGGGTTTATAGTTTGGTGATTTCGTCAGAATTATTTTAGCTCATTTTGGAGAATCAGCTTTGATTCAAGACATGAACATACAGAGGATGGCTGTACTATAATATAAAACTAGAGAACACTAATGGAAATTACAGTTGTCTAAAGACCAGATCTCATTTCAGGTGTATTTTAAAATAAATTCATGTAAATGTTACTCGACATATCTGAATAGTAAACCTTCCTTGAATCAGAAGTTTCAGATTCCAGCCACTTTATTGAGTTACTGAGTGAGAGTCGGCAGCAGCCAGTCTCATGTGCTCATGGAGTTCAGGGTCTTCTGTGCTAGTCCAGGCCTGCATCACATCTGTGCAGGTTATATTTGGCCCTCAGGCAGGGATAGTGTAGATTTGTAGCTTATCAGTGGCCCTGAAATCAGATCCTTGCCTTTTCCATGACTTCTTCCTTGAATATGACCGAGTTTTTTTCCATGGCCGGTGCACCTGTGGCATGCCAGCTCCTGTATTTTTAGGCTCTGTGTGAAACTGAAGGAAATATGAGAGGGTAAACCTTGGCTGAGGGTGGGGTGGGAGGGTGTTTTGTCCCTTTATATAGTTTCTTTGCATGCGTCTCTCAACAGCCTTACATGCATGACAGGCAACAGTCAGCTCAGAAAGTCTTTCTTTTTCTGTTTGCAAATTTTTTTTAAGCATTTAACTCTTAACACCCCTCAAGATAAACATTGACGCTTGACAGGCTATTACAAGTTTTCTCGTTAGGTGTGACAGTCCATAAAATATGATTGTTTTTGTTGTTCGACAGACACCAAGAGCAGGTCAGAGTGGCATGTCTGTTGTGCAAAATATTTTCATGACCTCCTCCTGTTTAATCTTTTGTATAGAAGATTCAGATCTGTCTTGGATTTGAAGCTGACACAAAAGCAAATAAACTTTTCTTCCTTTTACTGATTCTTTTATTTACAACTGCCCACCAAAATGTTTAATTTTAGAGATGCACCGATCCAATGCCAATATCAGTATCGGCCCAGATATCGAAAAAAAACTTCTGGATCGGGTATCGGTGAAAATGTGACCAATCCATGACTGGGCCTATTATTTAAAATATCTGCCAATCAAGCTAGTGAAGCTTTAGTTTTTATTTTCCCTCTTATTTCAGCTCTTTTATTATTTATTTTACATTATATTTAAAATTCCTGAACCATTTGAAAGATTTGTTGAAGTTTTTTTTTTTTTTCATTGTTGACCAAAGTAGTCAACCTTTGTTTTTGTCAGTTTCAGTATCTTTATTATTTTTTATTTTACATTGGATGTTATAATTGTACTGCCTGAACAAATTAAAGTCGTGTTAATTTTACATGTTTGACTAAGCTTGTGAAGCTCTTGGTGTGTTTAAATGTGCTGTTCTGGTGCAGAGTTTTCAATAAATTTCTAATTCAGTATATTCATGTCTGCGTTTAAAAAAAAATGTCTTAAGTTAATTCAGCACTGGGTTTGTCAGCTCAATCATCCAGGTAGACCGCAACAAAAATGGCTAAATTATGATTTAGCCATTTGTGGTAATTCAGCATTGTATCTGTATCAAATCGATATAGGATCGGTATCGACCATTGCTAAAACATCGTATATCGGTATCGGATCGGAAGTAAAAGTGCATTGGTACATCCCTAATATAAAAAAACAGTTGTGTTGTACATGTTTTTTCCAGTCCACTTTATAAATCATAGAAAAATGTCACTTTCCACAGTTTTCACATTAATATTTGGGATGACTGGGACCATTATTTTAACCTGTTGGGAAGTAGCTGAGAGAAAAAAAAAGTTTTTCACCATTTAATTGAATTAACTACTCTGAAGTAACAGAATCTTTAATAATGATACAAATGCATATTTTTTTAATTTATTTCCAAATTAGATAATTCATGCACTTTGTTTTAATATCAGTAGACTTATACTTTGAAAAGTGCAATTAAAAACGAGCACATCACTAATCCCATTTGTTTAAAGAGCAAAAAAGTATGACTGCTCTAAATGTGAACATTTAAAAATAGTAAATATGGATGGACAGATTATTCTATTAAGTAAAACAAGCTCCAGCTCAGCTCCCACATTAAAATGGCTTACAGTCCTGCACACCTGCTGTTTCTCACTGGCTTGCAGTTTTGACTCTAATTGCAAGGGCTTTACATAGTCACGTGCACACTATTTCTTTTTACTCAGACCTTAGAATCATGCTCATATATTGAAGGTGTTTGACTTGATGCTGCACAAAAAAAAAGCAACAGAGCTTGAGAAGAAAATCTGAAAGTGTTGAAAGCTGCAGCGGCGTGACATTTGAACCATTTGGGTTTAGTCATGGGTATGAGTTTCATTATCGGCTCGAGCGTGTTTCTATGTTGGGTTCATCTCTGCGTGCGGCCCTGTGTGCGGCAGATGGCACGCTGTGGCACCCAGCAGCGCCGGGGTTCCTCCTTTGTCTCACTTTTCTCATGACAGCGGTGTCTGTCTGCTGCAGCCGTGGTCTGCGTCCGTCTCTGCGCTGACCTGTTCCGGTTTATTTCCTCTCCCTGTCCACAGCCACACCATGGCTGGTTTATTATCCATCCCCCACCCACAGCAAAGAGGATAAGGCTTTTGATTAATGCTAAAGCTGGATAAGGCTGGAACCTGCCGGGTGAGACGGGCGGGCCTGACAGATCTAGAATCTTTTGTCATTGGCTAAACATGACATCATCCATTTTGTTTGGCCACTGGCAGGCTGCAGGTTGGGCACGTGCAGACTGGCTGTGTGGTGTTAGAGCCGGCTCTCAATAACCCCTCTCACACACGACCCCCACATGGCTCTGAGCATCGCCAGGAGCCGTCTCAGCCAGCCAAGACCGCAAAGGACACCATTGTGGTTCTTTGTTGAGGAAGTGAATGCAGGAAGCGGGAGAGCAGCGTTGAGGGTATTCATGGATGGGCTGCTGCCTCCGCCTCCTGCCCGGCTGCCTCTCGCCTCACATCCCATTGACAACTAATAGCCTGCATCCCCCAGGGCGCTGCACTCACCCTGCTTCACAAAAGCTCAGTTCTTACGTTAACTAAGCTGAATGAGTGTCTCAGCAGCTATAAAATTGGTGTCCTTTATCTTCTGCGTATCACATCTCATCACTTTCCTCTTTATTAATGCTCTCTGGTAATGTAGGTCAGAGGCAGATCTCTGATGGGTTAGTGATGATGCAGGCTTGGTCATGATGGGACTTCCTCGTGCTTTCTCTGACGCTATCTGATAGGTTCTTGGTTCAAGCCTGGATAACATCTGCTGCTGTTAGGGTGCAGATGGACCAGAGGTTTTCACTACAAACAACCGGCCGAGGGAAGTTCCTGCATGTAGGCTGGAGGACGCAAGTTATTAGGGAACATGACACGGTCAATATATGTTTTCATTGTGCTTCTGTGGCAGAGGGCATAAAGGGAGCCAGAAAAATCACAAATGCTTTAGACAAGCGACAAATGAGGCTGATCCGGTTGAAAAATAAAAGTGACAAACAATAAAGTTAGATTAACTTTAAATAATGAGACATATTTCTTTAAATTGAAGAAAGTATGCAAACTGAGTTGTGAATTTGACAAACATTGAAATGAAATACAGCAATTGTTTAATTTGTTGTTTCATTAAAGGACCACTGACATGATATTTGAACTTTGCATAAAATGACACAACATATATATCTTGTATCATTGAACTATGT
>JARVGV010000002.1:16881489-16902570 GCA_031762435.1 Hypsolebias longignatus
AAACTAAATTTATGGCCATTTTAATAGAAAAATCGTTTCTGAATCAAAAATCGTTTCTGAATCGAAAAATCGATTTTTAATCGAATCATACCAAAAATCGGAATTGAATCGATTCTCCAGACACTGAGAGATTCGCACCCCTATAAAATATTGACATTTGCCATCTTCACATCATTGCATTCATTTTTTATTCACAATTTGTTTAGTGTCCCAACTTTTTTGGTATCCGGTTTGTAGACTACTCCTTATTCTGCCCCACTACCACTCTTTATATAGAAACAACATGCATGCCCTCTGCATTGAGTGGCTCAGATTGTTCTACACAAAGAAAAGAAGGAGACACATCTATCATTAGAAAGTTTAGCACCCTAACTCTAACCCTGATTTCAAAGATTTCAGGAAAGTTTAACTGCCTGGACGGAAAATGAAAAGAATACTGGATTTAGGATTGAGTTTATAAATTAAGTTCAGCTTTCTTCACTTCTCAATGAGTTCTAGTTTAATTCAAAGTATAACTCTCCTTTTGTCTGGTCCAGTTCCACCACCGAGACCCAGGCATTGTAGGTCTCCTGACCAGTGATCAGATTCCTGCTGGCAGGACTGTGTTTTACGGGATGATTGCTGATGGGATCCACACCAACCCAGCTGCTCTTCGAATCGCACACAGAGCTCACCCATCAGGCAAGTCAGAGTTTAAAAGATCTCACTGTCATCACTTATTGTTATTTATTTGTTATTTTATTGTTTGCACACAAAGAAACAACACAAGTAAAGGGAAATATAAAAAAACATAATGTGCAGGAGAGGTCATAAAACCCAAAATGGGCTTAGCAGCCCACCCTCCTTTCTAAAAAAATAAAATAAAATAAAAAATCATTAAAGCTTCACACGCACGCGCGCACACACACACACACACACACACACACACACACACACACACACACACACACACACACACACACACACACACACACACCAAAGAAACACAGTCATACGTGTCCACTGAGGCATGCAAACCAGGAGAATTACATTTCAGATGCATGCAAAGAAGAGATGTGCTTAAACATCTGAACGTGCAGATAAAGATTAGCTTCTGATGTCATTACACACATACACACACAGTAAATGGGCTTAGAAGTGTTTCACGGGAAGCTGACAACCATTTCAGGTAATTTCTTGATGTGACAGTTAAGTTCAGTGCAGGTGGAATCTGTGCTGAATGTTCACAGTTTAGACATATTTGATTTAAAAACAAAAGCAGCAACAAGAAGTTTATTTCGTATAAAAAAAAAAAGAGCTGCGAGGCGAAATGGAAACACACAAGTAATTTTATTGTTTAAATATAAATAAAGTCCGTAGAATTCTTTGAATGCTATGAGATAGTTTGTAATGTGCATGCAATCTGTTCACGGTGCACAACTTCATGCTCTTAAAATGTCAGGCTGCCTTCAGGCCCAGGCCTCGCTTGCAAAAGATCTGTGATCTCAGTGGGATTCGTCTGGTTAAATAAATCTCTCTGCAGGCCTTTTGAACATCTCTGCCCAGCATCTCTGCACATCCATCTAACATGGGATAAAAATAGTTTGTTGAAACCGTTACCTAGGCAGTGTCAACACATCAGGTCAACAGGAGCCGAAGCTGAACAGCTAAGCTAACCGAGGGCCCGGTTCACCCCCCCATCAGCACCTCATAACTCAAACCTCCTCGTGAGCCTGGGCCAAGGGCTCTGCTTTTTCTGTGCCGTGCCGTCAGTTTACCACCGCAGCATTCATGCTGATGAGCCTGACACACATGTGGAGTGGAAATTTCCAAAAGGATTTTGAAAAGGGAAAGGAGAAGCGATAATTATGCTAGTTTATCCTCCCCATTACCAGCCTACATCCACTGAATTCCTTGCGTGCTCGGACTGCCCACAGCGGTTCCTGTTTGAGCGTCATTCCCTGGAACAATGGTGGATTCCTGTTTATCACTGCATCGTCTTTGATGCACTTTATCTTCTGCATGCCGCAGCACTGCTTCCTTATTTACCGGTGCTTATTTGGTTGGGGCTTTTTTTTTTTTTAGCAATGTTTTAAATTTAATTTGTTCTGCACTGGATACAGTCTTTGCCGACTTTTAAATTGAGTTACATTTGTACAGTCTTAATTATTATTATTATTGTTTTTGTTGTTGTTGTTCTTAGTGATTTTCAGGATGAGTATACAGTAGAGTGTTTCCCTCATCTTTTCACTTACCACCAGATAAAAATCTTAATTTTTGAAAATAAAAGTGCTCAGATTTGCTCTTCACGTTGGTTAAATTTAAGATAGTTAGAGATTTGATGTTCTCGTTAAAGCCTCACCACCGTACGATAGATGTGAGCTTGAACCAAAAGCTTTACTTTTGCATTTTTGGCAGAACACGTGAATAAACACGGCTATAAATATCACCATGAAATCATAAATATGTAATGTTTCATTTCTTATTCTTCTTAGTTATGGGTGTTTTTAGCTTTCCTAAACTGCATTATCTCAGAATACAATATTTGAAGAAAATAATAACATACATAGAATACAGTAAACACACTGATTATTAAATTTTAAAGCCATTTAAACCTACTTATCGCTAGTTGTGAAATCAAACAAAAAGTTTACTCAAACGATGCAGTTTGAACAAATTAACTCCAGCAGATGTCCAAACATGTTGATATTCTGAAATGCAGGTCTGCACTCACTGTGCACATGTGAGTTCCATTAGAGTAGCAGTTAGTGGCGTACGATACTGAACTATTTGTTGAATACCAAGGAAACTCAACAATCCAACCACTTGTACAGTTTCACCTGCTGCATTTTAACATCAACATGCTACATCTGAATATATTTTCATGACTTTGTTACAGATTTTTGTGTTCCACTATTAATTGACCATTTATTACCATTTTATAACTCGTTTCATCAAAGTTTCTGTAACTACAGAATTTGCAAATAATTAAACAAGCACAAAATTAAAAAATAAGGTTTTAAATTGTTGGGTTTTTGTTCATAAACTAAATGAAACACATTTTGTTTACCATTTCATTGCACTTTTGGAACAGGTTCGATGCAAAGAGGGAAGAAACAAACACGGTTGTCCAAGATTTGCGGCTTTTACAAAACTTCTAGTTTCAACCAATTTTTTTTTTATCTGCGTACGTTGCTCAAGAATCTGAGCATCAACGTGTGCCAACAAGAAAACTGTCAAACGTCTCCATCCCAAACAGCTCGTTCGTGGTTGTCATCGTTGTTGACCTATTTTCAGTCACTGCTGCTGCTTTGTTTATTTATGTATTTAATTTAGAAGACTTTGCCATGTACCTTCAATAGTACAAAACATATTTTTCCTGGACATCTAAAGTAGGCTAAACATGGACAGAAACAGCCAAAAGTACCAGTTTGGAACAAGTAAATGATTTAAACCTGTGCATTGTCGCTTTGTTTACCATTGTTGTGTTGTGTTGTTTGTTTCTGTAAACACACACTGATAACAGAAACATTTGGGTTGGACCTCTGGCTCCTGCAGCCGTTGATGGATGTGAGGAGATTTTCCATTACAACAGCACCAATCTAATTTTGGACTTCCACAGAAGCTTCAGATTGAGGAATGCGGACTTTTGTGATCATTCCTGGTCCTCCTCTTATCTCCTCATCTGCACACACATACACATAAATACACACACTCATACACAAACAGGTACACACATTAATGCGGGCCAGAACAGAGACGCCACTTCCCCTTCTGTTGTGTAACTACTTCCTGCTTCTGATGGAGAAACATCAGGACTCCTCTGGGTGAAAGGGAGATGCCTAGAGAGAGAACTCATTATGGATACATCGAAATGTGTTTCTTGAAAATGTGCTTATTTAAAAGGTTTTTTTGTTTTAATTTGACAAAGGAAACCTCACAGTCAGCTGATGTGCAACAGCCTGATGTAGGCGTTGGCAGAGTGCAAACACAAACGGCTTGTCCAGTTCCTTTCACTGCATCACGTCACTTCTCTATTGTTCTTCTGTGGCTGACGGCATGATGTCACCACGGCGTTGTGGATGTGACACATTTATACACACACACACACCCACACACAGTCAAGATACATTTCAAGATAACCGTTACAGCCAAGTGAACTCATAAAGCACAAGACTTGAATATAATTCAGTCAGTTTTGACAGATTTTGTGATGAAACTTGGTGTGGTAGTAGCTGAGAGTCCTTCCCAACACAAACTCCATGAGCTGCTCATTGTGCAAAATTTTGACTTAGAACTTCTGTATTAACTGTTGGAGTCAACCCAGTTTGTCAGTTCTCAATGATCAAATAAAGCACTGGAGAGGATTTAATCAAACTTACAACAAATAAACCTTAAACGTGCATCTATAACTGATTGTTTTTGGCATCAATCCAATTTAAGATGGCCGCCACAGCTCACCATCCTTAGATTTAGGGTTAGATTATGTAACGTAGACAAAATGTGACATGATCGTGGCTGTAAGTCATTTTGCAGCGCATACTTTGAGTGTGACATGTTGCAGCGCTGCATGCCTTTGCGCATGACGTTATTTTAATGGTATGACCAAAACGACTCCAACTCTGTCACTTCTCAACATCAGGTGACCTCAGTCTGGCATTCGGTCATGAAAGACAGCCGGTGGTGCGAATTCCTTCAAGGAATGCAACGTCTTTATGATTCTTGTTCAAGAGAAAGAGAAAGAAAGAAAAAAAAAAGACTTCTCGCTCAGATTTAGGCGGAAACTTTTTTCTAAAGCACGGGGCTGAGTGGTTAGAGCAGTCGTCCTCCAATGCAAGAGCTGGGAGTTCAAATCCATCAGCAGTCTCATGCTGAAGTGTCCCTGGGCAAGACACTGAACCCGTCATTGCCTCTGATGTGTGTCCCATCGGTGTATGAATGTGATAAAGCACTAATTAGTCTTTGTATAGATATAGTAAAGTGCTGTATGAATGGGTAAATGAGGGCACAGATTGTGTTGTAAAGTGCTTTGAGTATCTTGATAAGATAGAAAGGTACAGTCTATTTATCATTTTACTAAAGTATTTGAGGTCTGAAACCACCTTGACTCAGATGTATGCTGTTGATTTTCTGTTTTAAAGAATATTAATATCACGGAGAGCTCACAGAGACACCCGTCACGGTCTGGCACCTTTCTCGCTGTTTCCAAGACGTAGTCGCGACAGTAGAGGACGCTGAGCTAACGGAGGACCAGATGGCTCTGCGTGTGTGTGTCAGCCTTCCTGCTGCTCTGATCGGAGCTAATTAACACTCAGCTGATCTGAGACCAGCTTGTCGGCCCGCGTGCATTAGCAGCACAAGCTCATTATGCTGGTCTGCTGTCAGCTCCTAGCCATCCGAGCGATGCAGCTGTGATGCTGCTGCTCCATGTGTCAGACCGTCCCAAATGAGGAAGAGGTGAGGAGTGCGTCGGCGCCAAAGGAACCCCCCCCCCCCCCCAGCTCAGGTTGTTAGCATTTAGAATGAAAACCCCCATTTGTTCTGCTCACGTGGAACTCTGCAGACAAACTCACCTCTTGGAGAGTGACGTGCACTCGTTTTGAACACAATTTTATTATTTGTTTTAACGCATGCTGTCTGCAGGTCTTTCAGTCGCACGTGCGTGCAATAATAACCAACATAGCTGTTCGCTGTCCCCCCCCCACCTTGGGTGAAATTTACATTCCTTCACACACTCACAAAAGGTTAACTCAACATACAAGCTGAAAAAAGCTGCCCATGGTAGCATTTCATAAAAGCCTCAATCAATCTTCATACAAAACCACGCCACCCAACACCCCCAGCTGGGATTTTTAAGTAGTTCATCTGGTTTATGAAGGCCCGTCTGCTCCTGAGAGCCCCCCTTGGCGAGTTTGATAGCTTCTTTTCCTTGTATATGTGCTTGAGTGTGTATATGTGTGTACATAAACTATTTCTTGCCTGCGCGACAGATTTACTGGTGAAATAGCTGCGGGTGCTGAGCATCTCCAGGGGGTTAAGTTGTTAGGAGGGCAGGGGGGTCTGCAAGCCGCCCATCAGGCTGCACAGAGAGAGATGAAGTCACTTCATGCATGAACAAACAGGAAGGAATGACGAGATCTCCATTAATCTGTGGACCCTCAACCTGCATGATATTTACATCTAAATCCATTTAGTCTTGGCTCACATTTATGTTTTTACCTTCATAACTATTTTTGTTGTTCTGTCTGATCAAGGATCAGTTTACAAGTCAGACGAAAAGGACAACAAAGGGGTGAAGGGATCTCAGCCGAACAGAACTCTCTAAATATCTGCTGAAAGTGATTCGTGCTCACATTCATGTTTTGTTCATATTTTCTTTAAAGCATTTTCTTTAAAGCATGTCACCACTGACATAAGTAACTGGAAATTAGAAATCTCGTGTTGCCTTGGTACAAACCTGACAATATGCAAACAGACTTTTTAATTTACAAAAGGTGTCAGTCACATGACGGGACAAATATTCATGTTTCACTCACTTCCTGTGGCATCAACAATATTGTAGACAAGCTGTTAAGTCAAGCAGACCCCTCTTTTCCTCGCCTTTACTCCTCCATTCTAAGTATTCCCCTTTCCTCCTCCACCCCCCCCCCCACCCCCAGCTTCAATTGCTACATCCATCCCCCCTCTATCTCCCCTGGTGACTACTTCACCCCCCAGGCATGGCAGCTGCCTTCTCCTGTAGGCATTACATCACTGCAAGAGCAGCCCTGTTACTGATCCCTTGACAACCAACACACACACACACACACACACACACACACACACACACACACACACACACACACACACACACACACACACACACACAGACACACACACACAGAAAAAAACCGTTGCACTTATGCATGTATGTATTTAGAGTAAATAAATTGCTAACTCCTGCAGGAATGTCCTCTGTCTTTCTCTCACCTTTGCACCATTCATCCTCCTCCCCACACAAGTAAACACACACACACAGGTCCACACTGAAAGCTGCACACACACATTAACTCATCACCCTAACCTGCCTGATCCAGAGGATGACGTCTCTCTTTCCTGAGATATATCTTGACAGATGATCTGCGGTGTCGGATGACGCTCCTGTCGCTGCCTGTCTCCGCTGGGAGGAAACCAGGAGACGGGCTGCGACAAAACATTAAATGAAAAAATATTTGCATACTTAATTTATTATTTATTTGATAACTTTTTGGGGAAATTTTTGAAAAAGTTACTGTTTTGTATTTTAAGGTGTTTGTAGTTTATCAATTAAATAAAAAGGAATTAGTTATCCTATTTATATGCAAATACTGTATATATTTTATTAATACATATTAAATTATCTTTATGTAAACAATGTATCTTGAATAATTGAACTGTAAATCTGTGGGACATTAGTAGGTAAAGAATTAGCTTCTTTTTTATTTAATTTTTTTTTTACATTTTACAAATAAATATCTCTTGTTCTGCCTTTGATGGTCTAATCAGATTTATTGGACCAAATTTGTTAAACTGAATTAGTCATTCAAAATTAAAAATTGGTTTAAAATGCATTTTATAAAATTATCACCTAGATGAACATTTGTAAAAGAATTAAACTAGTGAAGGAGACATTAAACATGTTTTACACCGTATGAATTACTTATCGCTTTTATGTAATAAACACATTATTCATTTTTTTTTGCTACAGTAAAATTTTATGATTTTTTTTTTTTTTTACCATTACGCCACAAAATATCAAAACATCTCATTGCAACATAATTTGACCTCCTTCTTGTTTTAAAGCCCCCACAACTTTTGCAGATTTACCCTTTGCCTCCATCTCACCCCACCCTCCACCGTCTGTATCTGTTTTATGCGTGTATATAAACTGTGCGTTGTCCCAGCAACAACCCCCCCCCCCCCACCATAAAAACATGCTCTAAATCCAACAAGGCATCTTAGAGGAGGGGGTTTTCAGGACTGTCCCGGCACACGTGTGCAGTAAATAAAAAAGGCCTGGCTGTCATTTATAGAAGCATAGCCGTAATTCTCTAATTAACACATCTACTATTCTGAGCCTCCTCCTGAGGATGAGGATGAGGAAGAGGAGGAGAGGGGTGTTTGCTGCAGACACTTAAAACAGCATCCATCTTTTTAAGCTTGGACACTGGTTTTGTTGGCGTTCACTGCTGTGTGGTGTAAAACTAATTTATAGGCTCAAGGACGAGCAGGGTGTTTAACAGTGATCTTTGTTCACCATCGTGAAGCATCACTCCAGCTTCAGCTGCAGGTGGAGAAAATGTGCATGTCTGTCTTACAAAGGTGAGTCTGTGTGCATGAGGGTTTTATAATTTGATGCTCCCCGTAGCTAAATTTGTCACATAGCTCATCAAATCAATGCGACCCATTTCCTCTGTGTCCATCTCCTTTGTTGAGCAGAGCGGGTGACGTAAGGCTGTGTCCTCAGTCGTGTGTAATCATGTGTAGGGGGGGTCCACAGTGATGAGATTAGGTCAGTCAGCGTGCAGCTGGCCTCCCCTCCAGACGTCTTGTATATTCTTAATTGTCTTCCTTTGAATCTGAGCAGTGACTTAATGTGCCTGAGGTCCATATGACCTGGTTTGAATGGAATTGGTGTGTTATCGGCCAGAACCCAAACAGACTGGAGGAATATTTAACAAAACTTTCTGTATTCTCCTGATTTGGTTTTGTGCAAAAGATTGCACAAACGCAACAAAAATCTAAGTACTGTTTAGAAAATTACCGTATTTTTCAGACTATAAGGCGCACTGGATTATAAGGTGTGTTAAGCAAAACAAAACAGTCCGATAAGTCAGACTTTATTCAGCTCGTTCACAATAACCACATACAGTCTGTTTGAGGTCAGTAAGCACAACCAGAATTAATTCATAATGCAAATCAGATTAAAAGGTTCACTGTCAATTTGTGAAAATTAAAGGATTTTAAGTGTGCCTTATAGTCTGAAAAATACGGTAATTGTGTTTATGTTTATTTAATTTGTTCATTTTTAAAAACATACAATACCAAGCAATCCCATACATGATAACATACAAAATATAAAAAAGATGGAAGTAGAAAGAAGAAAAAAATCTTCTTATATCTGCCCCCTTTTTTTCAAACGATCTGTTCAAACAATAATAATCTTACAGTAACAGAACAAAATGAATAACTCTTTCTAATTTACTAACTAATACAATACTAAGAAGTAACTAATGTCTAATTTCTTTCTAACTAATACAATAAAAATTAAATGTACATACCAAGATTGGTAAAAGTTATATTTGAGGAACAAATGTACAGGCATCTATCGTAGTTTTGATAAATGTGTTATGACATGATCTAAATTTTTAACATTCCAAACTAAAGAAGCAAGAGAACCATGGATGACTGTTGAATACCACAAACTTGTTTGGCCTCCTCATCACCTCTCTTCTATTTATCATCAGTTGACTTCCTTTTGCTTTTGAATTCTTTTTTTTTTTAGTTTATCTCGCTGTCAATCTTCTCTGCTCTTCACCACTGCGTCCTAAAATGAGAACACCCTGTCCGTATAGGAACATTAGACGTCCACCAGCACAGGCAGTGTTCATGAAGTTACACATTACATCACCTTTGGAGGAACATCGTCTGTAAACACACTGACAAAGTCTAATCCATGAAGTATTTTAGGAGACGCACTGGGCTTTGAACCATTACATGAAGATAAAAATACCTAATTTCAACGTTTAGTGGTTATTCTGCACAAAAGCTAACATTTTTATTATAATATGGATTATTTGTAGAGCTTTTCATGTATTGAAAACTATTTTGTCATACATGGAAGCAATTTTTTTACTCTGGCTGGACAACACAGACCTTTTTAAAAGCATTGTTTTTGTATTAAAAGCTTGACGGCTTCATGTTAGTGTCCATTCTGCCCAGATCTGCTTCATGGGCCCCTGAGGTGGCTGCATGCTTGCTGGATGAGTAAGGAATGTGGTTACGTGCCTTAGATATTAGCTATGACGGAGCTCTGGCTCCACAAGAGACCGAGGCAGCAGAGAAGGAGGAAGAGGAGGAGAAGGAGGCGGGATGTTGGTTAGAGTCTGAGCTCACGGCAAGTGAGCTCATTCAACCTCAGAGCTTGAAGAGCGAGTGTGGCTCCGTCGTTCCCCTAACAGAGGGAGTCAGAGGAGGAGGGAGAGGGAGGAGCGTGAGCCAGTGACGGAGCGAATCAGAGACGAGGAGAGAGGAGCAGAACAACAATAGTGGGCTGCTCTCCTGGCTCTGGACTCAGAGACAGAGGGAGCTTCAGAGGAACACACACACACGCTCTGTCAACCAGCTGCAGGCGGATCACAGCTGCTGTTTACATCCAGATGTTACAGACTACTCTGTATTTTTTCCTTCTTGCTCCCTCTGATGCAACCCATCTTCAGAAAACCACAAATTGCTACATATTGACCTAGGAGCATTCTAGGAATTTTTGTGGTTGTTGCACGAGACTTTGGCGGTATGTTGACTTGAGGACATTTTGGACTTTTATTCGGTTGTCTGTTTTTTTTTTTTTCTTCCTGTAACTCCCTGGACAGTGAAGCATTTACTGGACCAGAGTGGACTTTTAATTTTTACTCTCAGCCTGGGGGGGCTTTACTCTATTGCCCCTTTTAGCAAGAACATTTCTATTTGTTTGTTCTGATATTTTTTGTTTGATGAAGGGGTCGTTTCACCCCTGAAGAAAGAAGCACCGGAACATTTCTGCATCTGTGCGTGAAACAGAGTTTGTGTTGTGGGGTGATGCCTTTGGATGTGGTGATCGCCCCCGCAGAGGACTGCTTTTGGCCGGATCTGCAGGACACAGACATGAGGCTAAAGATCAGAGTCCGCCGGATGAAGCAGGGAAGGGAGCTCAGAGGTGTGTATCCACCTGGAGAAAGTAGAAATAAAACTAAAGCATCATTCTTTTGCAGACAAAGAATACAGGTCTGTGTGAAAGGTGTGCACGCTTAAGAGTCATATTTCTTAAAAATGCATTTTGGGGTTGCAAACTTGCAACATATTCCAGCTGTAAAGGATAAAAAATGCACTGCAGATGAACACAAAGGCATCATGCACTCTCAGGTATTCCAGTCCATTCATACTGTAAAGGAAAGATCGGTGTGAAGTGAAGTATAAAGATAATTTCCAGATAAACAGCAAATTTACAAAGAGCGAACATAAAGTCAAATCTGCATATTGTTCCCCATGTGTTCTCAGTTAATGTGTTTAAAGAAAGAAGAATAGGATAAAACGGGGGTAGTGGAGGGATGACATCATGAAGATGAGACGCAACGAAGAGGAAAGAGTGGAGAGAAATTAGCTTCAGGGGAAAGATTGAGAGCCATGACCCACAGTATGACATAGAGCTCATATTCTCTCAGCCTGTGGTCATTGAGATGTTAAGCTGGTACAAAGGCTCTTTCTCAATCTTCTGCTCGGCTCAACTCCTCTGTCTTGTGGAGATTATGTTATCAATGTGTGTGCAGGGTGCACTGCAGGTGTTTAACATAACAGTTCACTCTGAATGATGAGACAACGCAGAGCAAAGACTAAAAATCCAACAAAACAGTCGTGCAAATTTAGCTATTGGTCATAACTAATCCTGTTGAGTTTAAAATTTGGAAGAATAAGAGGTGAAAAATGTTTATGTGACATCAGAGCAGTGGCTTGAAGCTGTTAAGTTGGCAGCTCAGTGCACCTGCCACTCTTCACACTTAGTGCACATGTGCATTCTCCATTTAGCTCCACACAGCCAGTGGAGATTAAAAAAAAAAAATCACACATTTGTCCTCGTCAGATAAGAATAGAACTGTGTCACAGGTACAGAATGATGTTGGCTCGTAGCTGTGAACATCAACTTGTGAACACACACTGGAATATAGACGCGTTTATGGTCCTTTATTGCCGTAACACTGCTGAAACCGCAGTTGGTCAAAGTGACACAGTCCCGCTATCTGTCCAGAGATACAGCAACAATAAACTATCAGCAAAATATGTTAATCATATGCCGTCATAAAGCTGACAGCATGGATGAAAAACAATGACCTCATCTTGCTGGCTCATTCATATTCTGTCAGTCTCCTTTTTTTTTTTTTGACTGAATCTTAAAAAAAGAGACAAAAAACACTTGCATTGCTTCAGCGCAGCCTTTGTGGAGCTGAGAGGGACATGTGTGCAATGATGTCATGTTGGGAGGCTGAGGGGGCTCACATTGAGATGCTAATGTCCCCTCACAGTGGAGGGGACAGCTGGAGGGGCACGGAGGGATGGCGTCATGTCTCCATAGATGTGTACCACAGAGGAAAGCGGCAGAGGGGTGCAGGGCAGTCATTCAGGCAAATCAATGTCCTCCTTGGCCATTGTGGTGCGTGTGTATTTATGTACACCCCCCCCCCTCCCTCCCTCCTCTTCATTAAAGGTAAAGAAGGCAGCTGAAAGCTACAGAGGCTGAAGCGCCCTCATTGGGGAGGGTGGATGAGTCTGTATTGACAAGACAGTCAATTGTACCCGCGGCAGTGATGTAACAGCAGAGTTCCCATTAAGTGTAACGGCCAGGCAGGTGTTGCCTGGGTCTTTATCTCTGGGTTTTCCACTGGCGTTAAACTTCCCCCAACTTCCCTCTGCAGTACAGTTATGAAAATCCCGAGTTTAACTCAGTTACCCAGTCCTTAACTGTTAAAATACTTGTCTAAACAAGGTGTAAAAAATGTCTCTCATATGCCAGCGTAGATCCTTAATAAAAATAAAAAATAAAAAAATCAGGATCAAAGTTAAAGTTTATTCATAGAAAGAGGACTCGGTACTGGCGGACAAAGAAGGCCTAGATTCTACGTTTTGGCAGAGCAGCAGAAGAAAATAATCAGTTGCATAAATGATGAAGTGGGCAGAGAAGAACGGAAAAAGGATGCCGATGGCGACACGGTGCCCTTGTTCCTGGTGATGTACTTTCTTTCTGCCTGAACATTCGTTACGTATTTTACAGCGTGCATTCAGAACTGGGTTAGTCATTTCCTGTTCTAGTTTATTTTCACGACTTTCAGCGTTCGACTTCTTGCTTTTGTGCAAACGCTCATCTTTGTTCCACAGAGAACACTCTTTTACTAAGAGCGCAGTAGATTTTTGCATTTCTCTGTAACTGTTGCAGTAAGTTGCGTTTCTCCTTAACATCAGGGTGAACTCATTGTTTGACTTGCTGATGTCATCCTTGTAGACAGCCGGGCTGCTGTGTGTCACTGGGTATTTTCTGTGACTTCAGTATGACTGTACAGTTTGTTTGTTTGGATTGGAAGGGACACATGCCATCATTGTGAGGCCACGTCTCTGGGCTTTTCGGTACTCGCTGGGCATCAGCATGTTTATATGCCCTTTATCCTCCCCACCCATCTTGACAACACTCGGAGCGACAAGTTGAGCCAGCTGTCATCAACATCACCGTACTTTCTTGTCATCATGGCAACCTCAACCAGAGCAGGTTTAGGCAACAAGGGACCAATAACACACTATCTTTTCTATGACTAATGCCCATTGGCGCTGGCTGTGTAAAGCTTTGATTACAGGAAGGTGTTTGGAAAAAAAAGAGACAAACACTTAATTCTGCTTCTTATCTCAGACTTCATCTTCCTCTATGCCAGTAACCCCTTACTCATTCCCTCAGTCACACGTTCCACTCTTTAAAATGTTTATTTAACAGCAACTATGATCTGCTGCATTGATCACTGATGTAATTATTAATCTGAAAGATTAAAAAAGGGCAAAGGAGGAGTACTTCTCATGTTTTCACATCCCTTCATTCATGCAAGCACACTTTCTCTTCAGCGATAGCCACTTGCGCTGTACAACATCCTGTCTTCAGTTCTTCTAACAATGTCTTTACATAAAAGGGGAAATAGTTGCTGTGTGACGTGAGGCCTTTCCTGTTAACTGCCTCCAGGAATGTAGCTCGTCCTTAAACAGACACAAAAGATATTACTTTTTTTTTTTTTTGTACTTGATTATATTTTGTAACAAAAAAAAAAAAAAAAAATTACTTGGAAACTGATAAACCAAAAATAAATTCTTCACCGAGCCCTCGGTTCATGTTTTATCAATTGGTGATGATGCAGCGCTGCACTATGGCTCACCAGTGTGCGTTTGGTGGAAGTGTAGAGTAAACTACATTTTGTTTAGGAAACACCAACGAGCTCAAAAAGGTTAGGTCACAAAGTCACGCTGGCGCACGAGCACTCCCTCAGGTTTTGCATTGGGTTTTTCTCTGAAGTTATTTGATTACAGTACTCTTTCTGCAACCACCCTTCTCTCCACCCCCCGTGTGAAGCACTGATGTCATCGCTCCGTCGGTTGCCATTAATAGCTGGAAACAGACAGGCCTTCTTCGTTTTTGCTCTTAAAGGGACAGCGCGCTCTGAATAGCACTGGTTCACGATGATTTCACCGTTCAGAAGCTGTGCTGTCATGGAATAGCTTTGAAAACCTCATCATATCTGAACTCTTGCGCAACTTCTTATTTTGGCACTTATTTACCAAGAAGGGAAACCATTGCTGGAGATGCGCTGCAAATTATGTTGAAATTGTTTGTTTTGTGAAATTTGAGTCTCGGCCAGGTATTGCTGCATGAATTGTGCCGCTGCGTTACAACAGGCCCTGCTTGCAGAGTGCTGTGTGTGCTACTTTTGAACAGTGATGTCATGTGTCACTCTCACTCCGTGTGCGAGTTTAGTGCACACACTTTGTCCCAGATTGGGTCAGGCAGGGCTGAACCCAGATTAGGTTCTAATCTTCTTTCTGGGGCTTAGTGTTTCCTTGAAGCACACCCTTCTCCCTTCAACACTTTTAATAAGAGGTCATTACCTATTCCTCAACACACACAGACACACACCTCATCCCTAAATCCTTGCACTCTTCCCTACCCTGTAGTTATACAACCACAGTACTGCAGAGTAATGATGAATGTATGTGAGCATTAGGTGGAGACACCATGAAAGCCACAGTGAACGTTAAACACATGTTCTTTACTATATTTCTTTGTGTTAATGTGTGTGTGTGTGAGTGTGTGTGCAGTTGTCAGTGGATGTTGCTGAGCTTCTGTCCTGGCCCTGCACCTGTGGCCTCTTTCATTCCCTCAGCCTGACGCAATGCTCTGCTACAGGACATGAGCTCATGCAGGAAACAGAGCCACACACACATGCACATATGTCAAAAGTGGAGCCGCCTGCCTCTTAAAGGGCCAGACGCACATTCCTGGCCCAGCAGTCAACCTAACTTGCACACAGAAGCACAGAGAGCCTCACTTCTTTTTTTTTTGCTTCTGTTTCTCCCAGACATTGCAGCCCAGATTCAACCTCTGAATGTCTATTGAGCACATGTCTGCCGTGCCAGTGGTGGCACAGAGCTCATGATGAGTTCATGGGAGGCTTTGCAGAGTTTCCACTATGTGACTGTTCCATGGAAAATCATAAGTGCACCTAACAGATTTTTTTATTTTTTTTTTGTCTTCTTGTCTCTCCCTGCAGGAGGCTTTGCAGCTTTCTCCTCCTGTTTCCCTGGCCTGTGTGAGGGGAAGCCAGCCACTGCTCTGCCAATGAGCTTGTCCCAGCCATGTCTGCCAGTGGCTAACGTAGGACTCACTCGCATTCTGCCACACCTTTACCTGGGTTCACAAAAAGACGTTCTGAATAAGGTACAATTTGTTCGGCGCCACGTTAAAAGAAATACATTTCCTGGCAACAATACATGACCTTACACCACTTTTTCCATCTGTTTTAGGATCTGATGGCTCAGAATGGGATAACCTACGTGCTAAATGCCAGCAACACCTGTCCCAAGCCAGACTTCATCAGCGAGAGTCATTTCATGCGCATCCCAGTTAACGACAGCTACTGTGAGAAACTGCTTCCCTGGTTGGACAAAACGAATGAATTCATAGGTATGAAACAGCAAAATGTATTTAAACATGTTCCAATTGTGTTTAAATTGAAAGGAAGAACAACAGCCTATAATACAATAGACACTGAGGGAGGAGTCTTTACAAGGAAGTGGGTTCATCTCAAGTTATGTGTCGAAGAATGCTGTGATATTTAATACAACATATCCACACATTGTCACAGTTAAGAAGCTTCCACATACAGTTTAGGCTTGAATAGAGCTAGTTATAGGATGTCAGGCTCCCTTCACTCTTCTTGTTAAAGCCCAGTTGTCTCCAGAGGCCCTCTTCTAAAAAGAAGACATGTCAAGGATGTGCAGTATTGTGTGCATTTGTGGATAGATGCATCAATTCATACTTGCCTATTTCCCTCCCAACAGACAAAGCAAAGGTGTCAAACTGCAGAGTCATTGTGCACTGCCTGGCAGGAATCTCACGTTCAGCAACCATTGCCATCGCATACATCATGAAGACAATGGGCTTATCATCAGATGATGCCTACAGGTAAGCTTACCTCCACCCACCTCCAGCCCCAACAGGAAGGTGACTTGAGTGTTGAAATAAATCTTTTTGGTGTAATGGACTTTGTTAGGCTGTTGCTAGGTAGCAGCATTTTTACTATAAGGTTTGTTTTGCCTTGTCAGGATATTATTTGCAGAGTATTATGTAGTTTTGCAGCAGTAAGTTAGTTCCCAGCCCATACTATTGTCGCCTAAAATAAATCTTCAGACGTGACTTGGTGCAAACACTTGCCATTGGTAGCACTCTCACCATTGCAACACTGCTTTTATGGTTTTTATATGACTTATTTTATTTTATGTTTGTTTCCAGGTTTGTAAAGGACAGGAGACCATCCATATCCCCTAACTTTAACTTCCTGGGTCAGTTGCTGGAGTTTGAGAAGGGTCTACGAATACTCCAAGCTTTAAACACGGACGGCATCATCTCCGAAAACAACACTAAACAAAGCTCAGAGATGAACGGTGTCACCACAGGTTTCGAGATGAACGGTCACCAAACCAACTTTGACTCAAACAGGCCAGAGACGCACATCCCACCAGAACCCAAGCTTCCATCCCCCGCCTCTCTCCAGCAAGGCTTCAATGGCCTGCACCTCTCTGCAGAGAGGATTGTGGACACTAACAGGCTCAAACGCTCCTTTTCCCTGGACATTAAGTCAGTGTATTCTCCTAACAGTCTGCACTGCCCCAGCATGGCACCCAACCATTCTGAAGACATCCCCAAGCTTTGCAAACTTGACAGCCCTGGATCAGGCACCACCAATGGAGTCTGCTCTCAGTCACCCGTCCTAGATAGCCCCAGCTCTTATGATTCTCCATTCCCTTCGCCAAGCAATGGGGGAAGCATAGGGTGTTTGGGGCTTGGTGGAAATGAAGGAGTCCATCGATCTGGTACCTCCTCGTCCAGATCACGGAGGAAAAATAAGCACAACTGTGGAAGTTCTCCAGTCCACACCCAACCAACCCAAGCTCCTCAGTCCCTCAACTTGTTGCTTGACCACAAGAGCCCGAGTCTGGATGACAACCTAAAGGGCTCTGCGCTTCTCTCACTACCGTCCCTGCCCACTGTGGGGTCTGAGGCCATGTGGACCAAACACAGAGACACTGTTCAGGCTACCACTCCAGTTACTCCGGTTACTCCAACCACAGATGCTCCCTGGCATTTTGGTGCAGAGGAAGGTGGTGAGGGAGCAATGGAGTTGGGAGGAGGCGATGGAAGGGGAGAAGAGTCAACACAGAGGTTCGGGAGCAGCTCAGCATACGTGGCATTTGGGTGCAGCGAAAGTGTAAGGTTACGAGAAAAATCCCAGCGGGAGAAGTCCTTGACACCACAGACACCGAGAGACCTCTGGGACTCAACGTCATCATCAGCAGTGACCAACAGTGCATCTGCATCTGAAAAACAGTTCAAGCGACGCAGTTGTCAGATGGAGTTTGATGAGGGCATCTCTGAGACGAGGTCCAGAGAAGAACTGGGGAAGATTGGAAAGCAGTCAAGCTTCTCTGGAAGTATGGAGATCATTGAGGTGTCCTGACAGATATGGGACAATTTCAGAGCTGTCCCTTGGAGGTCAACATGGACCTGTTCAAAGGGAGTGCAAGAAGAGAACTTGTGAAGTGGAACAAAAGAAGTTCATTTGTGTTCCACTCACTCAGTGTTAAAGACTCCAACTGAGGGAAGGACAATTGTGAGCTGATAGTAAATGTGAAAAGGTAGCAAACTAGGATTTACACCTGGACAGACAGAGCTTCAGATGTGCTGCTTGGCTAAAACCACCCATTCTGAACACCTCTATGAAAATCTGAGGAAAAGCCTCCGAAAGAAGGAGCTAAAGGGGTTGACTGCTGGTACTGTGTGTTTAAATGTCTATGAGCTCTGTCACTGATTAAAAAAATACTCCCAGGCAAATGTCATGTTGCATCCTTGCATCCTAAATATATAGAATCCCCTGAATTTTGACAGAGCTCAGACAAACTGTTTGCCTGTGGTTAAATGTAGTGTGCTTCAGTGGGTGTGTAGCTTGTGGTTTTAACCCTTCCAATGCTTCACCCCTGTGTCGGAGAGCCTCGGAACCATGCACGGCCACATCCACCCACCTCCCCTGAGGCTCAACCTGCCCCAAATGCTGCAAACATTGACGACAATGGTGGACTCCTTAACAGTACAGTCTTCTCACATCCTCTCAGCACAAGGTGGAGCGATCCTAAGAACTTTCACAGACGACGGTACCGCATTCAAATAATGAAGAATCCTCAGCATTTTGTCGACAAAAAAGACTGATTCAAAGACTCAACTTGATGGACAACCACCTCCCTACCTTCTTAAAAAAAAAGCACAGGGTTTTTTTTTCCTGCGTGATGGGACTGAAGTTTGGGGATTGTCCCTCTCATTGAACCCAGCCACCACCCATGGTCATCAGTGAGCATGCACATGAAAGGCTGACTCCAGACAGACAAATACTATATATACAATATGAATATATATATATAGCAATTTTAATGAACTTCTGTTCAGTTATAGTTTTAATTTATTGTATTGCTTCATTCTGGTAATGAGAAATAATATAATGTTTTGTGGATTCAGTTCTTTTCTTTTGTTGAATTATTATTATTATTTGCTGTATGGTATTTATGAACACACACTCAAATACACAAATGTAACAAATTCAAGTAAGCAATATATGCTGTTTCTTCTTCGGAGAGAGTGATATTTGACTTTGAGATGCACTCTTTTGCTTTTTGGTTGCCTCACATCCAGGCAACGAGAGGTTTTTCTTTCATCTCTTATTTTGCTAAAAATAAACATAAAAACGTGGATTTTTTTTTTTGTCCAATCGACGGCTCAAGTATTGACTAAAATGACTGTTTTAGTTTTTATTTTTGACTGTGTGCACAGAAAAGGCAGATAGCCATACACACTGATCACTCGTATACAGTTAGACTTGCATGACACCAACTTTATGCAAACAGACGCATTGATTCACAAGTTCAGGATGTGAGAATGTGCACCGAGTGTCTTCTCCGAGCCAGCACCAGTTTGTTTATCCCAGGACGTTCCAACAAACCTGAAATCAGACAATGCACATCATACATCACACTGTATCCTTATGCTTGCATTTACACATCCAAAACAGGCCCCACATGCACCCTTTTGTTCATTCTCAGGGGATCTAGTGAGCCAAGCCCAGCACAGGGTACACGGTACATCAGCAAAGTGCATGTCCATAACATCTCTATCAGTTTTTTGCTCTTCTTTCACAAATCTTCAAAGCTTTGATCAAGACGGCATAAAACCATGGACAGAAACATCAGGCGCTTTGACTTCTGCTGTGAAAAGGAAGGAAAAGAAACACAACTTTGCTCTCCTGGTGCGAGATGGTTATTTATTTATGAAGTTATTCATGTTTCTTCTTCGACCCTTGAGTAGCTTTAATCTCTGGTGATCTCTGACCTTTGACCTTATGCTGCTACAGCTACAAGTTCAGATCAAGTCCTGTGTTTCCCTGAGGTTCACACAACCTCCTTTTCTCCCTGTCCTCCTGAAATTTTTACAAAATATTGCGATTAATATTTATGCTATGTAACACGGATGATGCAGGCTGTCCCATTTGCTAAATTGTTATTGTATTATTATTATTATTATTACTATTGTTATTGTTGTTATTATTATGTAAATAGCAACCATCTAAGAACACTGATAGTTAGATGAGTATTTTTTTTTTTTTTTTTTTTTATGAAATCCTGATACCTTAGGCTGCTTGATGCAAAAATACCTCAGGTTCTATTGAAAGGCTTTTCCTTCCCCTGTACATGTTTTGTGAAAATAAGACAAAAATACAGACATGACAAAATACAAACTCTTGCCTTCCTTTTTTGTTGTTGTTGTTGTTGTTGTTGTTGTTGTTGTTGTTGTTGTTGTTGTTGTTGTGTTCTGTCTTTTAGCAAAACATCTCATGAATCACTGGTTGGTTTTTAATAAAACTTGCAGAATATAATTATTGAATGTACTGTATATGTATGACTAAATAACTTTATGGTATCATAATTATTTAACTAATGAATGCCAGATTGCAACTTTATTTTTTAAATTTAAACATTATTGAAAATGTTTAACTAAAAACAGGTTGTTGTGAGTGTTAGAAGTCCAACGGAACAGGATCTATAGAAATTATTTTTAAGGAATTTTGAATCAGGTGATATCCTGCATAATTAATTTTCACCCATTAACAAAAAGCACAAATATTAATTTTTCTTCAGTAAATACAAAATATGGCAGTGTCATGGTGAACAGAGGTGGTAACGGATGCAGACTGACACAATTCAATTCAGTATATTTATATAGTGCCAAGTCACTACAGAACTCAGGGCACTGAACAGAAACATATACTTTGTATATGATAAATAAATGAATATTAATTATCTAAGGAGCAGACTGTTTTGAGTTTAAAGGTGACAGTGGAAAGGAAAAACTCACTCATGAGGAAGAAACCTTTAGCAGAACCAGCAGGATTAGCGGTCATCTGCTTCAACCGGCTGGGTTTGAGAGGAACAGGAAGGAGGAACAGATACACAATGGCAGGTCAAGAATCACATGTTAAGATAGAA
>JARVGV010000002.1:16902670-16918097 GCA_031762435.1 Hypsolebias longignatus
CTTTGAAGCTTTGACCAAAACTTAATGAAATTTAATTGTATTGATTTTTATACCCACAACAGAAAAGGCTAGTTTTGTCATTTTTATGCCAAATTTTAGTACATTTTTGCCCAATAACTACTAGTAAGATAAGAACTTCATTGATCCCACAGGAAATTGTTGAAGTAGTTCGTTACAAGTGAGTAAGTTTCTTTCGGCTGCTCCCTTCTTCAGGGGTCACCACTCGCAAGAAAGATTTGGCAATTTGTTTTACACCAGATGCCCTTCCTGATGCAACCTGGGCTTGAACCCACAACCTCAGACTTAGAAGACCACGGCACTGCGGCCACCAAGCTACCACAGCCCCCACCCGATACTTAATTATTATTCCTCACATATAGGCCTGCAGAGTTCAGTGTTTTATTTTTTTTAAATCAAAATCAGTATAAATTATACAGTAATTATTTTTCTTCCTTGGACTTTTATTGTTGTAAAATGCAAAAATATCAATAAATGTTAAAACTCATGCTATAATTTTAGTTTTAAAATGTCACCCCCACTGGCCAGACAATCCCCACTCTAACAAACTCCGTGGCCCATGAGCCATCAGTTGATAATCACAGTTGTAGCAGGTTTTGTGGCTCCAGACGTGTTTTATTTAATGAGCGAAGGGGCAGAAACGACTCTTGTGGTCAAAATGGTTGCAGACCTCTGATCTAGGCATAAAAATGTCACTATTAAAAATTGGGTTGCTCAACATGAGGTCATCGGCATACACATACATATAAATACATTGTTCTCCCCTCTCATTTGAGGAAATTATGCTTTCTAGATTTTTATGTTGGTTAAAATCTCAGTTTATTCAAATTACTGGGGTGCCCTAAGATTAATCTATGGTGGCCAAGGCCACCATTAGCCACCCACTGGCTCCACCCACGTGGCAGTGGATAAAATGAGCTTCCTCCACTCACAAGGACCTGTCACTCTTTGCTGCCTCGAACAAGCAAAAAAATAAATAAACTGTTCTTATACACAGTTTAACCCACTTACCCACTCGAATAGCTTACATTACTTTCCATCCCTGTTCAATTCCAGACCAAAAATCTAAAAAAATATCTTCTAGAAAACTGCAAACGTATTCAAATCCCTCAGCGATATGGGGCATTGGCATAACGCTTGCGTGCATGTACAGTATTTATTTGTTTTATGTGTTTGTTCTTTAAAACTGTCCAAGTTTCACAACCATGTCCTTATCCTGATCATGTGAACTTCAGCTGATCCCTCCTGACGTCTTTTGGGAGATACGACACATTTCCTTGCAGCATTGGCTTTAAGACCGGAAGAAAAACAATCAGGATTTTAACAATCCTAGTTTCGTATTGGAGCAAGCACAGCTGCGGCTTTCTCGTGCACCACGGAGGCCAAGTATTTAAACCCGTGGAGATTAGACAAAGATACATTTATTTTCACTTTAGATCACATATCTATGCACAGTGCCGCCTCTAATCCTATGCAGCATATCTGCCGTGAGCTGAAAACATGTGTGGGTTTACATGCAGCTTTTTGTATTGTGCACCAGTATCTATGTCTAAAGGGATTACGAGCTGGTGCGTGGCATTTTTTGATTTCCCCTTCAATACATCTGAAGCATATGTGGCTTCAGAGTGGAACATGGCGAAGCCTAAGCTTTTGAAAGACAGAACTCATTTGTATTTCAGCGGGAACTTCTGCTCAAAGCTGATAAGAGTAGAATTTGCCTCTTAACACATAGTCCCTGAGGATTAGTCCTTATAATCTGCCATTCACTCATCCTCGAAATCATACTGTCTGCTCTGAAATCAGCTTACAGTGACAGTAGATGTTGAGCGAGTGGTTTTATGATTGCACTTGTGAGCTTTACATCAGCAGTGATGAATGAAGAATAAGACAATTGTTTGGAGGGGTGGTGTTGCTTCCAAACCGCACTGAGAATGAGCCGCCTGCTGCTCGGACAACACGCCGCACAGCCACATGCAATCATTCATCTTTCCAATAAAACTAAACAGATAAAGCCTCTGCTCACACGTGAGCTAACAGATGCCCCGGGACGGCGTTTTGATCAATAACATTGTCAACGGAGCGCTCTGCAGCTCATGTTGGTGCACGCTGGATGGGGTGAAAAATAGGTTTGAACAGCGGAAATTCTTGGTGTGAAGTCTCAAGAATCATTTCAGGATTACATTTAAATCCTAGCATTCCTTGACGGAATGCATGTCGCTGGTCATGCCAGAGTTTTCAACTAAAACCATCGTATGTTGGCGTTATAGACGTCTCGATCAAACCTGGAAAATAACGTCACCTGAAAAACTTGTGCGACGTTAAGATATCTTGCATCATCTGTTAGCTGCTAGAATGATTGTCCGCTACGACCATGCCCAATTAAAGCTCAAAATCTGTCAATCAGACTGAGGCCTAGCCGTTTTTATGTTGCTGTGGATGGCAGACCAGTCTTAAAACTGGACAGTGTCAGCCTTATGGAGAGAAACTGGAAGTTGGTTCCACAAGAGAGGAGCCTGATAACTGAAAGATCTTCCTCCCATTCTGTTTTTGGAAACTCTACAGCGAGTAAGCCTGCAGTCTGAGAGGAAAGTGCTCTGTTAGGAAAATATGCAACAATAAAATCTGCAATATAAGATGGAGCTAGGTTGTTGAGAGCTTTGCAGGTTGGATGTAAGATTTTGAATTCAATTCTGGATTTGACACAAGGAGCACCAATCAATAAAACTTGTGCACTCAAAAAAAAAAAAAAAAAGTTCCTGACAAGAAAAACAACACAGCTGCTTGCACTCACCTCCATAGACTGCCTGGTGTAACATCTGCTTCTTGTCAGCACATATAAATACACTAGAAGTTTGAGGTGTTTCCCTGCCTGTCCAGCTCGTCCTCAGCAGCATCAGTCAGTGGGCGCAGGAGTTGCACTCCGACTGGTCAAGGTGCAGTGTTTGCCAATGATGCAATGAACAGCACTTTTGCTTCCAGGGCATGGGAGCATGAGATAAGTGCTGTGTATTTGTGTGAGAACAATCAAGTGAAAGTGACCCAGAACACAACAATGTTCCCCCCCAAAAAAATTAAAACAGCATCCATATCCAGCAGTATGCGAACAGTTCAGTACATTGTCTCAGTGGGGTTTTAGTTTCATGATGCCACGCTGGATTTTCACTGTACACCATTAATCAACTCTCTTTAAAAAAAAAAAAAATCCCTCTCTTCTTGGTTTTTATCAAGCCTAGACAGCCAAAATGTGTATAGATGCAATGAATAAATCAAAATAAGCGCAAATGGACTGCAAAACCAGCCGCCCTTCAGCCTTTTTCAGTGAGTTGAATAAGCAGGAAGAGATAATGGTATTACCAGGCTCTCCAGCTGAGCCCCTCTGGTTTTCTTCTGTGTTGTATGACCATCATGGGAATTCCCCTCTGATAAAACCACCATCTCAATGAAATGCAAAGCAAATCCCCCTTTCTTTCATTCAGACTCTCTACTGCAAGCGTTGTACCCGCCATGTTGGTGTGAGTATTCCAGATCATAACAGATAATCCTTTCAATGTGTGCTTCTTCCTTGTGTCTTTGTGTGTGTGTGTGTGTGTGTGTTTGTGAGGGAGAGAGAAAGTGTTTGTCTTTCAAGGTGCCCCCAGCTTGCATTATATCGATCTGCATCTCAGGTAACCTGCCTCGTCTACAATCTCTCCCCTGTTGTGCTGCAGTCTGCACGTCTGAGCAAGGTTCCTGCTGCTAATGTTCCCCAAAATATCTTTCTGATGGAATACTTCAGAGCTCTTTCCTTGTTTTGCTTCTTATCACATACATATTTACTGACCCCAGTGATTCTGCACTCTGGTTTAATTAGTTTAATAATATGTGGTACAGTACAGGTGCAGGTCTGAGGGAGAAAAGCCATACACATTTTAAATATATACAAATATGGAAGTACAAATAATTTTTTTTACAGTTATATGTTTCTATGTGTATGCATGCAAATCAGGTGGTTACTATTTTTATTTGATCAAATTATGAAAATAAAGATAAATATTTAAGGGAAATGGATGACTGGACGAGGATGATGTGCTGTGGTAACTCATGAAAAGGGAACAGCTGAAAGAAAAAGAAGAATTTAAGGAAAATTATTGATGGAATTTTGAAGAGGTCATGAAAGCAAAGTAAGCACAAGATTTCAGTTTGCACAATAAACATACAGACATATATTGTCTGTGATTTAAGAACTTTATCCTTGATTGGAGAAGATTTTCAGAAATTGAGTGAAGTGACCACATTCAGTCAGAGTTTGTCCATCAGGATGTTAATCCACATTTAGTTTCACTAAAGACTACAGGTAGTCAAAAAAAAAAAAAAAAATCAAAGGAAATTATTTTCTAAATGCTTTCCTAGACATATTTCATGTACTTGATGGAAATCATGGTCAAACAAATACTATAACTGTTTTTCAAATGTATTTATTGATTGTATTTAGAGAGAAAAAACTGCCGTGGGATTCTGAATGCAACAACAATAATGAATCTTCTTCATACACCAAGTCATGAAGTTCCTCAGGGTTCTTTGCTTGGGCCAGTACTTTTTACCTTATATATTCTTCCACTAGGTAAAGTTATTAAACAGCATGGGAACATTTTTTCATTGTTATGCTAATGATACACAGTTATATTTGTCCACGAAACCCAAAGAAATAAAGAGATAATTCAACCATTGTTAAGAATAACATAATGCTGTAGATAGGTCTTTGAACAAATAACATTTAGAGAAATAGTTTTATTTTCCCCGAATTGATGAGCTAATATTTAGTCCAAGCCGTGCCAAGACATCTTAAAAAAAAACTTTAACCTGTTAGCAGTCCATGCTAAATCAATTTGAAAAATCTTTTTCACATTCACATTATAACATTCCAACAGAAATATTGTGATATTGCTGCTCAGTGTTGCACAAGAGGAATTGTTACAGTCTGTATTTCTGTTTGCACTTAACCATAAAAATCCATTTTAAACAACTTTTTTTTCAATCCAACCTTTATTTAGACAGATAAATCACATTTTGAAGTAGACAGGTATAACATTTTTAAAACACTCTTTTGCACACACTACAATGTAACTTTTGAGATTAGAGTATTAAAAGTTGCTCCCATTCGATCCTCTATTCTCATGTGTGCTTTAAATATGCAAGCTTTAGCATGTGCTTTTGCACATTTGCCTTTATGTGTTTATATAAAAATATTGGCAAACATGTCTGTTTATGTATCTGCAAGATGTTCATAAGTATGATTTTATAGATACACAAATACTGTAGATTTAAAAAGTTTACATTTAGTGTTAGCAGAAAAGTTTATGTAAATTTCTGTACACAAGCATGGTCTGCCAGTCTGTAAATAAGCAAGCGTGTGTGTGGGTGTCAAAGTGCGTATCCTCCCTCTCACAGAGGCTGATGGGTACCAGACGTATGCAAAGGCCTGCTTGGCGCCTGCTCACAGGCCTTTTATATGGAAACACTTAGTAACTGTTACGTCAGCAAGTTACAGCTCTCTTTCTCCTCTTTTCCACTCACACGCACTCACCTATCATTACCAAACATACCTTCTTTCGTTCACTGCCTCTCCTCACTTTGACCACTTTAATCTTGAACACGCACTCTCATCACACACACACACTTGTTGCCCGAAAGTTGCGTCAGCGCAGCATTCCACACTTTCCCCCGTGTCATTAAGGATAACTGACTCCAAGCTTCATTTCTTGCCCCATTTTGTATTTTTTTTTTTCCCCAGTCGTCAACTCTTGTCCTTATATAACCCTGAAGTCTGGCAGCCTGCTTGTCCCCCTTATTTCTCTCGGGCTGACTCTCTTCTTTCTAGCCTTTCCATCATCCCGAACCACCTCACACGCAAGCAGGCAAGAGCTGAGCTGTAAACAGTTTTAAAGCCAAGTAAACAGACCTTCACATTTTTATCCTTCTTACAAAATCTGTTTTTTTCTGTCTACAGCCCCAAATCCAGACTAGTCTAGATGTTGTGTAAAATGTAAATAAAAATAGGATGTAATGATTTACAACGTTCATAAATCCATGTTTTTTTTTTTCCTGAGTGGAACATTGTAAACACAGTCAACGTTTAAATAAATAAATTATACGGATTTCAGGAAAAGAGCTTTTGAGCTTGATGACAGCAACACATCTCAAAAAAGCTGGGGCCATGGCAACAAAAGGCTGTAAAGGTGATTAAAAATAAGAAACAGCTAGAGGAGCATTTTTAGATTTAGCAGCAACAGGTCAGTAAAAGCATGAAAAGAGCATTTTAGAGAGGCTGAACCTCTCAGAAGTAAAGATGGGCAGAGGTTCCCCAGTTTGTCACAAACTATGAGGAGAACACTAAAGAGGAGAGAGAGCATCCCGCTTCTTATCAGCACAGAATTCAAATGCCTGCCTCTCTGATGCTATGGGGGTGCATTGGTGCATTTGGCATGGGCAGCTTGCACAGCTGGAAAGGCACCTCCAATGCAGAAAAGTTTATTGTGGTTTTAGAACAACACGTCCTCCCATCCATGCCTTTTTTTTTTTGTAAAGAAAGCTTTGCACATTTCAGCAAGACAATGCTTATCCTGCTTTTAATGCAACAGCATGGCTTCATAGAAGAAGAGTCCAGAACTTGCATGTACTGTATTCCAGATCTCTCAAATTCAAAACATTTGCTACATTATGAAGCAAATAATTCGACAGGATTGTGCGTGAATTATGTCTCGCAACAAAAACAGGATTCAAATGACTGAGCCCATTTGTTGTGTTGAGCATCGGGGATGTGTGAGGCCTGTGGCGAAGGAGATTTCTCAGCAGGCCTCAGGTAATCCAGCCTAATGCTGTTAGTGTTGTAATGGCCACCTGTGTATTACACACTGCAGCATTGCAGCAAGACCAGAGGAGGTGTCTAGACAGGCAAATCACTGGAAAACAAAGAAAGACTGCAGCGGCACGCTGCATCGTCTGGAGTCTTTGACACGAACAACAAAACTGCTCCCAGACTCAGGTCACGATAATAATTAGGCATCCAACTGGTTGATTTCTACTCAGCACGAAGAAATATGAGTTATCCCTTTAGAAAAGCTGGAGCATGCTTGTTAATGAGGGTGTCTGACGTTTGCACAAAGCAACCAGGAAGCAGACACGTTTGTGATTTCTCAGGCACGTGTTGTGTAACTGACTGCTGCCATCTACTGCAGGCTCCTAGTCAAAACCAGCAACTTGTTTGTCCTCTGACAGGAAGGTGAGAGGCGATCAATACTTTTGTTCCATGAGCACGCCGGGCCTCAGGTTTCGCTTAGCCTCTGGGTTTATTTTATGGAATGAAAGTGAATGAGAGTGATGGAGAAGATGTGAGATGGCATCTTGGTTTCCTCTGCGGACACTGAGCGTGGCAGCTCCTGGGGGCTGTGAGTGAATGAGTGTGTTTTTGTTTGCTCAGAGTGCTGACTGAAGCAGCCGCTGGTGCTGACACCTGTCTCTGTCCTGCTAACGTTGAAACAAACTGCAACGCTTTCCCTCCCTTTCACCACATCGGCCCCATCAGCACTCTCTGCTCAGGTCCAAGCCCCCTCCGGGTGGCCTGGCCCCCCCCCCCCCCCACACACACACACACACACACACTTCATCTGTCTGTTACTGTAGTCAGCAGCACACATACATCCTCAGAAGAAGTGTTGCAGGTGAAAAGGTCAGGTCATTCAAGATTTAGTCACGCTAAACGTTCAACCTACACCCTTGTCAAGAATCAACTTGCATGAAGCACCATCTTTCATTCCTTTAAATCTGTTCTAGCCTGTGCAAAAGTTTTGAACCAACCCTTAGCTGCTTTCTTCTCGTTTGTCAAGCTCTTATGGTTGTTTTTCTTTCGAGAGCGTCCTTCTGCAGGATTTGCCACAGCAGGTGACTTGCATGAAAGATTTGGGAATTGTTTAATGCTGAATCACCTTCCCGACACAACCTGGGCTCAGATCTGCAGCCTCGGGATTGGAAAACCTCTGCACTGACCACCAAGCTACCACAGTGCATCTGTCTAGTCCTTGAACCTGATCACAGCAGCACATTGTGCAGAGTGTGTGGGCTTAGAAGATGATGAACGCAAACAAGAGGAAGACAAAGGGAATAATGTCAGGTTTAAAAAATAAACATCTCCAGCAGCCAAATAGTATCTGAAAGTTGTGTCTTTGAGAATTAGAGCAGCTTCAAATCCTGGGAGTTGTGTCATACATCCTTCAATTTTATTTTTATTTAACCTTTATTTGTACAGCTCTCATTGAGTTACAACGAGGTCTCATTTTCAAGAGAGACCTGTTTTAGACTAACAGAGTACAGACAACGCTATTCAAGTATTAAAGCAATAAAAAAAATAGTGTTATAAAAACAATAAAAATCAAGGTGCAGTATAAGACAAAAATACTAACGAACATAATTGCTTTGATTTTTCTAGTGACCGTATTAAATGATTAAAATCCCTTAAAGAAATCAAAGTGGACAGCTTCAGATCATTTAGCGAGGTGCTTCAGGTTACAGGAGCGGAGTAAGAAAAGGCCTTTTTGCCGACTTTAGTCCGCACTGAGGGGACGCTGCAGGTAATGATGGCCTGAGAGCGCATGCTGTAAATGCACTGACTGTGTGACATGTGGGAGGAGATATAAGAAGGCAGCAGATCAGTGAGTTACAGATGAAGCTGTACCAGTGTGAGGAACTAGATAATGATGACCATCTGACCAATGAGTGCAGTGATGGGTACACCTGTTCTGAACCTTAGTGCCCCATGGTAGAGAATATCCAACATCTGCAAGCAGCTGGCAGGGGCATTCATGTAAATAATGTCACCATAATCAGTAGCTGGTAGGAAAGTTGCAGATGCAAGACATTTCCTGGCATTCAGAGTTAAATAAGATCTGATTCTGAAAAAGAAAAAGAAAAACTGTTTCTATTAGAGATGCACGATATTGGATTTTTGGCTGATATCTGATATGTTAAAACTTATTTGGCCGATACCGATAATTTATATATGTTCTTTTGTCAGAACATAGCCCTCTTGTTTAGGCTTATTTGCTACAAAAATTGTGCAACAGCTGTAAGAGCTGGTGACATATACTGTATTCAATAACAGCCATACAATATGCATAGCACTTTAACTTATTTCTTAGCATTCACCTGCAATGCTGTCTCACTGGTGGAGGCTTGTTCCAAGTTGTGGGATCCTCTGCACTCCTGTGCATGAAGGACAGCCTTTTTAAGTTCAATGTTTTTGTCTATCCATTGTGCTGTAAGACTAATCATGCTAACATGACGTCCAAATGTCTCTGGTAAAACTCACCCAACAAGACGTGCTATCGGCTATTAGCATCTTAATGACGTCAGAAATGACGGCTTGTAACTCGGATAACGTTACGCCAGAAAAATATCTCCAACTGAAGACAATGTAGCGAGGCTCAACGTACTCCATAAATCTTCATAATCCGACATCCTCACCAGCGAAAAATAAAACTTCCACACCGCCAACATTTTGAATTTTCCTCTCTGCCGTGACACCGCTGACATTTTGAATTTTCCTCTCTGCCGTGAGATTGTGTGATGTCATCGCGTTGTGCTGCCTCTGCTGGCAAAAACAGTTCCTTTTATATCGGCGAGTTATTTTAACGGCATGTCCAATACTGAACTTTAACGCTAACATCGGCTGATACCACGCCAATGATATTGTGCATCTCTAGTTCGTAACGCAAAATCCCGACAATGTTGTTGGAGGAAAAGGAGGTGCAGCTCCTGCAGGTAAAGGGCGTTTCACTTCGGTGAAAATTGTGATCACTGATTGGCCAGTTGCTGATGAGCCTACTGGATTGATTGACAGATGACGTAATAAATTAAAAAATGTGTGGAGTGTGTGACGTTCCAATCTTTGTAGAACTGTACAAGAAGACTCATCATGTTCTTAGAATGGAGGGTCATATCTGGCTCTTAAGTTTGCCCGGCATGCAAGAATAATGTGGGTCCATGCATACAGGTGTAAATTAAGTAAATGTAAAAAGATCTATAAACTAAGCCTCTCCTGCAAAGATACCTTGAGACTACATTTATAACACCATTATCACTAAACCACCGTAGTCATTTAAGTCATCATGGACATCTTCTAAATCACTTGAGCTGTCATCAGCATGAGCCTCGTCTTGAATACACACTGTGCCTGATCGCTGGCGTGATGTCATTAGCCTTCGTTAATCATCTGTTGTGTGCTCCTGTGTTTTCTAGACTATAATTTGTTTAAGGAGTTTTTTAACACTTGCACACATCCATTACAGGACAAGGATGTTTTCTGGCTGAATGACGTGTTTCTTCCATCATTATGTGTAAATTTTACCAGAATCATGTGACTAACACTGCCGTATGTGACCCAAATACAAAGAAACAAATAACCGTTGTATTCTATGACTGATTAACTCTCAAGACCACTTGGGACTACAACAGACATCTGACACTGGACATGGGCACCGGTGACCCCCATGACCCAAAATGGAAGAAGTGGGTAAAAGATAATGGATGGATGGGTTTTAATCTGACCACATTTATAGTTGGGACCGCTTTTCTGAAAACAAAGTTTTTCTTTAATGCTTACATTACTAACACGAGTATCTTTTTTTTAGGAGGGTGGGGACCTGGAGAAACAAAAGATGCGACAGACGCTTAAAGCCAGAGAGTGGGACGAGCTGATGTCCAGCAAGAAGATGAAGGTGCTGGAACCTGTGGTGAGAGGCTGCGTCTGGGAGGGAGAAGGACCGGGTTTAGAAGCCTTCCAGCTTCACGCTGTGTGTCTGGTGGAGCCGTTACCCACAGCAGACTCCAGTCCCAGTCCAGAGGAGCTGTTGCAGAAAGGTCTGAGAGAAGAGCAATGTAAGTTCATGTCTTGTGATGGAGCCTACAACTTTGTTTTTAGTTGCAACAGTCCTCTAGGTGATGTTGGATTATGTGTGGCTTTAGGCTGCGTTTACGTTTCTCCATTTCAGGTGTAATTAGTTTCTATTACAGATAACATGTTTTCATATAGTTTGAGTTTGTCTCAGTTCTTGCAGCATGAAACCCACATATTATAGCGATGAGTTAATTTAACGTTTTTTAAATTTCCCTCTCCTGAAATGTTTAGTTTAGCTTTTATGTTTTTGTTTAAAATGAGCTTGTGTATTTAAAAATAAAATTTGGAAATATCAGAAATGGAAATAATGTCAAGTTACAGGTAGATTTTACTTTTGACTAAATGATGGAATTACATCATTTCTGCATGTAACACCAATTTGACCTGTTTGTAGGTAATTTTTGCAACCTGTCATTTTATTGATGTATTAAACTGGCTCTTTTCTACAAATCGTGTTTAATTTGGAAAAAGGCATCTTGATATTTTGCTTGTTTTCAAAATGGAGAAAGTCTTTAAATAAAATACTGACCCACTGTCTGTAAAAGCTGTGGTAACTTAATGAAATCCTTATTCTAACCTTTTTTGATTTGACATTTAGATCACGGTGTTCATTAGAAGATAAATTAAAAAGAGGCAACCTGAAGAACTAAAGCTTGTCAACCACTGGTGCAATCAGCTCATTGAATTCAGTAGTTCTGTCCAAACTAACTTCACACGTTATGTTTTGGCAGTGACATGATATTGATAAGTAAGATGACTTTAAATGTCTATATTCAAGCATTAAATGTTTTTACCTTCCTTCTCTCACAGTGCTTGGCCAGCTGCTCCCTCTGCTACATGGAAATCCCAACAGCAGCAAAGTGATCATCAACGAGTTTCAGGAGTTCTATCGTCGGCAAAACTCCTCATCACTTTCTGATCTGTCCAGTCCTCAGAGCTCACCAGAAAACATTCCCACCAGGTAAAAAAAACAACACATGTGTGTAAGTGTAATATAATACTGTATGTCTGTATGTGTGTGTATATAAACTGCTTGGCCAAAAAAAAAAAAGGTCACTAATATTTTGTTGGACCGCCTTTAGCTTTGATTACATCATGCATTCTCTGTGACATTGTTTTGATAAGATTCTACAATGTCACAAGATCTATTTCATCCAGTGTTGCATTCAGTGCATCCCTTCACCTGCCTCTCTTCTTACCCTGATGCGCCCATCATTCTGGAACAGAGTAAATCTGGACTCTTCAGACCACATGACCTTCTTCCATTGCTCCAGAGTCCAATCTTTAGGCTCCCTAGCAAATTGAAGCCTTTTGTTCCAGTTAGCATCACTGATTAGTGGTTTTCTTAAGGCTACACAGCTGTTCAGTCCCAGTTCCTACATTTCCCTTCACATTGTGAGTGTGGAAGCCCATCACATTCATTCTGGATATTTTCCCGGCCACATTTCTTCCTCAAAGACGATGGGTCCTCACTATCCTTCCAGTTTCTGATAATGTGTTGGACAGTTCTTAACCCATTTTTAGTAGTTTCTACAATCTCCTTAGATGTTTTCTCTGCTTGATGCCAATGAGCTGACCCTTCTCAAACAGACTGACATCTTCTCCACAACCACATGATGTGTCTTTCAACATGGTTGTTTAAGAACCAGCTGGAAGGTAATCGTCCACGCAGTAATTATCTAATAGGAGGCTCGTATCTATTTGATTATTAAATCCAAGTAGAGACGTTTTTTGGCCAGGCAGTGTGTATATGTACCGTACTTGACTTGTCTATAAGCTGCTATTTATTCCACAGGCTTTGAACCGCACTGCTTATACAGTGTTACAGCTAGTTTATGGATTTTTATTTTATTTGTTTGTTTGTTTTGTACGGGCTATTAAGTTTCCTGCTGCCAAAAACATTTAGCTCACACACAGGCACTCACATAGCTGCTCAATACACGGCTCCCTAAGGGAGACTCAATGAGACTACCTGTATAAATACCTGTATAAATAAAGGTTAACAATTAAAGAAATTACCAAACAGGTCTTAGTCAAACCAATAAAATGAGGCGGGGGGGTCCTTTGCATGTGAATGTGCACAGAGCAAAAGCAGTAGGAAGATGAAGTTAGTGATCAATGACTAGTTTCTGGTAGGCTGCTGTATTTTCTTTTACCAGCTGTGTTACCAGTACGTATTGTAGCCTCCTGCTGTGGTTGACTAACGGCCACATGGCCTCGGAGACATTTTGGGTTAAATTTATGTTCATTTTTAATCATTTTGGTTAGCTGTTTAGCATTGTTCTTTTAGTGATTAGTTTGTCCATATTATAAGACAAGATATAACTTTACTGATCCTGCAGGAAGTTGTTGAAATATAAATTATTTTTTTCATTCAACCTTTATTTAGGCAGGTTAGTCTCATTATGAAATATTTCCATCTTTCTGTTTTGAATTAGAATTCAGCTGAAGCGTCTCATTAAGAACAACGCTGTCTATGAGAAGCGCTCGTCCTTCAGGCGGTGCTGCTGGTACGTGCACACAGAGGTGCTGTCTCGTTTTTGCTTGGAGCATCTCCCCGTTCCGTGCCAGTGGACCCACGTCACAATGGGGGCTCGAGAGGAGTCTCGTGAAGAAGCCCAGGCAGCCACAGGCTCTCGGGGAAATTCCCCCACAACACCTCATACATCTGCTGCTCACTCGTCCCACAACAAGAGGAAGAGCACCGGCAGCCTGCCAATCACCAAGTTCATGAAGAGATTTACTTCTTCTGAGCAGGTACTACACTTTTTATACTTCTGAATGTACTGAGCACAGAGATTAAACTTCTCCATCGTTGTAACAGGTTTCTGTTGTTTTGACCGTGGCTAGAACAGACAAGTGTCATCTGTAAAAATGAGTCTGAGTTTCTTTATTTGTCTCGTGCCCCACATGTGGTACATGTGGTGGAACCAAATTGTGTACACCGGGTCCCAGTTACATCCAACAATAAAGTGTAAAATGTAAAAGAAAAACAGTGATAAGATCTACTGAAAGATGTGAAGTAAGAAAAATGTTAGACTAAAAATACGTTAAGCATTAGTGAGGAGGGGGGAGAGAACTTGTATTTTGTTGTGGTCTTGTTCAAATCCAATCCAACAATGATCCAGGGATTAAACTGAGCTGCTTTCAACCAGTACAGAAAACCAAAGTCATAGTTTGACCCGATCGGAGCAGGGCGGGTCCTGCTGGCTTGTTCATGGTGAGCCCAGGTGTGAGCAGCAGAGGAACTGCAGGTGAAAGTTCACCTTGCAGCAAGCCAAGGAGGACACCCTGTTACCCTAGTGCAGGGGTCTGCAACCTTTATGATCAAAAGAGCCATTTCTACGCCTTCGTTCACTAAATTTAGTGTTCAGAGCCACAACAACCTGCTAAAACTGTGATCATCAGCTGGTGGCCTATGGACCATTTTAGATTTGTTGGAGGAGGCTTTGTGCCACTAGCGGTGACATAAAGCTAAGATTAATGTAATGATTTTAACATGTATTGATATTTTTACAATTTAAGACCAGCAAAAATATCAGATTCTTACAGAGTGGGGGGTTAGTTTTTTTAATTATTATTTTTTGGCTAATAAAAACTATGAATCTATGCAATTTTTTTTAAATTGTGGAAAAATTAAGTCTAGAAATAAAGCATAAAGTTAAAATGAGTATGTTTTACTCCTTGTATTAGTTCCAGTGTTCACATATTTGCAAAAGAAATGACAGGAAAACAGCTAAAATTAGTCTATTTTTGTTGTTTGAATAACAACCAATAAACTTCACTTTTATGTTAGTTTTGGTCAAAGCTTGAAAGAGCCGCTGCAGAGCAAACAAAGAGCCACATGTGGCTCCAGAGCCGCACATTGCAGACCCCTGCCCTAGTGGAACCACCCACCCTCCATGAAGGTGATGAAATGCAATAAATTATTAAACTTGCTGTAATTCCCAGGCTGCAGAACGCACCTGTCTCTGAGCAACTCATACTAAATTTAAGATCAACCATCATTTTGTACATTAATAAGATGCTTTGGCTACAAAGCTGCGGGTGTCCATCGTTCATTATCCAGAATCTTTCTTGTTGTAGTACAAGATTCAGCCACTGGATGGCGTTTCATGGACTATGGCTTGGTGATCGCCACAAGTCTTCATGATGCTTCTCTGTCTGACTCCTGGTTAAAACCATTCAACTACATTATATACACAAGAACTCTCTTAAGCTTATTCACTGGACAGAACGGTGCCAAACACCAACGTAAACAAAATTATTTAAAAATTACATACAGGTCAATTTTACCCACGATTCTTATCGAGGTCATGTAACCGGGTGTCACCGGTAAAATACGGTAAATATTCATAAAATTAGTAGCATTGATTTTAATTGTTAAACACTTGGTTACAGCTGCTGTTTTTAAATTTTACTTCCTAAATAAATTTGATGCGATTTCTTCTCTTGAGAAGGAGAGAGATGTGGGGGGGGGGG
>JARVGV010000002.1:16968542-16987071 GCA_031762435.1 Hypsolebias longignatus
CCGACACCGCGTTTGCGTACGCGCTCGTAAAATTTGAGCTTTGCGCGTACAGGCTACGCCGTACTACGCCGTACATATGCGGCGTATGTACGGCGTAGTACGGCGTACAGCCTTACGCAGAGCTATACTGGGGGCTTAACTCTGAATGCTAGGAAACACCTTGTAACTGCTACATTCCTTCACTCCATTGACTATGGTAACATTATTTACATGAATGCGCCTGCCAGCTGCTTGCAGATGTTGGATGCTGTCTATCACGGTGTATTAAGATGCGCAAGTGGCTGTAACTGTACCCATCACTGCATCCTGTATTCACTGGTCAACTGGACATCATCAACTTCACACAAACTTTCTCACTGGTACATTTTCATCTTTAAATCACTTCTTGGTCTGTTGCCTTCATACATCTCTTATATGTCACTGTCAGTGCAGCTACAGCGTGCACTCTCAAGACATAATTATCTGCTGTGGTCCTGTAACAGATTGCAAAAAGATCTGAAGGTCTTGACCTTGACACCAAGGGATTTTAAACAATGTTTATATTCATGGCAAAACCCAACAGAGACGTGTTCCTGTTTTTAGTATTTATATAATTTATTTTATATTTTTTTCATTGTATATGCTTTTTATGATTATCTGTTGTCTGTACCTTATCTGTGTTCTTTGTTTAAAACAGGTCTCTCTTGTAAACCTCATGACTCATTGACTAACCTGTAAGGTTGAATGAATGAACACCACACACCCTATAGCTAGTCACTGTATGAGATTTTGATTAAAACTTTAGCAACAAATGCTTGGTCAATCCTGCTTTTTAGTAAAATATCTGGCATTATCACAATAAATCATTTACATTTGTACTCCAGGACAAAAACAATTGCACATGTGGTGAGCATGTAAAAATAAAAAGTCTCTCTTTAAAAAGTCCTCGTGACTCACGAGACTAACCTGTATAAATAAAGGTTGAATGAAAAAAAAAAAAAAGGCACGGGGAGTGAAGGAGCTAGTTGGGATTTGTAGGCATCAATGAATCCTCAGCTCTATTCTTAGCATGAAGATCTGCCTCATCCTGCCGGCGTCAATAGGACCAGCGTCTGGTGCGTGTTCAGCCTGTGGAGGGACACAAATGAGTAAAAATAGCTCCTCGGATAGGAAATGCAGTGGAAACGTGAGCGCCTCCCCTCCTGGCCATGAATGAGGAGAAAGCTCCAGTTTTCCACGCCGAGGTGTGATTTTTCCGTCTCTAATGAGCTTTAGATGCTACTTCCTGTCGGATAGAGGGTTGAAGGTGCCGTGGGAGCCACGAGACACAAAAACATCAAACCAACTTGGGTTGCGAGCTCCTTCATTTCCCCCGCAACACTAATAACCCTGCCCACGGACTTTGCGAGAGGAGGGGACCGGAGGAGGAGGGTGGATGTTTGAGGAGCAGCCACAGAAAGACGGGGTGTCGGAGGAGTCGCTCCGCATTGTTCGTCCGCGGAAACGCACCGCGTCCGTCTCCCTCGAGGTGCGACTGGAAACCAGTAAACACGCCGCCCATTCTGGATTTGTTGATCCGCATCCTGTCGCCCAGGATGAGGTTTAAGAGGAACGGCTCGTACACGTTGCACAGGTGAGAGGGAGGTAATGCGCGCGGCCGCGACTTGTTCATGCGCGTTTGCGTGGAGAGGAGGAGGGCGCGCGTTTTGTTGAGAAACCCGTCTGCGGGGTATTATTTCCACAGCTCGTGTCTCGTGATCAGTTGAAGCATCCAGTAACGCCCCAGTGGTGATAAACTGCAACTTTAGTTCTTTCAATCATGTAACATGTTCCACATGTGAAAGTCTGTTAGCAAAATATCTCATGACCCGCTGGACGGATTTCAATGAACCTCTCAGAAAATAATCACTAGATGCGCATCTACAACTGTTTACCTTCTGGAGTCAACGTCATTCAAGATGGCCGCCACAGCTGCTTCTCTTTAGCCCACACATAAATGGTTATAATTCAGCCAGTTTTACAAACGTCGAGCTAAAAATTGGAATGGTAGTAGCTGAGACTAACGCCCAACACATGAGCACCAACTGATCTGCTTTAAAAACTTGCTTTGGAGTCAGCTTTGATTGTCTGTTAGCAAAATATCTCATGAAGCACCAGACAGATTTTAATTAAACTTTTAGAAATTAAAATATGGATGTACATTTTCATGTAATTTACTTTTGAAGTCAACCCACTTCAATATGGCAAATCAATGTTAATCAATACAAAAATGGCTATAACTCATCTGTTTCACAGATATTAAGCAAAAGTCTGGTGTGGTCATAGTTGATCATCATTCCACACTGAGCACTATACATTGGGCAACATTTTTGCACAAAGCAGTTCGTCACTGCTGTCTGTTAGCAAAATATCTCAAACAAATGGGCATATTTTAATGAGATTTTTTAGAAATCATCAAATGCACACCTGCACTTCATCAACTTTTGGAGTCAGCAATTTGTGATTCAAGCTGGTGGCGAGATCAAGAGAAACTTGTCTGTCGGGCTTTAACGGTTCGACCTCAAACTTTTGTTTTCCCTCTTCTCGGGAAAAGAAGCCAAATCATTTCTGCCTCCTGTCCTTCGCTTCTGTCGCCATGGTTTCTGATGCGACGTTTTCAAGGAGCTGAATGCATAGGCTGTTAAATAGTTGGCTTTTTGGAAATCATCACATGATTCAATTAAAAATTAACATTCCTGTAAAGAATACATATTGCCTGCCAATTTTTTTGTAGTCATCCTGTAGTTTTCAAAACATGCCTCGTACTTTTTTTATTTTTTTTAAGTGTTTCTATCAGAATGTCATGGGCATTTGATCTCATCACCCTGTTGGTTCCCCCATATTGTGTGTCTCATTTATGTTTTGAGGTTATTTCCTCCATGTTCCTGTCGTTCTGTGCAGTGGATTATACACTGACTTGAAAGTGACCCACCTCAAAGCAGGAACTCCCTGCCATCATGATTTACAGCTGGCACAGTGTTTTTAGTTTCAGCTGAATGCACCCATTTACATCTGCAGACGCATTGTGGTCATACGGTTCAAACTTTTTGTCAGCTGATCATAAAGTATTCATCTAGGACTCTTATATGATAATAGTATAGGTATTTTTTTATCTTGTTGAAGAGGCTACGTTTTCAATAACTTTGCGTTGCTGTTTGAACATATGAATTTTTAATATAACAATGCTAATTGGTAATTGTCTCTAGGTGTGAGTGAGAGAGTGAATCATTGTTTGTCTTGTTTGTCTCTATGTGGACTTGCGAGCTGTCCATCATGTCCCCCGCCTCTCGCACAGTAATAGCTGGATATGGGCACCAGTGACCCACGCTACCCAAAAATAAGAAGCGGTAAAGATAATGGATGGATGGACAATGCTTAGAAATGCCTCCTGACTCCTCTTTTTTCTTACATCCGCCTTGATGTCAAAGGACATTTCAGTTGTAACCTGGGCTTTTTATTCCCGTAAACAGTCTCAATGATTAAAATAAATCTGAGAGGCCATGGCAAGTTAAGTTACATTAGAGCTTTTGTGTTTTTCTATTAATTTAGTGATCATATTGAGTTTATTTAAACTTTTTACTTGAACAGCTTAAATATATACTTTATCGACAAACATTATTTCACCTTATAGAGGCTGTTACTCAGGATGTCCTACTTTTGTTGTTTGTCTGGGTTTTCCGATAAGGTGGAAAATTCTGAGGAAGTAAAGACAAAAAAAAAAAAAAAAACAAGTTGTGCATGAACCTGGTCACATTGTTGAAAGTGACAGTTGATTTAATGGAGGTTTCATTCCCAACACTTTCACTTGTTTCTGAGCACATTGCTTTCCGTTGCACTTGCGAAACACAAAACACCCACATCCTGGTTTTTAGGTGCAGAAACACAAAAGGAGCTAATGAGTGCCAAACTCAAACGTTCACTTCTCCTCACAGCTGAAAGTGCAAAAAGGATGTTATTGCAAAAAAAAAAAAATAATAATAATAATAACTTCCTCGTCCCCTTTCAGTTTTCACTGCGTGTGCTGTAAAAGTGCGTTTCAATGTTGCACCACGCGGTCACTTTTGCGGGTTCTGTTTTCACATCTGTGCACATGAAGGTGAAAAACGAGGCGATTAAACTGCACAGAGAGGCCTGTTAGCTGTAGCTCCTGGTGACGAGTCTCTGGAGTAGAGCAGAGATGACATCATTACATGGAAAGCTTATCCTCTGCAGCTTTTTTTTTTTTTTTTTTTTTGTCTTTTTAATCTCAAAATGAATGAGGAAAGTTGCAGAAAGCAGTATTGTCCTGCAGAGCCATCTGAAGTTGAATGCTGCAGCACTGAGCAAGAATGTCCACCAGCTCTGGTTTCTGTTACACACATCCTGCAGGTCAGAGCTTTTTGTGATAACTCGGTGACAAAAAGGAGGAAAAAACCTCCCCCTGCAGTTGTTACGCAACCGCCACTGAAGGTGACTGCTGCCTCTGCCTGTTCGTCTTTTTTTTTTTTTTTTGTCAGGCTGAGTCATAGCGGTGTGTGTGACTTTTAGCTTCAATATTCAGCAGCATCAGTTGCCTTTGTCACGGTCAGTTAGTCCCGTGTCCGTGCCTGTCAGGTCCAGCAGCTTCCGCAGTCTTCTGTTACATCAGCGCACGCCGCTTTGCACACCCGCAGTGCCTTTAAGTGTTTGTGTTCAGTGAGTTAGCAAGGGAAGAGCTGAAGCTGAAGCTGGGGCTTGTGTTTACCTGATAATGCAGGGAGAACAAAGAGTGGTGTCCTAAGCACCATCACTTACCGTGTCCTTCACCGTTTTTTTGGTCCACGCCATAGTAGAAAGCTCTGCAGTGATTGGCTCACGTCAGGGGGGTGGGGGGGGGGGTGTTGTCTTTGTGCTAGGCCCTCCTATACGTCACCTCTGAATGAAAAGAGGTTTTATTTTTGTACATGTGCATGCATTTGTGTATTTTCTTTAATTAGCCATCTATGTTGCTGCTTATTTCTATAAGTGAAATAGATAAAGACTGATTACCTGTACCGTGTTTGACTGAGGCTTGTATTTACCAAACCGATGTTGTTTGGTCTGTGCGAGCAATAGGTGGAGATGGGATGTTTAGCCTTTGTTTGGGATGTATACAGATGGTAGAGATAGCTGCCTTATTTTGTTTCGCCTCCCCTGCAGTTGACGCGGTACTGCCCAGCAGTCAGCGGTTTGTTTATGGTACTCTGTTTGCCAAGCTAATCTTCCCGCCTTTCAAGTGGAAAGCCAGTAAGTGAAAAAGAGAGAGAGAGAGAGAGAGAGAGAGGAAAGGAGGAACGGAGAGAAGGAGCGAGAGTGTGAAAGTGAGGCAGGCAGTTGAGTAGTTGTAAGGAGGCAGAAAGAGACGTGCTCAGAAGTACGTTTGCAAATCTGATGTTTCTTTTTGAGACCGTCCTTGCCTTCATGCTGCGGTGCGTTGGTTTGCGACCTGTGTTTGTGATGGAGCCGTATGATGACACAAAGTGCTGAGCTGGAGCTGGTGCACCTGTAGCCAGGTTTGCAGAAGAGTGCAGACTGGGAGGCAAGACTGGGGGAGAAAGAGCTGTCGGTCAGCACATCATCACCTCGGATCTGCTTCATCGTCTGCTGGATGGGGGTACTTGTGTGCTGCGACTGCTTCTTTTATAGGTAGTCGTCTGTTTCTGCTCAACTTTTCTTCCATGTTGACTTTTAAAATGTACTTTTTACAATGTTACTCAGCTTTAAAAGACAAAAACAACCATCCTGCTTCTCCTCTTCCAAAGCTCATTCACGCTCTGTGTTATTGCGCTGCGGTTTGAAGGAGACATTTGAGGACAGTGCTGCTGTAGCAGCTGAGTTTCTGCTGTAGTCAGACACTAGAGGTATCTTGAACTGTAGGTTGGTAGGAGGAGGAGGAGGAGGGATGGAGAGAGGAAGCTGCAGACATGAGGGACAGCAGTGGCACACCGCCAGCCAGTCAGAGGGTTAAATGCAGCTGGTTACAAGTTTTTTTTTTTTTTTTGGATTACAGGTGAAGAGTAACTGGAAAGAAATGGAACACAGCCTAAAGGCAGCTATCTGGTCAAGCTTTCATAACTTTTCCTCTTGTCCTGCACTGTGCCCCTTTTGGCAGCACAGCACTGTTTGTTTGGGACACAGTGTTCCCTTATAAGGGATGGGAATGCGTTGCCTTTTTATTTCTGTTTGTTGTTTGAGCTGGACTCAACAGATCTTTGCCCTTTTGCCGTTTACTTCTCATTTTGTAGACCTCACCACGTGTGCACATTTGAGCTATTCTGTGTTGCAGAGTTCAGTTTCAAACTTTTACCGACTCTTTGGCACATGCAGCAGCTTCTTGTGTTTGAGAGTGAAGCTGAAAGGGTTTTTGCTTCAACTTCCTGGCAGTCACAGCAGAAAAGATCTGTTTCTCTTCTTTTGTGGTTGTGGGTTAAGTCAGGCTGATCGTGTCTTAAATGTTGCATAAAGTCTAAATATATATCTCCAAGTCTAAAGGAGCGTTTTAATGGTGAGGGTGAAATTGTAGCTCTAACACAGGCACACAGCACAGCTGGGTTTCATTATTCTTCACTGTGATTCAGAACTTTGCTTTACTGAAACGAACCTTCAATAACAGAGTGCTGTTTGTGTGAGTGCTGTTTAAATCTGTGCCTCCACATGTGTTAAACGTTGTTGGCTTCAGTGACATACACACAGAAGCCCTGTGACTTGAGCCAGAAGTACAAATGTTCTTTTCTTCTTCACTTATAATATGATAGAAAGGTGGGACTTGGAGACTAATGTCTTCTGGGCTCATTAAGCCAAAATAGACTGTTAGTCTATTTTTAGCTTGTCCCCTCCCTTTCCTTCTACCCAATGGGATGGCTTGGATGTGATTATATATGCTTTAATTGAGGTGCGTTTTTGGAGGCACACCCACCTCAATGGGTCCTTGTTGACCTCTTTTCCAGCCAGTTCTTGGTCTCCTGGGTCTGGTGTTTCTACTTTCAGCTGTAGCTTTGCATGGAAATGAAAATGTCAGCTGACACTTTTCCAAACATTGTCACATCCAAAGTCATTCATCTTTTTAAAAACAAAATTCTTTGAAAATTTACTGGGTGCTGTGTTTTATTAAAGTCAGGAGCAGTTTTTTTCACAGGTCAGTCGTACCATGATTAACACAGGTCAGGTAGCAGAGTTCATGTCGTGTTTTAGGAAAACAAGCACCCTGCATACAAGGGTATTTTTACACATCGCTGGAATCTTCTACATTATCTTGATCTGCATGCTTTACTTGTTTGAAGATGGGTAATTTTGGTTTAAAAAATAAAAATAAAAGTAGAATGTATAAGCCTGAGAAAGTTGATGCCACTCTAGCTGTTAACCAACAAACAAAGAGATTTTACCAACTAAAGTGATTTTTAAATTATTATTTTAAACATCATTTCAAAGTAGAAATTGAATACTGTAATTTGTTCACTGCTCACTAACAAACATTTTAAATGATTTACATAAGAAAACTAAAAAGGATGGTTAAAAACAACTCCACATTTAGATCTTTAACTTATTAAGTTAAAACATAATTATGCTGTCATTTGGATAATTTTGCTAGTTGCAATTTAGGACAAAACAATCTTGTGCTGTTAGGAATTTTGTTTTCAATGTCTTATTAGTTGAAATATGGTATGTGCTTTTTATTTTTCAAAAATATCCAAGTTTCCTTCAATAGTTTAGCATTTTAGCATTTAATATAAGATAAATACCCAATTTCTGTGCAGAGTCTTGTCGTGTTTAACTTTAAAAATTTTTTATTATTGAGCAAAATAACTTACATTCTAAGTGTTAACATTCACTTATCAGATTAACCATGATGGTTTGGATTTAAGTGTTAGTGGGCTGATTTGGAGACAAATGTGTTTTACAGTAATTGTCGTAATAGAAATTGTTTGTGTAGACTTTTAATACCCTGTTTTTAAAATGGCAGAATTATTGATCTCCAAATGGAGCGAGTGTTCTGATTTTAGCTGCAGAAGTTTTAATGTAGCAGCATCTTTGTTGGGATGTTTAGCTTCATAAGACAAATAGCATCAAGCCAATATCCCTTGCAGCAATATTAGTAAAAACAAACATTTACATAGAGACACAAGCTAACAAGAAATTCTTTCCATGGTTTCCTTTTCTCACACCACAGTCATAAAACAGCCTCTGGTGTTTTTTTGCCTTTTTAGTTTCATTCTACTTTTGTCAATAACGAGGTCAAAGGTTTAAATAACATAACACCCTTCATTCAGTCAGAAAATGAAATGCAACTAGAGAAATTGTATTTCCTGAGAAAATGCAGTGTGAATGCTTATTGCTGAAGAACTTGCTAAAAACAGCTGAAATTAGCTAAAAACATGCTGAAATGGAAGTTCACTGAAGACAGCAGAACCAAGTCGAATAAAAATTTGCTGAATTGTATAAATAAGCAGAAATTGACAGAAATGTTAGGAAATTACCGTAGCTAAAAATAAGCGTTAAGTAGCTGAAAAGTCAGAAAGACAATTAATCCAGAAGGAAGTGGAAGGAGCTGAAATTAACTAAAAATGTGGAGTTAGCTGAAAAGGCTAAAAAAAAAAAAAAAAAAAAAAAGAAAAAAAAAAAAAAAACATAAAATACCCTGATGCATGCTCAATAATCCATGTAGAAAAATCTACTTAATAAAATAGTTATATAGTAGCTGAAAAAGCTGAAACTTGCAGAAATAAGCTGAAAGGAACATATCAAGCTGAAATTGGCAGACAGAAGTTAAGTAGGTCATAAGTAGCATAAATTATCACGAAAAACTTGAAATTTATCTGAAAACTGATGAGATTATCTAAAAATGCTAAAAGGTTAGCTGAACACATAGAACAAACTTGAATTAGCAAAAGTAAGAAGAGAGTACATTGTTGTCCAATTAGGCTGAAAGAAGCAGAAATTAGCACAAAAAAGTGGACATTATCTGGAAAAAGGTGAAATTAGCAAAAATGAGCTGAAAAGTAGCTAAAAAGCATAAATAAGCTTAAATTACTGTGAGGAAGTGGAGAGAACACATTTTTGCTGAATTAGGCTGAAAAAAGTTGAAATGAGTGCAAAGAAATGTGGAATTAGCTGAAAAAGCTAAAGTTAGCATAAAACAGAGCAGTGGCTGAAATAGTACAAAAAGCTGAAACCTGCAGAAATAAGCTGAAAGGAGCATAACATGCTGAAATTAGCAGAAAGAAGTTAAAGAAGCACACAAATGTTGTAGTTAGCCAAAATAATCTATAAGGAGCTCAAAACAGCTAAAAGTAGCCAGAAAAAAGTTTAATTTTGCACAAAATCTGAACCAGAACAAAATGTGAAAGGTGCAGTAAAAGGCCGTAAACAGATCTAAAGATATGAAGGATGTAAAATGAGCTCAATTAATTTTCTATGAGGAAAAAAGTTGCAGAAAAGGCTAAATATTTCAAAAAGTTAAAGTTGCACCAATACCAAAGGCCGTAGCACAATTGTCCAGGTTTTGATATGATTTGTTGCAATAGCACAAAAATTGTGGAACAAGAAAGATGCTGAAAAACGTACAGAAGAAAAATGTATCACAATAGTATGAATGCTTCATAAGTGTTCACACAAAAAGTATAGCATTTCTTAAATTTAAGCAGGATAAGTTTTCTCTTCTAACATTTTGTTGCCAAAGCACAAGATGGCTCAGACCTCGAGTCTCCAGCACATGATGAGCTCACAGTGGATCAGTTGGTGAATTTTGTAATGTTTGCTGTGGAACAATAGCTTTGAGTGTATCATCACAGTGTGGGTTATATTAGAGCAGACCCTACCGGTTGCCATGTGTCTCTCATTAGACACTCTTGAGGCCTGGCTGCCTCCACAGGGCTGAGACAACTACACCATTCTCCACCAACAAACCCTGCACTCCTTCCCCTCCACCCAGCAGACTCCATCATCCTTCAGCCGCTCAGCACTCACACAGCCCCTGATCGGAATCAGGATGATGCACTTGGTTTTGGTGGGGTAAAAACATTACATTGAATTAATTAAACAGTTAAATCTCCCATGTTTGGTTCCTCAACACATATTTTCACATGAACTTGGACCAACTTCTTGTTTTGAACTTTACATTCTGAATTTAAACTTGTTTCTTGAAAACAAACATTTGCAAACGGGGCCCTGAAGACTGCAGCATTGACAACACTGGCTCGCGTTGTGCAAACTTAAATTTGGTTTGTGTTTTGTTTCATAAACAAATATTGGAAGCAGAAGAAATAACAAGAGCAACGTTTTCATGTGTTCCTGTGGCAGGAAAAGGGTCAGGCAGAATTCACCAAACTCACTGTGCCTGGAGACTTTGTATGGGCTCTAAAGGTGGCATGAAAAGCTGCTCTTTGCACTGATTAGAGCTTCTCCGTTCAGCTGCTGGGAACTGGAGGCCCATTTAAAGGAAAGCAGGAAGGGTCTGGGCGCCTCACTTCCTGTTTATCGTTTATCCCAAGCATAGCTTGATTGAGGTGGGGGTCTATTGCAGTCCAATTTAATCAGACATAATTAACGGTGTTAATCAGGTGAAACCTAATTTGCTCTCTGCTTTAACTACAACATACTGTACACATACTTGTCCACACTATGTGCAACTGATTCTTTTTTTTTTTGTTGTTGTTGTTGTGAAGGCCCTTTGTGTTGCAGGCAGATGTGCACACTGCACTTGAACCCCCTCCCAACGAGGAGCAATGATGTCACTGCATAAGCCCATCTTTCCAGGTGGGATCCAGACACTCCTCAGCCAATCAGACGCTTGTTTACATCTGAACGTCAGGACATAGACTCGCAGAGATACTTAAATGCTCACATACACAACTTTACAGTATTAGTAGCAACTGATCTAATTTTCTCACAGAAGGATCAGATTATATTGACCTCGCAGCAGCTCATCTTTTTAATGGAAGGATCACTGGGGGGGATGAACTTGAATGCTCATCAAAAAAGGAAGAAGTGCACTTGACCTTACTCCTGCTGCTTCAGGTACATGTCTTCTTTCTGACCAACTCTTGTATTTTCAATTCTTAGAACGACAGCATCTTTCATTCACTTCCTTCCCTTTCTCACTGACCCACCGACTGAGGGCATCGGTCATGTCAATTGTTTGTACAATAGGCATTGTTAGGATTTTTTTTTTTTTTTTCAATGAGAGTAATGCCAACCTGCATCTCCAGTTGGAATTTTGATCATCTGGTTTGTTTTTAAGATGACTGACAAGAACATAATGCAGTATTTTGTCCATGCCTGCCTCTGACCACAAGCAGGCGTTTCACTGTGGTTTCACTGTCATGTCTGCAATGCCCCCAAGGACTAAAACGTGCGGCTTCTTCTTGGAATTTTAATAGCGTTTGCTGTGTCTCTACATGTATCGCCACACAAAAGATGTCTTGAGATAGAAGAACGTGTATAATCAAAAATTAATCCCAACATGGACGTGCGAATGTGAGACCATTCCCTTGTTTGTGAACATCAGTTGCAGGGTTTTAATGCTGTTCTGCTTTTCAAATGGTTTTCCTCTGAATGATCAGACGTCCTCTCCAGTCAGTAGAGCTGTTGCACACGCTCAGATGTCTGCAATTTAGAGGTCAAAATGCACTCGCCTGATCTGCAAAGTCCAGTGACTCGCTCATGATTTCCACCAGCTTGGTTCTTTGGTTTGATCAGCCGCTGGCCTCATTGAGTCACATGCTTCTCCTCACCTCTTTGGCAGCGCCTGGGTGTGACGGCTTCCTCTGCTTTCATCGCTCATACTTTTAATCAAACTCTCACAATGGACCAGAGTTTCCTCTGCCATCAGATTGAGGCCAGATCTCGTCTAGTCATCAAGGAGGTGGATTTTGTTTTCTTTGTTCTTGTTTGTCTGGTTGTCCTAAGATCTTTTGAGTAAATAAACACTCTTGGGAACATCATGGGACGGGCTTTATTTTTTGGTTTATTTTTTTTAATTCTCCTTGCATTTTTATTTATTTATTTTTTTGTACAGCAAAATGAGCTTGTTTTTTGTGCTATGTATGAAATTCAATGACTTTTAATCAAGCACCTTGTTAGTCAGAGCTTTAATTATTTTTTTCACAGCTCCAGTCAGATGATTGATGTCTGAACCAAAAGGCACTAGATGTACTGCTTACAGAAAATGACCTTGTACCCTGTATGACCGAGTGGCTGCTGTGATAAGCAAAGCAGCAGATGAGTTTTTCCGAAAACCTACTGGCCCCTCCAAGGCTGCTGACGCACTTTGAGTTATGCTCTTCAGACATAACTACAGTACAGAACACAGTAATGTTGATGGATGCATAAAGACAATGCACAGAACGAGGCCGACATCATTCTCTGAGCCAAAGACGAAACATACAGTATTTGCATTTATCTCAATTCATCTTTTTTCTTGAATTGTACTTTTTCTTAGCTTCAATCATACGTCTTAGTTTACAGAAAATGAATATAGAAGAACATTTTTGACAATTATTTAAATATGACTTCAGTCAGTAAGTTTTAAAGGGCAACAAAAATAAACCTTTACAGGTTTTAACTATTTGTCCTTAACGCGAGTTCAGTAAACTCAAATCAAGTCCGCTCTATGCTCGTTGGGTCAAAGTGCACCGGAGCATTCGCCAAGGTAAAATAACAAATCAAGCACCAGCATGCCAGACAGTCTGGATTTAAAATGGTCTACCAAGGCAGGAAATTGAAGAAGAAGGGAAAAGGGTCCCCCAAACCACTGCTTTCATCTCTCAAGTCTGTCATTGCTTTTATCTCCCAGACGAAAGAGGTGCATAGTTACGTAACATACCTAGAAACAGACTGGTGTCTGTTAAGAAGCAGACTAATGCAGTTTAGCATGTGCTCTTAAGGCAGTGCGTTGATCTTATCAGCTGTTTTCTTTAAATCATTTGTGTGGACTGAAATTTATTAGGGCAGGCCTCAGGGTGACACTAACACCAGTCTTTGTGTTGTTAAAAGTTCACACGTTTTTTTTCCACATCGACTTGTTCATGCTCTGTTAGAGTTAAAGTGTTTTTGTTGTCTAGACTTATAGCAGCGGTGATGAAAGGATTCCTCAACATCTGTCATTTAGATTTAGTTCAATTGCTTTGAGAATGCCAAATTGGTTTACACGTGAAGGGAACATTCTGTGCATTCTACTCAATGTGCGTCTTTTCTTGGAAGTGCTAAAGGGTACATTTGTCTACCCCCCCCCCCATAGGAAGTCTGACTAAACTCCCTCATTTTAAAGTTAATGAGCTGGATCAGGGCAAAGCAGCTTTGGTGCAGAAAATGGACAGCCACCCAAACTATGCGAGAATCTCCAAACCCTCAGTTTTTTTTGTTTTTTTTTCTGGACTCAGCATCAGTCTCATCAGTGCTTTGTTTCAGTTTAATTTCCCCTGAGCTACGAGTGGCATATTGTCTGATTTTTTTGCCTCGATTCAGTTAATTTTATTTCTTTAACTCAATGCGTTTCATCGAAGAGAAATATTTCTTTTTCTTTTTTCCCTCCCATGAACCATGAAAAGAGGGCTCTGTTCATTTTGAAGCCCCACACGCAAACCTATACTACTCCACCTCATGCATCATACATCCTGTGCAAATATGGGCGCAACCCCAAAATCCTTTTTCAGCCACCTTCTTTTTCCATGATGCTCTCTCTTCTCTGTCCAGCCCCCCTCCACCTCATTCTAAACTTCTCTTACGCTCATGCAAACTCAAATCCACACAGACTACTTCTTGTGCTTCAGAGCAAACATCAGTCTGTCTGACCACAACCCCTTTTTCCCTCCTGCGCCTCTTCCTTACGTCAAACTCTGCCATTCAAGCCTCCTAACTTCACATACATATGGTTTATATTGCAATTTTATATTCTCTTTAACATTTTTTTGCTTTAGGCTTCTTTGTTTTTCTCGTGTATTTTCCAAAGTAACACCAGTAGTGGAAAGGAACTCATTAAGTTTTACGGCCAATGAAGGACACTGGTGTCTATGATGTCAGCACAGTGCTGGTTTAGGTTTAAGTGTCGGGAAAAGAACACAAATTATTTAAAAAAAATTTGTCTCTCTTTCTGTCTTTACTTCTCACGTTCAATTCTCTCGCTCCTTTTACTCTGTCCCACTGTCTGACTTCTGTCCTTCTTTCTGTCCCTTTGTTTCTGGTAATCTTTCTCTTGTTTCAATCTTTATCCGTTCTCTTTGTTTCTGTATACACATATACACGCACCTTTTCACATATACATGTTAGCGTGTCCTCTTATGAAACTTGCAAAAGTCCAATGATATGAGGTGTGTCTGCAGTAAGACTTGCTTTTTGAAGTTTGAAGCTTTTGCTGCGTCTTTTATCGTCTTGATTTTATGCATGTTATTTTCTTTTTTCCACAGTGTCTTATTGCTTTTCTGTGAATCACCAAGTACAGTATTGCTAATTAGTTAGTATTTCACTATACTGTACAGTATTAGTATTAATATTTCTACCAGGAGATGGCAGCGTTGTTCCCACACTGGAGTCCTATCTCTGGGAATAATATGTGGAAATTTATGTTCCCACAAGTTTGACGCTAATGCCAAACCACTCTTGTGCACTGCTGTGTTTCACTGGAGCTGTAAAATGCAGGTAGTGTTTTAGTTTGGTTCAGAAATATTCACATTTTTATCATCAGTTGGGAACTTGTCATGCTTGTCTCTCCAAACCTCTGAGCCAATAAACTCCTCGGGAAAAAAATCTTAATTTTTTGTTGTTGTAGTTTATTGAAGTTTTGAAAGAATAACTGTGGCCTCTGGTCATTTGTAAAATAAAGCCTCATAAATCTTCAGGTGCAGGTTTGAGGACAAACAAATTGACTTTGTGTCAATCTGCCTCCAGCAAAATCTAACAACATAGATAGACCATGTACTCAATTCCTCACTTAACTTAACATTTTGTAAAATAATGATTATTTATAGTTGGGTAAAAAATAAGGTTTATACTGAAAATCTAGCAGTTATTGTTGCAAAGAAAATGTTCAGAAATGTTGCCCAAACCACTTTTAAAAATTGCATTTGGCATCTTGGAGGCAATGCTGATAATCCTTTGGACTCTGATATATATTTGTTGTTTGTGTGCACGCTCATGTATTTGATTGACAGGTGTTTGGCAACCAAAATGGCGAAATGTACTGTGGATGGAGATTCTCCTCTTCTAAGGAATGCAGGGCGGAGGAGTGCAGCTCAGGGCATGCTGTGACAGTCTCCTACCCTCATCCAAACTCTTGCACTCTTATCTTCCAAAGTTTTTAACTTCATCTTCCTGTTCTGGTTCTGGTTTTTACACGTTAACCCGTCTTTTCAGCAATCTAGCTTAAAAAAAAATACTCCTTCAGTTTAACTTCCTATTCTCTTCTCCCATCTCATCTCTTTATGTTCCATTCTGACATATTCCAGCAGACCTTAATTCATCTAGATCTATAGAGATGGGGATTTATAAATGTCTTGACGCACGTCTGGTATTTCTCTTCTCGGCTTCTTTCCAGTAAAACATTTCTTCAATGAGAATGTGGCCTCCTGTGTGCACATTCAACAGCAAACACCTGTGTGCCATGACTTTGAACACTTGAACAGTTTAATATCCAAACTGACCTTATTTCCAATTGGATTAATCATGCATGTAATCTTAAGTACAAATGCAGAGGCATTTATGCAGACTGGTATTTGTCTTTAACATCATTGCAGGTGTTAAATGAACCATACATTTGAGCCCTAAATTTTCTAGAACCCTAATCTATTTGCTCTTAATGTGCACACATTGACCTTGCAAACAAGAAAAGCCAAGTCTGACAGTCATCCTTTTGACCTCATTGGGCTTACTTTTTATGCAGTTTGTGCTTCTCTATAATCTTTTGTTTGACTAATATGTGTGTGCAAGGAGCAAGGGCAGGTCTTTGCATGTTGCCCATCCCCTTCAGGAATGCAGTGCAAAAGAAAGATGAAGTGAACGAGAAAGAGATCAAATGCCATGAAATGCAAATGGAGAGAATATGCAATAAAAAAGGAAGAAAAAAAGTATGGGTGTATAAAGAGTATAAAGTGCTAATTAAACAATATATAAGCACTGGAGCTTGATGCACCCTAGGCATGAGCACTCCTTATAGACAGGCCATATAGGATTTTATTCTGCATAGAGATTACTAATAAAATAATTCTACTGTTTTTTTTTTAACTGAGTAACCTTACTTGGGACTGGTTCTTATGTTCTGTTCTGGTTTAAAGAGTTGTAGTCTCTGATGTATTTTTAGATACTTTTATTTTTTTGCACCATGCCAATCTAACCACACTCTGTTGTGAATAATTGAAGGGAATTGTACGGCAGAAAAGGTTACCAGGTTCAGTTTTCAGTGTGTCTCCTGGCCCTGCTAACCTTTTTCTGGCCTTATAGAAACCCATCAAGTTTTTTTATGCCCAGATAAAGAACTCCTGTCTGTGCTGTTTTTACTGGCTAAGACCTTATCCAAATACACTCCCTCAAGCAAAGAACTCAACACCAACAGGTCTTAAAGAGCAGCTGAGCTTGCACTACCGCCCCCTCCCCACTTCTCATTTTATTCTGAATTTATTATGGTTTTGGCACCTGTGCTGTCAATCATTTCGATCACAGGTATTAGTTGCAGAGATTTACTCCTGCTGGCCAGCTTCCAAAGTGCATCTGCCATGATGGTGACTCATCTGCAGCTCTTAGAATCGCTGTTTGTCTGTTTCTAATAGATGGAATTTGTAGGCAGATTTTCAGACTCAACCTGTTGGGCCAGCTACGGTAATAGGGAGATGGGTTCTAACTGACCTGTTTTTTTCTACAACATGTTGACGGTCATTTTTTTTCTCTGTTGCATAGCTTAGAATTTTAATTTCAGTTTTACTATACGTAGTTTAAAATTGCTATGGTACTTTTTTTCTTAATTTTTTTAAATACAGCATTTTAGTCTGTTTTCTGACATTTCATTTAAAGAAAAAGTACTTCCTAACTGACGTGCTAGTAATGTAATTAACATATTTTTCAGCCTATAAGTTGCAGTTTTTTGTATAATTTGCATGCCCTGCGACTTATACGCCGAAGCGAAGTATTTATGGATTTTTTTCCCCCATGTTTATTAACCAATTTTTCGCTGCAATATGACTGTTTTCGTTCAGAAACTATTGAACACTACCATTTTCAGCCGCTAGGTGGCACTCGAGTAATTAGGCATGCAGTTGTATTGTGTAATAGGTAAACGTGGCTATTAATGACACAATCGGCTTGACATAGACTGCCACCGTCGTCTGCCTGGAGCAACCGAATCAGCTTCATTTTGCTGTGTCGCGAAATGCAGCTGATGCAGCTGATTTGACCGTCCAAGTGCTATTATTAAGTAAAAGTTCAACTGAGACACACCTTTACTATAAAGGCGAGCTAATTCGAAGAAATGGACCGAGTTGCCCTCTGCGTGTTCATGTTTCTGCTTATCAGCTTTTGAAAATGCAGCTGATTTGACCACCCAAGTGCATTTATTAAGCAAAAGTTAGACTGAGACACACCTTTACTATAATTTCAAGCAAATAAATAATTGTTTTTAAATGTTAATTTTATTAAATTATTGTTAAAGTCCTCCTGTGCACGCTCCCGTGGCCGCCATTTGGCAGCACATCGATTTTTGGCCCAACACAGGCCCAAATTTGTAGGTTGTCAGCTGTGATGCATAAAAAATGTGACGCGTCAGCGGTGATGCATAATAGATGTGACATATCAGGCGAAGTGACATATTTATGGATTCTTCTACTTTATTAGACAAATATGGACTGATGTGACTTATAGGGCGGAGCGACGTGTACAGTGGAAAATAATTACATAAGTCCTTGTTTTCTTTGTCTTATCTGTTGATCTGATCAGTTACAGTTACTGATGGCATGCTTTTTAAAAATCAGATTAAGGTTGAACACCTTCTACATCATGCGGACTGTGATGTCAGTGTTTCAGCAGTTTATTTTTTCTCCACCCCTTGTTGAGAGTGGCTTTTTTCTTATCAAATCCAGACATTTGGTATCAGTGCTGCCTGACTGTTGTGGATATTGTGTTTTCTTTATTATACATTTTTACTTATTTAGTTAGTTAGTTAGTGTTTTATGGTTGTTAATTCTCTACATGTGCCTAACTTTGTCAAATATTAATAGAGTTAAAACAACCTCCTTGTACTGAGAAGTGAAAGAGTTACTGTTTAGATTCATAGATGTGAATTAGATGACCATAAAATACATTAGTTTGAGGACTGCTGCTGTTTTATGAATTTGCCTTCTTTATGGTCTTAGACTCAAAGTATCACGTTTGTAAAACATATGTCTGATACAAAGTTTGTTTTCTCAGTCATCCAGGTATATAACAACAAAAAAGGTTGAACATGTCATCTGGACGTCGTTTTTTTTTGTTAAAAAGAAACGTTTTGCCCCTCATCCAAGGGGCTTTGTCAATCTGAGGCCTAGCCATCTGGTATTAC